>PVIH01001997.1:116969-181593 GCA_004025045.1 Sigmodon hispidus | reverse complement strand
GCAGCTAACAACTGTCTGTAGTTCCAGTTCCAGGCAAAACACCAAGGCAAATAAATAAATAAATAAAGTATTTAAAAAAATAAATAAATAAAAGCAGACTCAGTGATCTACCCTTTTATCATTTCTATATTTTTTTCAGAGTAGATTCAATAATAATCTACCCTTTTGTCCTATCATGTCTATATCCCTTTTTTCTCTTCTTTTTCTTTTTTTCTTCTTTATTTATTTTGTATTTATCAAAAAAAAGTAAAATGAATTTAAAATGCTGAAAAGTTAACAATAACTATAAAGAAGATAAAAATCATAAACATGACTTATCATCTCTTCTTTTTCAAACAAAAACCTTGAATCTAATCTCCTTTGTTCAGCTTTTTTCCTGACCATTACCAATACAACTTGCAACCAACCACCCTAGAAAATGACAAATATCTATAACCCATTGAAAGACCAAAAACTGGGGCTAGAGAGATGGCTCAGGGGTTAGGAGCACTGGCTAATCTTCCTAAAGGACGAGGGTTAAATGCCCAACACCCACATGGTAGCTCACAACTGTCTGTAACTCTCATTCCAGGAAATCTGACACCTTCACACCAATGCACATAAAAATAAAGTTAAATAAATTAAAAAAAAAAAGTTCTTAAAAAGAAAGAAAGAAAGAAAGAAAGACCAAAAACCACCCACCCCACCTCTTGTGAATGTGTCATGTTCTTAAATTTACTTCCATCTGTCAGGGAAAATAATACTTTTAGGGAATCCTGAAATGAAAAATCTGGGTTAATTGTCAAGTCCTGAGAGAGGTAGTTGTATCATTTGTTGTCCAATCTCTGCATAATGAGAAAGTGCTGACTCTTCTCAAGTTTTAGGTAGAATAGTCTGTGAAGCTGGATCATCTCAGCTAGCCACCAGGAAACTGTCCTGAGCAGTGTGCAGTCCAAAACTGACCTTTGGGTAGTGTATGTCAGTTTAATGGTGTTACCACACTCCATGTAAAATCATTGTTGTGGGACCCCATTTTCCTTTTGGAACCATCAAGGGTCACAGGTAGACATGGTCATGGTTCACTGGAGAAAACTGATACTCAACCTGAAATCATGTACAGGAAGCTAAATAAAGTTCTCCCCCCACCCGCCCCCTAGAATTAGTTAGTACTGTATGTGACCATTAATATCAATCTTCATTCAGATATAGTGGTTATGCCTTTAACTCTAGCATTTGGAAAGCTACAGCAGGATTGCCCATAAGATTTAGACCAACCTGGGCTACACAGTTAGTTCTATGCTAGCTTCAGCCACAGAATGAGACTCTGTCTTTAAACAAACAAACAAACAAACAAACAAACAAATAAATGAATAAATAAATGAATAAATAGCTGGGCCTTAGAGTCATACATCCTTAATGCTGGTGGGTGTATCTCTATGAGTTTGAGGCCAGCTTGGTCTACAGAGCAAGTTTCAGGACAGTCAGACCTACACAGAGAAACTCTGTCTCAAAAAATAAATAAATAAATAAATAGATGACTGAATGAATAAATAAATAACCTCAACCACCCTCTGGGAACTATATTATCACTATTGCTATTTCACATGTTGAGGACTCTGAGAACCAGAAAGGTGAAGCCACTTGCCTGGGTGAAGAAAGAAAATATTGTGAGACCTAGATTCCTCCATTCCAAAGCATATTATACTAACTGCTTTGCTTCATTTTAATCTGGCTACTAAAAAACATTACACTGCTGAATCTTTTCCCAAGTACTTGATTCTCTGAATTATTAATGTGCATCCTTCTATGAGATACTTCTTGTTCTTTTACTTTGCTTCTGGAAATATGAAACAATAAAAGTAATTTTTTTTTTCCTGTGTTTTTGTTGATACAGTCTTGTATACCTCAGACTGGTCTCAAACTTGCTATATATCAGAGAATGGCCTTGAACTTCTGTGAAGGCTATAGGCAGGTTATAGTTTATGAGGTACTGGGGACTGAACCCAGAGTTTTATATATAATAGGTAAGCATTCTACCAACTGAGCTGCATCCTCAGTCCCTTGATTTGTTTTGTTGAGACAGGAATGGTCTTGCCATGTAGTTCACGCTGGGCTTGAAATTCACAACATTCTTTCAGCTTCAGCTGTAATAAAGGGACCACAGGCATGAGCTACTATGCTGAAGTTGTCTTTTGCTTATACTATAATTACATATGTGGAAATATATGTGGTTTTAATCCCCAAATCTATAAGTTATGAATCTATGTGGTGAATATCCTTTAACAAAATTAAAGGGAAGGCTTGGGGTGGTAGTGGTACATGCCTTTAATCCCAGCATTTGAAAGGCAGAGGCAGGTGCGAGTTCAAGGCCAACCAGGTCTGCAGAGCAAGTTCCTGGACAGCCAGGGCAACACAGAGAATCCTGTCTTTAAAAACTAAAAACAAACAAAAACAAAAACTAAAAGGAAACACAATGACAAAAACCTATAATGCCAACCTCCTGGGAAGACTGAGACAGGAGGAGATCATAGGTTTTTGGTTAGCCTAGGCTACATAATGACTTCTTGTCTCAAAACCAAAGTTGGGTGTGGGCTACTTAATGAGTTCCAGACCACTCAGGGCTAGATAGCAAGATTCCACCTCAAACAAACTGAACCACCACTAGCTGGCATTTTCTGAAATCCACCATAAGGTAATAAATATAGAAAGAAACAGTGTATAAGGCTATCCCCGTGTAGTGGTGCAAGTTTTTAATCCCACAATTTAGGAGGCAGAGAGAGAGAAGGGGGGGAAGGAGGGAGGGAGGGAAGAAAGAAGGAAGGGGGGAGGGAAGGAAGGAGAGAAAGGAAGAAGTTAATCTGGAGCTAGGCACTGTGGTTCATGCCTGTAATCTGTTCCTAGAGCAAGCTTTGAGATTTGAGGCTCTGTATCATACCAAAGATGACCTGGCATTTTCAGGGTCAGGATGTGGTGGGTGAAGGAGGTTATTTGGTGGTGTTGTCTGCATGAGATGGCACACTTCTTACCGTTTGTTCATTAATCGCAAGTGAGGCAAGGGGTCAGCCATAGCTGCTATCATAGCCCCAGACTGCACCTAAGCTGTTCCTTCTTCCTTAAGAACTGCTATATTTCCCTTAGTTCCTCACACATATTTTTAAAACTAGGCTAGTTCAAACACCCTCAAAGATTCAGGGAGCATTAGATAATGTTCTTGATGACCACATCCTGTATCTACCAAGAAAATGCTCTGGTACCAAACCCACATGTTGAACCACCTTCCCAGGAGGAAAGAAGACAGGAAAGACATGAGATTGTCAATCCTTACCTGACAGTCATAAAAAGGGTGTCCCCGCCAGCACATCACATCCAAAACATAGTAGGTCTGGTTCACCTCATTGTAAATGCAGTCCAGAATGGTGTAGTCTACAGATACAAGGAAGAAAGTCAGCACAGAACTCAACTTCCTGCCAAGGCTCCATCCATCTACCATGACATAAGGTAGAGCCTATCTTAAGAGGCTCAAGTCAAACAATCCTCGGGGCTTATAGCAATTGTCAGTATGAAGATGATGGATTCATCAAGGAGAGAGTTCTACACAGCCCTTTCAACTACCTGACATAGCTGAAGGATGAGGTAAGATAAGATAAGAGATCACACTTTAGCCAAGTGGGAATTCTAAACAAGCTGGGACATTTATTTAATTTAAAGAAGCTCAGGCTTTTGTTTTGCTTTTATTGTTTTGTTTTTTAAGACAAGGCAGTGTGGAACTCACTATGGACCTGAAGATGACTCTGAACTCCTGATGTTCTTGCTTCCATCTCCCAAGTGCTAAGATTATAGGCAGGCACCATCAAACCTACTATTTTATTGTTTTAAGACAGGACTTCATTTTGTATCAGACTGGTCTCAAATGTCCTACTGTCCTTGACTTCCTGAATGCTGGAATCATGAACACCTGCCACCACTCCGGGCTATTTTTATTTTGTATGTGTGTGAAAGGTTTTGCTCTGTTACCCAAGCTTGCATTAGCCTTCTGAAGGACTGGACACAGCCACATCTGGCATACAATTACTTGTTACATTCTTACTGTAAGTGTTGTGCTGTGTGAGAAACATCAAGTATAACTTGTCACTTTCTCCAAAGACATAGATGTAAAATGATCACAGAAAAAGACAAGAACTAGGTTATATAACATAAGCTATGAACAACAGAGGTTCTAGGGGAAAACTGCAGTAGAGGAGGCAGGTTTACAGTGCCTCTGTCTGTATTCCACACACTTGCTAGGCTGAGGCAAAAGGATCAGAATTTTTTTTTCTTTTTCTTCGTGTGTGTGTGTGTGTGTGTGTGTGTGTGTGTGTGTGTGTGTGTAGTTTTTCTTTTTGATTTATTTATTTATTATGCATACAGTTTTACAGAAGAGGGCGCCAGACCTCATCATAGATGGTTGTGAGCCACCATGTGGTTTTGCTGGGAATTGAACTCAGGACCTCCGGAAGAACAGTCAGTGCTCTTAACCTCTGAGCCATCTCTCCAGCCCCCGTGTGTAGTTTTTCAAGCCAGGGTTTCTCTGTGGCTCTGGCTGTCCTGAAACTTACTTTCTAGACTCCAACTCATAGAGAACCACCTGCCTCTGCCTCCCAAGTACTGGAATTAAAGGTGTGTGCCACCACACCCAATGAGAATATGACCAACCTGATACCTAAAAAGCCAACCCAACAGAGAAAGCTAGCCTTGTCACAGAACAAAGGAGAACTCTTCAATGAGCCTGAGCAGGGAGAGAATAGAGTGGATCTTGGGCCTCAGTTTTGCCAGTTCCACTCAAAACAATCATTATTTAACCCTTATAACCCTAGTCCACTTACGGAGGCCAGCTAGAAGGGAAGTTAAGGGAGAAAATGACAAAGAAGACAGGGAATTGAATTGGAAATCCCCAGAAACAGCTCACTCTGTTATTATATTTGACATGCTCTCAAGGACCTTTACAGAAACAAAACAAAACAAAACAAAAAAAAAAAACACCCAAAAACCAAAAAACTGTGCATGCTATTTTGTAATAAAGGACCCAAGACATGATGACCTTTATTCAGAGTTGTACTGCCTAGTGGAACTCATGGGGCTGCATGTATCATGCAACTGAGAAGACCTGACCTGGAAGTGGGACATTAAAACTAACCAAAAGTCTGCTTTGCACATGTACACAGTAAAGCTGTGGTGTCACTCTGACGGTAAGGTCTCAGGAGGTTTCTCCATGTCTCCTAAAGCCCAAGTCCTTCCCCAATACATTTCCAGCATTAATCTGGGGGCAACACTAGGAACGGGGATCAACAAGAAAACCAACAGCATCTGTCCCTGAGATTATGAAAATCAATGATAGCTGGGCCATAGTGGCACATGCCTTTAATCCCAGCATTTGACAGGCAGAGGCAGACAGACCTCTGTGATCTCGAGGACAATCTAGTCTATAGAGCTAGTTCTAGGACAGCCAAGCCTACACTAAGAAACTCAGTCTTAAAAAACTAAAACCAAACAATGACGGTTCATATTTTATAGAAAATCGCCTAGGATTTTTACAAATATAGACTCTGCTTGATTCTATACAAGAAGGAAGAGAGCTACTTCACCTGCATCTAAGGGCAAAAGCATCAGACAACTTGACCCAGGAGTACCCATAAATGCTAAAGAGGCCCTTGTCCTGCTAGCTTCCAGAGAAGTGGAAAGGAAGAAGTTTGTGACTATTAGCAGCCTGAGATAGAAAGCAGCAGAGGTGCACAAGGATGAGCCAAAAGAGCCGATTGTCTCCTTCTAAACGGACAACCTTGAGATCCCCGGGGCCAGCATGCCCTTCCACTTTTTTCTGTCTGCCTTCAACTACAGCATTGAAGTCCTAGAAGCCCTACAGACCATTGTCTTCTCAGTGCTGAGCAGGGAGACTAACTGCTGTAGGATGGTCTTTCTGTATGCTGTGATCATGGGTTGCTACCATTGGTTAATAAAGAAGCTGTTATGGCCTATGGCAAGACAGGACATAGCTAGGTGGGAAATCCAAGAGAGATATAAAGAGAAGAAAGGATTTGAGCCAGCCAAGTACCAGTAAGCCACCAGCCATGTGTCGATACACAGATGAATAGAAACGGGTTAATTTAAGATGCAAGAGCTAGCTAGTAACAGCCTGAGCCATAGACCAAACAGTATGTAATTAATATAAGCCTCTGAGTAATTATTTTATAAGCAGCTACAGGATTGTGGGTGAGAGAGATTCTTCCAGACTGCAAGGTTAGGCAGCATCAAGAAACTTCCGTCTATGATTAACAGGGTCAAAGACAATTTTTTGGATCCACTGGAACTGAAAACTAATTAGTAGTTTTTACTCCAATCCACATTAGGTTCAGGAGTACCTAGCCCCACCCAATGAGTAAGAATCAGCCCTGGCTTTCCCTTTGCTCCGTCTGCTTCTAATCCCATGCCTCCACCTCTCCAGCTGACTTGACTGGCTCCTAGCACTGGGTGTCCACTTCTCTGATTTATGTATCCACCCTCCTGCACTCCATCTCCAAGCTCCGAGGGTGCATCCACTAGCCTGAGAATCCATCCAAAAATGTCAGAGGCCCACCTCCAACTTCCTTGGGTTCACTCAACACTCATGGCTCCCACATTAACGTATTAGAAACATCTCATTCTTCTCATCATCCACTGAGATACTAACTACAATGTCTGCTTTGCTTTCTACTTTTTCCTATAAAAAATCTTTCCAAAATTCTGAACTTTTGTTTTATCCCAAAAAAGTTGGACAGACTCCCTGTTAAAAACAAAGAATAGTAAAACATGGAAGTAAGTGATGTAACTCCATTATTAAGGTACTTGTCTGGAAAGCATAAAGCCATGGGTTCAATACTCAACTGTGGTGATATGTTACATATTTAATAAAACCTGAAATATCTGAGAGATTAACACACAGTCAGAATTTAGGCAGACAGCTCAGGAATTTCTTGATCCTTGAGTACAAGGACAAACAGCTGGGGTTCGAAAGCACACACCTGACATCCCAGCACAGGGAAAGCCTAGAGTGGTGACCTATACCCTTAATCCCATAACTCCAGAGACAGAACTTCCTCTGTTTCTGTGAGTTCAAGGCTAGCTACAAAATAGAGTAGGTCACACCTTTGATCCTAACCTGGATCAAAGGGTATTTGATCCAGGTTAGGATCAAATAAGGGTATTTGATCCTAACAAATAGGGTATTTGTTACTGACAAATAACAAAAAGGGTATTTAAGGCCTTGTAGAAAACCAGCAGAGGCAGAAGGGACCAAGAGCAAGGCTGGGAAAGTTGGAAGATAGTTGGGTGAGAATTGACTGTGGTGTTTTCTCTCTTTTGATATTTCAGCCTTTCCCCAATATTTGGCTCTGAATTTCTTTCCTTACAATCCGAATTTGTGCAACACTCAACAATATTCAATGTTCAATAAAGCAGTATCATCCTTAGCCACAGAGCAATTTGAAGGCCAGCCTGTGCAACACAGGACTGTCTCATAAACAAAACCATGATGCTGGAACCATGGCTCCGAAGTGTAGAGCAGAGAACCCTGTTTGATTCCCAGCATTCACACAGCAACTCGCAGCAGCTTATAACTTTAGTGCTAGGGGTTCTGACAAACCCTTCTGGCTTCCAAAGCTACTGCATGCAAGTGGTACAAAGAAACACATGCAGGCAAAATATCCGTACACAAAATAATAAAATATAAAAAATTTAAAAGGAAAAAGCAACAAATACCCAAACAAAAAAAAAATACCTAGACAAGCAAGACATCATTTTGTATTAGTAAAAAAAAAAAAAAAAATCTGAAATCTGGTACATGCTTATATCCTACTACTTGGGAAGTATATCAAAGGTAATGATTTCAAGTCTTGACTACATGGCAAGTTTGAAGATAGCCTAGCTATATAAGACCTAAATATTTTTTTCTTAAATGACAAAGACTAATAAACAAAATAATGGTACATGTTCATAATCTCAGTTTGTCATCCTAGCATCAGGGAGGCTAAAGTAGAAAGATCAGGAGGTTAGGGCTAGCCTGGGTTACATGGTGTAAGGGATAGTTTTATGTAAACTTAACATAAGCTAAAGTCATTAAGAAAATGCTTCCTGACAGGAGGTGATGATGTACTGTCTTTAATCCCAGCACTTGGGAGGCAAAGGCAGGTGAATTTCTTTAAGATCAGCCTGGTCTACAGAGGAAGCTCCAGGGCAGGCAGTTCTACACAAGGAAACCCTGTCTCCAAAAAAACCAAAGAAAGAAAACCAAAAAAGCTTACATAAGGTTAGGCTATAAGCAAGCCTTTATAGCATTCTCTTAGTTATTGATGGGCAAGAGCCCATCAATGCCATCCCTAGGCTGATGGTCCTGAGTTCTATAAGAAATCAGGCTGAAGGTTGGAGAGACGGCTCAGTGGTTAAGGACACTGGTTGTTTGTTCTTCCAAAGGACCTCGGTTCAGTTCTCAGCACCCACCTGGCAACTTACAACTGTCTGTTAACTCTACCTTCAGGGAATGTGACAACCCTCACAGAGACAAGCATACAGGCAAAATACCAATGCACATAAAATAATTTTTTTTTGTTTTTAAAAGAAAGCAGGCTGAGGAAGCCAGTAAGTAGAATACCTCCATGGCCTCTACATCAGCTCCTGCATTCAAGTTCTGGCCCTGTTTGAGTTCCTGTCCTGGCTTCCTTAAATGATGAACCACAATGCAGAAGTGTAAGGCAAGTAAGTCCTTTCTCTTGAACCTGGTTTTAGATATGTTTCATTTTAATTTAAAATTTTATTGCTGGGCTTGAGAGATGGCTTATTGGTTAAGAGCATTGTCTGCTCTTCCAGAGATCCTGAGTTCAATTCCCAGCAACCACATGGTGGCTCACAACCATCTATAATGAGATCTGGTGCCCTCTTCTGGCCTGCAGGCACACATGCAGACAGAACACTATACATAATAAATAAATAAATCTTTAGGAAAAAAGTTTTATTATATGTGTATTGCATGCAAATGGGCACATGTGTGAAGATCACAGGCCAATTCTTAGGAGTTAACTCTCTTTCACTGTGGGCTCAAACTCAGGTCATGAAGACTGCACAAAAAGCACTTTTACCTACTGAATTGGCTGGCTGGCCCCTGAAGGCTCAGAGATCCTTTGTGACTGAAGTAATAGCAGGGGAGGAAGACCAATACCAGTAAGTAGATATCATATGTAAGTACCTTTGGCTGTTGTTGAGTTTCTCCTGTTGCCTCCAGGCAGAAGGGAAGAAAACCTATTGACACAGTAGCCACTCTTGGTGTAGGCACTGGTTGAGCCCTGTAGGGAGAAAGCTACCATTCTCATTAGTCATTCCTGGGTATCCTTGACTCTAGCTTCTTTATCCTACAGGGTTGGCATTAGTCTAAAGATGATTAGCAAAAGACTCTTCCAGCAGGAAAGCACTCCGAGGCCAACTCCAGGCACAGCTGTGTGGCAGATGAAAACAAGAAGCAAACATCCCTTTATCACATACTGAACTGTGCTAGTATTAAAGGCACAAAGCAGTTACTCACCCTGGAGGCCACAATAAGGGCTCTTTTCCCAACAGGACAGACAACCACAATCCATTCTTCCCCCAAATCTGAAGGGACATCAATTAACCACTCAGAAAGCATCAACTGGGAACACAAAAATGATGTTAACAGATCAGCAGAAGTGTATCATTCAAACATGACAAGAACAAAGCATTAACATTCTACATATATAATACAAATACAACTAAAAGTTGAGGGCAGAGGTAATTCCACCCCAGGTGCTCTAAGGAAGCAAGCTAGTCTCCAGCATAACAGACAGATAGAAGGCATTCACTAGTGACTTGGCATCTGCCCTTATTATCACCATCTGCATCCTACTTAACTTCCTTACCTCAAGGCCTAAAGGGGCTTTTTCCACTCCTTATTTGCCTATTGCATACCAGCATAACTATTATATTACACCTCAGGAAGGAATACTCATCCTGAGTCGTGCTCAGACTTGATCATTATTTCCCAAACTGACACACTATGCATTATTATAAAAGACTTTAGAGGCAGGCCTGGTGGAACAGGCATATAATCTCAGCTACTTGGGAAGCTCAGGTGGGAGGATTGCCAAATTCACAGCTTGCTTAGACAATTAATGAGATGTTGTTTCAAGTTTTTTTTTTTTTAATATTTATTTTTATTTTAGGTAGATTGGTGTTTTGTCTGCACGTAAGGGTGTCTTGGAATTATAGACAGCTGCTAGTTGCCATGTGGATGCTGGGAATCGAACTCAGGTCCTCTGGAAGAACAGTCAGTGCTCTTAACCACTGAGCCATCTCTCCAGCCCCTGCTTCAAGTTTTTAAAGCTGGCCTCAACTTAATCATTGTAGATGAAAATGACTGAATTCCTCCTGGCTCCACCTTCTGAATGTTAAAAGTGCAAGTCTGAACTGGAGTGGTGGCTCGTGCCTTTAATCCCAACACTCTGAAGACAGAGGCAGGAGAAATTCTGATCTACAGAGCTAGTTTCAGGACAGTCAGAAACCCAATCTGGGGGAGGAGAATGAATTCCAGCATATTACATGCATGTGGTACACAGAAACTCAGGCAGGCATAGACATAGTCACATTAAAAAAAATAACAATTCAAGCATGACCGTCAATATTTGCTGTAAGAGCTATTGGCCCATGGAAAACACTTTAAAAGCCAAGTATGCTGGTACACGCCTTTCATCTCAGCACTGAGGAGGAAGAAACAGGAAGATCTTGAGTTTGAGGCAAGCCTGGTCTACAGAGTGAGTTCTAGGACAGCCAGAGATATACATAGAGAAACTGTTTCCAAAACAAACAAACAAAAACAAAAAAGGTATTTTCAGATAAGAATGTTAACATTAAATCAGACCTCTGCCTAAGTGTATACCTTGGATATGACCTTATTCTTCTTCTAAATATATTCTGAGACTCTCAGAAACAAGACCATTAAGTTTTATTTCCAGTGACATTATCCTAACTTCCTATATCCCTATGATCTACAGTTCTGTTCACAAAGTGTAATCCTGTTCCATATACCTTAGGAATTCCCCTGTGATCTCTATTTTAGGTATATGGGTATTTTTATTTGCATGTATGTCTGTTCCACATGCATGCCTGGTGCTCAAGGGGCCAGAAAGAGGTATTAGATCCTCAGACTGGAGTTACAAACTGTTTTGAACAATCATGTGTGTGATAGGAATTGAATTCAGGTCTTCTGGAAGAGCAGCTAGTGCTCTTAACTGCAGAACATTCTCTCTAGCTCCTCCTAGCAATTTTTTAAAGACAACATCAAAACCCATCAAAATCTTAAATATTGTTATCATAAAGAAAATGAAGGGCACTTCTCTTTTGAGCAATCCACATCTAAGGCTCTTGGCGTGACGTACTGTTTCTATTAGCTCTTCTCTGATAACTTCCACAAGGAAGTCTATGTTAAGATATCTTTCATAAGGGCTGCAGAGATGACTCAGCAGCTAAGAATACTTGTAGCTCTCGCAAAGGATTCAGGTTCAGTTTCCAGCACCCACACAGTGGCTTGTAACCACCCCTAACTCCAGTTTCAGGGAACCGTGATACCCTCTTTTGACCTCCACAGGCACCAGGCATGCATGTAGTACACATACATTCATGTAGGCAAAATATTCATGCAGGTAAAATAAAATAAAATAGGGGCTGGAGAGATGGCTCAGCGGTTAAGAGCACCGTCTGCTCTTCCAGAGGACCCGGGTTCAATTCCCAGCACCCACATGGCAGCTAACAACTGTCTGTAGTCCCAGTTCCAGGCAAACACCAAGGCAAATAAATAAATAAATAAATAAATAAATAAAGTTTAAAAAAAAAAATAAAATAAAATAAAAAATAACAGTAAAAAATAAAATAATTTTATAAATATATATATACATTATTTTTTCAAAATATATATGTATATGGGTTAGCAAAGTAACTCAATGGGTAAAGGCAATTGCCAATAAGTCTGATAACTATCTGGAATAACACCGTGGAGTGTTAGAACTGACTCCCATAGGTTTTCCTTTGACCTTCACACATCCCATGGCAGATGCATCCTCACACACTTCTTCTTTAGGGTTTCTATTGCTGTGATAAAACACTGTGACCAACAGAAACTTGGGGAAAAACAGTTTATTTCACTTGCAATCCATTAAGTCAGGGCAGGAACCCAAAGCACAGCAAGAACCTGGAGGCAGAAAGTGATACAGGAGCCAGTTGCTTACTGGCTTGTTCTTCCTAGCTTGCTCAGCTGCTTTCTTTTAGTTATTTTTCCGAGACAGGGTTTCTCCTCTTTGTAACAGCCCTGGTTGTCGATTCGTAGACCAGGCAAGTCTTGAACTCACAGAGGTCTATCTGCCTCTACCTCCTGAGTACTGAGATTAAAGATGTATGCCACCAAGTTGGTACAGCCTGCTTTTTTATAGCACCCTGAACCACCTGCCCAGGAGTCACATCACCCATATCAGTCATCAATCATAAAATGCCTTACAGACTTGCCTATAGGCCAATATTATGGGGACATTTTTCTCAATTAAGAGTCCTTCTTCACAGAAGACCTTAGCTTCTGTTAGGTTGATTTAAAAACTAGCCAACATACACATGTGCACGTTCCAATAAATAAATAAAATGTAAAAAAAAAACAAAACAAAACTATAATGTTGCTTCATACTGGCTCATCCTGAAATTCCTTTCTGAGGCAAAGTCAATGATCTGGCTTTAAGAGTAAAGTTCTGGGGCTGGAGAGATGGCTCAGCAGTTAAGAGCACTGACTGCTCTTCAGAGGACCTGAGTTTGATTCCCAGCATCCACATGGCAGCTAACAACTGTCTGTAGTTCCAGGATCTGACACCCTTACACAGTTATACATGCAGGCAAAACACCAATTCACTTAAAAAATAAACATAAATATTTTTAAAAAAGTAAAGTTCTGAAAAAGTTGTTGTAAGGGAATGGAACTACATCTCTAGCTTGCAGCAGCAGCACTGACAGGGTTCATCTCCAGTTCTAAAGAGGAGGAGGAGGAGTGGGGTGGGGTACAGACCAGTGGAGCATGCCTGCCTGGTGAACGGACGTTCATGGTACTGGGTTCAGTTCCCGACACTGCAGAAGAAAAGGAAGAAGGGAGGGCAAGGGGAGGGCAGCACAGACAGAGCTCAAGAGGAGAGGAGAGCAGTTTAAAGTGCTTGCTGTGGAAGCATGTGGGGAATAGGCCTGTACACATGTGCACATTCATATACACACAAAACGCATGTTCAATAAATACAATACTCCTTAACAAAAAGAAAATGAATGGTAAAGAATAGCACATTTTTCTGGGCTGGAGAGATGGCTTAGCGGTTAAGAGCACTCTCTGCTCTTCCAGAGGACCCGGGTTCGATTCCCAGCACCCACATGGCAGCTAACAACTGTCTGTGATTCCAAGATCTGACACCCTTACACAGTTATACATGCAGGCAAAACACCAATTCACATAAAATAAAAATAAATACTAAAAAAGGAACACAACATTTTTCAAAGACTATATACAAATGTTTAGTAAGTATATTAAAAGCTGCTCTAGGTGGAAAGGATATGAGGAGTGGAGTAGCGCACACACACACACACACACAGAGACAGGACTACTGTAGCATTTTTTTTTAAATTTATTTATTTTATATGTACAGTGGTGTTTTGCCCTGAAGCTAGAACTACAGACAGTTGTTAGCTGCCATGTGGGTGCTGGAAATCGAACCCGGGTCCTCTGGAAGAACAGTCAGTGCTCTTAACCTCTGAGCCATCTCTCCAGCCCCCTGTAGCATTATTCTAACAGTCAAAAAGTAGAAGCATCTCAAAAGGCCATTAATTGAAGAATGAATAAATATATCCCTTTAATGGAATATTTATTGACAATACACAGACTGATAAATAATATATCACACAAATGAACCTTAAAAATTGCATACTAACTAAAAGAAGCCAATTACAAGACTGTGATCATCCAGAATAGGCTGGTATACAGACGGAGATTTGCAGAAGGGAAAAGAAGAACAGCAGAAAATACTGCTAATGACTATGGAGTATTTGTGACGTGTGTGTGTGTGTGTGTGTGTGTGTGTGTGTGTGTGTGTGTGTGTGTGATGAAAATATTCTAGAATTAGGTAGGAGTGGCACTTGTAATTCTACATTTGGAAGTGGAAGTTTTGAAGAATCTGGAATTCAGTGTCATCCTTGGCTACACAGCAACTTAAAGACCAGCCTGAGCTTCACTGTCTTAAATAAAAAATGACCTACAAGAACAAGATAATAAGAACTTACTGCTGGGGCTGGAGAAATGGCTCAGTGCTTAAGAGTGTGTTTAGTTCTTCCAGAGGAAGAGAGTGCAGGTCCCAACACTCACGTCCCAACAGTTCACAACAACCTGTAATTCCAGCTTCAGATGATCAGACGCCTTTTGGCATCTGTATTCACTCTCCATATATGTGTGTGTGTGTGTGTGTGTGTGTGTGTGTATATACATATGTGTGTGTATATATAGACATCCATGTATATGCATGTATAGACACACAAATGTAAGTAAACAATAAATCCTAAAAAAAATAAAAGATGGGGCTGGAGAGATGGCTCAGCGGTTAAGAGCTCCGTCTGCTCTTCCAGAGGACCCGGGTTCAATTCCCAGCACCCACATGGCAGCTAACAATTGTCTGTAGTTCCAGTTCCAGGCAAACACCAAATAAATAAATAAATAAATAAATAAAGTTAAAGAAAATAAAATAAAAGACATACTTCTAAAGACAACAGTCTTGGTTGTAAGATAACAGAAATATCAATTTGGAACTCAGCTGGAAGCCTCTTCCCTTCTGGCCAGCTTTCATAGTGCCAGAAGGTGCTATGCAGAGTGCTGGGAGAGAAGACATCAAAGGTCTTACCCAGCTGGGCAAGAGAAATTTATGGCCCTGCCCAGTACATGGCTCCATGCATAGAGTCATCTAGAGAAAACCAAACTCAATTGCACAGAGTGGAATTCCCCCAACCTCTGAAAATTTATGAAAGCCCAAATATTCTATTTGTTTTGGGAATTCTCCAAAGGAACTCTCTCCCCTTCAGGTCCCCATCATACTACCCATGGTGGCTAATTTGTCTCACTTTTTTACTTTAAGCTAATTGGTTAAATGAATCTCTTTTTCAGGTTGGTTTGTTTGAATTTTTGTTCATTTAGTTTTGTTTTGTTTGAGAGAGGGTTTCACTATGTAATCCTGGCTGGCCTAAAGTCAATATGAAAACTAGATTGGTGAGCTGGAGAGATGGCTCAGAGGTTAACAGCACTGACTGTTCTTCTGGAGGTCCTGAATTCAATTCCCAGCAACCACATGGTGGCTCACAAACATCTATGATGACATCTGGTACCCTCTTCTGTATACTGTATACATAATAAATTTAAAAAAAAAAAAAAAAAAAAAAAAAAAGAAAAGAAAACTAGATTGGCTTTGAATTCAGAGACCTTCCTGCCTCTGCTTCCCAAGCACTGTAACAAATGAGTGCCCTACCTACCTGTCTCCGCCCAAGGTTTTAAAGGAAGCCTCTTTCCCTTTAAGGCCCTGTCATGGCTGCCTCTGATGACAGACTGTCCTTTTGATGCTTTCCAACCTCAAGGTCCAGTCATGGCCTCCAGAATCTCCAGGCTCTTTTTCCTAATTAAGCTCATCTCTGAAGGGGCTCAGCTTCTTCTTCTACCAAACCTGCTGTTCTTCATTTCTTTCTAACACCTACAAATCCAATCTATCAGGCAAGATATGCACATTTTTGCAATAGTGGCATGACTGTTATGGTAGTAACCAACCTCATCAGATTTGAGGTGTGATCTATAGGAAGGAATCTATGTATGCAATGTAAACCTCAGTCAGTCAAAGACAAGCAGCTACAGAAGTCATAGACTCTAGGGAAGGGCTTACTACTCTTTTTTAGCTAAACAAACATCATGTCAAACTGCCTTCTGACTGTCTATGTTATACAAACAGACAAATACCATTTTTAGTCTTTTTTTGTTTGGATGGTTTTGATCTGTTTGTTTGTTTTCAAGACAGAGTTTCTCTGTGTAGCCCTAGTGTCCTGGAACTAAGCTGTGCAAACCAGGCTGGCTGAGACTGACAGAGATCTGCCTGTCTCTGCCTCCCAAGTGCTGGGATTAAAGGTGTGCACCACTACCTCCTTCTTATACCTTATACCCCTCCTACCACTTCAACTTCCCTACTCCCTACAAATCCTTTCCCCAAATTTATGTCTTTTTGTTTTGTGACCTGCTGCATTTATTTAGGGTCACCCCTGTGTCGAGATTTGGAACTATGCATTGGAGCCTGATAGGCTCACTATTGAGGATATATATGAAGATACTGACTCCCCCACCCAGAATCTCTCCATAGCCTCTAGTTCAGCAGAGAGGTGTAGGCCTTGTTGACAAGGCCAATTTTTTGTAGGCCTAGTGCAAGAAACTGCAGCTCTGAGTTCATGATTGTAATGGTTATATCATGCCCATATAAGATAGAGAAAATAGCACTTTTTAGCCCTTCTCCATAGCTTCCATTCTTCTGTTTCCTCTTCCAAGATGTTCCCTAAGCCTTCTAAGGGGAGGTATAAATGTCTATTTTAGGACTAAACAGTCTGCTGTCACTTATCCTCAGCACCTTAAACAGCCAACCATTATTCATTCCAAAAAGGGGCTTCTCTGATTAAGACTAAAAGTAGTTGCCTGGTGGTGGTGGTGGTGGTGGTGGTGGTGGTACACACCTTTAATCCTAGCAATGGGAAGCAGAAGCAGGCAGATCTCTAGGTTTGAGGCCAGCCTGGTCTACATCGTGAGTTCCAAATAGCTATAGCTACAGAGAAACCTGTCTCAAAAACAAACAAACAAATAAACAAAAAAGAATTTTCAGGGGTGGGGGTCACATGCCTCTAATCCCAGGGCTCCAGTGTCAAAGATCTAAGTTAGAGGCCAGTCTAATCTACAAAGCAAATTCCAGAATAGCCAGGGCTACACAGAGAAACCTTGTCTCAAAAAACAAAAAAATAAAAATAAAAAATAAGAGTACAGAAGCTATTTATGATCCATGTATGTCTATCACACAGCAAAGCTTAATTGCATATAACAAGTTTTTCATTTTTCCTAAACAAAACTGAATTATATGAGGCACAAGAATCATGAGGGCAAGGCCAACTTGAGCTACATAGCCAAACCTTGTCGCAAACAAACAAAAACCGAAGTATACTTTGTCACAGAAGGAACTATATTTTGTAGTGTATTGGGGAGGGGGAGAAAACAGATGGTTATTCCCCCAAAAAATGTATTCTAAAGACAAGAGCGTCTACAAATTAGTGTATTACAACAGGGAAGACTCCTGCTTTAACTCAGATCCATACCCTTTCTTCTTCTGGAACACTAGGACTGCCTGAGACAGTCTCTTTCCTGTTTCCCCTGTAGCACCATGAGACATAACAGGCCATTTGGTTGAGTGTGGCAAAGTGATTGGTTGTTTCATAGTTCAACATTACTGATTTGGATGTCCTGTGCAGGATCTCTTTATTTAAGGACAGATGTACTTCCTCCTGCCTGCTATCTATCCCCAATGGACAATGCCAAGATTGGCCTCCTAACACTCTAGCTGGGAAAGACTATCAACCAAGGAAGAGGAGAGGACATTGGGATGTGGGTAGGCCCCTTCCAAACCAACTGAGCACTGATTATTAAACAAACAAAACACGGCAGGCCAGAAATGATAGTGCATGCCTATAATTATAACAAAAGAAGGAACAACTGTAAGCTCAAGGCCAGCCTGGGCTACATAAGGTCCAGATCAGCCAGAGCACACAAAAAGACCCTATCTCAAAAAAAACCCAAAAAACCAAAAATAACAACAACAAAAAGACAAGGAGCCTGGAGTTCTAGTTCAATAATGACAAAGCATTTGCCTAACATATACAAGGCCCTGGGTTATAGTCCCTGCTCAAAGGAATGAGGATGATGAGGATGTGGAATCTGTTACTGCAGTAGTAGCTCACTAGATTTTTGTATGAGCTGGCAGCCTCTGGCTAACAGCATGGGCTAAGGGGCTAGTGACTCCCAGTCATTAGCGGCAGACTTTTATCAGTGGTTTTGGTTTTGAGATACAGTCTCTCTATAGAGATAGCCCAGGCTGTCTGGAACTTACTATGTAGATCAGGCTGGCCTTGAACTCATAGAAATCAAATTGCTTCTCTACCTCCCAAGTGCTGGATTAAAGGCATTTACTACAATTTCCAGCTGCATCAGTGCTTCCAGTCAGCCAGCAGAACTATAAGCCAACTCTCTACCATCCATTCTCTCTACAAATACACCAGCAATTCCTATTCAATAGCTTGTCCGTCCTCTTTTTCTAGAAGCATTTATTTTGGTGAGTCTTGACTGCATGTGGAGGGTACAAAACTCTGGACCACTCACTTGATTAGCATAGCGTTTTGGTAACTTCTTGCCAGGGTCAATTTCCATTTCCTCTTCATCTTTGTTATCTTCCTCCCCACTCTCCATTCCTGTCCAGTCATCTTCAGCCAGTCTTCTGGCATAGTTCACATAATCCAACCGCTTGCTGAAGGAGAAAAAGTTAAGGTCAGGCCTATATATAGTATAAAAAGATACCTCACAATGTACAGATGTCATTTAATTCAAGGATGACAAATTTGGAAACAACTAGAGGATTCTGGTGGGGGTAAGAAATAAAAAAATTTCCTGGGGCTGGACAGATGGCTCAGTGGTTAAGAGCACTGACTGCTCTTCCAGAGGACCTGGGTTCAATTCCCAGCACTTACACGGCAGCTAACAACTGTCTGTAATTCCAGGATCTGATACCTTACACAGTTATACATGCAGACAAAATGCCAATTCACATAAAAAATAAACATAAATATTTTTAAAAAACATTTCCTTTGCAAAGTTAAACTAGTGACTATCTCCTCACAGTTCCCAATCAGGAACATTCAGTCTTCCATGGTTTCTTAAGAATATTCAAAGTAGGGGGCTGGAGAGATGGCTCAGCGGTTAATAGCACAGTCTGCTCTTCCAGAGGACCCGGGTTCAATTCCCAGCACCCACATGGCAGCTAACAACTGTCTGTAGTTCCAGTTCCAGGCAAACACCAAGGCAAATAAATAAATAAATAAATAAATAAATAAATAAATAAATAAATAAAGTTTAAAAAAAAAAAAGAATATTCAAAGTAGAAGCTGAAGAAATGGCTCAGCAGCTGGGAGCATGACTGCTGTTCTAGAGAACTCAGGTTCAATCCTCAGAGTCCACATGGCAGCTCACAGCTGTCAGTAACTCCAAGATCTGACACCCTCACACAGACATACATGCAGATGGAACACCAGTGCACATAAACTAAAAATAAATTTTAAAAGTGTTCAAAGTAAAATATTTATTCTTTTTTTTAAAAAACTTTTATTTATTTGCCTGGGTCTGGAACTACAGACAGTTGTGAGCTGCCATATGGGTGCTGGGAATTGAGCCCAGGTCCTCCAGAAGAACAGTCAGTGCTCTTAACTGCTGAGCCATCTCTCCAGCCCACACAATATTTATTCTCAAAGGAATTTCCAAGACTGACTAGCTGAATGTGCTGAACCCACATTACTCACCTGCACTCCAGAAGAGAAATCACATTTTGTGCCAGGCAGACTCATCAAAAGCCCCAGAGATAGGAAGGAAGAAACACTAAATGCAGTGAGAAGTCCAAGACAAGAGAATTTTCTGGGGCCTTCCACTTCAGATAGCATGCTGATCAAACAAACAAACACTCCAAACTCAGGGTTTTTTTTGTTTGACTTTCAAAAGAAGCTACTTGGCTTCAGATATGACATCTTTGCTGGTATAGGGGTACACATCTCTGATCCCAGTACCCAAGAGGCAAAGGCAGAGACAGGTGGATCTCTGTGAGTTCTAGGCCAGTCTGGTCTACAGAACTAGTTCTAGGACAGCCAGGGCTACACAAAGAAACCTGTCTCACTGTTCACCTCACCCCTCACTCCCTTTTAAAAAAAAAAGGCTAACAACACCTTTAACTTGTTTACCTTCAATTTTTATCTTTTTTTTTAAGCTTAGGTTCTGTGTTTTGTTTTGATCTGTTTTTTTTTTTTTAATATTTATTTTTATTTTATGCAATTGGTGTTTTGCCTGCATGTATAACTGTGTAAGGGTGTCAGATCTTGGAATTACAGACAGTTGTTAGCTGCCATGTGGATGCTGGGAATTGAACTCAGGTCCTCTGGAAGAAGAGTCGGTGCTCTTAGCTGCTGAGCCATCTCTCCAGCCCAGGGCCTGTGTTTTTGAGGCTAGCCCTCTACCAATAGCTATATATCAAATGTCTTTTTGGCTTTTATTTATTTAGTTCTATTTACTGCAAAGAGTTTCACTTACTTGCCCAGAGTGACCTTGAACTCACTCAGTAGCCACAGTCTTTTGTTTTTTGAAAGCATGGTCTCTCTATGTAGTCCTGAATATTCTAGAACTTGCAATGTAGACCAACCTGCCCTGGAACTCACAGAGATCCTCCTGCCTCTGCCTGCTAAGTGATGGGATTATAGGAGTGCATCACTACACTCCAGATTTGGCTCAAATTCCCTATTAGTCCAGGATGGCACTTTCTGTGTGTATATGTATGTGCTTGTGAGAAGCTGTCTATGAAGATCAGAAGAGCACATTAGATCCTCTAGATCAGCAGTTCTCAACCTGTGGGTCTCACCCTTGGGGGGATTAAACAACCCTTTCACCAGAGTGCCCTAAAACCATTGGAAAATACAGATATCTACATTATAATAGCAAAATTATAGTTATGAAGTAACAACAAAAATAATTTTATGGTTGGGATCACCACAGTATGAGGAACTGTATTAAAAGGTCAATGTATTAGGAAGGTTGAGAACCTCTGATCTAGATGCTGGAGTTACAGGTGATTGTAAGTCATCTGACACTGGTGCTGGGAACTGAACTTTGGGTCCTCAGCAAGTACTCTTAACCACTGAGCCATCTCTCCAGCCCTGACACTTAACTTCTAATCCTCCTACCTCTATCTACCTTTTCCTTAATGCTGAGTTGTAGATATGCATCGACATGCCAGTTTTACTTATTAAAAACAGCATATTCTAATAAATTGGGGGAAACTGTGAAGAAACTTTTCTCTTTTTTAAGATTTATTTATTATGTATGCAGTATACAAAAGAGGGTACCAGACGTCATCATAGATGGTTATGAGCCATCATGTGATTGCTGGGAATCGAACTCAGGTCCTCTGCAAGAACAGTCAGCACTCTTAACCTCTGAGCCATCTCTCCAGCCCAGAAGAAACTTTTCAAACTTAATAGTTACATATTAATTTGGAACATCATGTATCTTACAATTTCCATAAAGGCAAGAAATCAGACACTGAAACCAACATGGTCTCTTCATCTTTTTTGAAGCATATATGTATATGCACATATGTGTGGGCACAGATATGGCACAGCATGTGTGAAAGTCAGAAGACAACTTACAGGAGTCTGTTCTCTCCTTCCTTCATATGGAAATTAAAACCAGGTCCTTAGGGTTGGCAGTTAGCACCCGTAAAGCAGTCTTGCCAGCTCAGTTGGTTTCTTCTTTTTCTTTATTATTTGTTTTTTGAATTAGGACAAAGTCTCAATATGTACTAGCCTGGAGCTCACTCTATAGACTAATTTGACCCTGCACTTACAGAGATTCAACAGCCTCTGCCTCCAGAGTACTGGTATTAAAGGTGTGCACTACTATGACTGTCTCTAGTTGTTTTTTTTTTTTCTTAAATGTGCATGTTCATAAGCATTTCCAATGTTGTATACTATCAAGAACATATGAAAACACAATGACCTCTATTTAAAGAACAGAAGAGGGGCTGGAGAGATGGCTCAGAGGTTAAGAGCACTGACTGTTGTTCTGGAGGACCTGAGTTCAATTCCCAGCAACCACATGGTGGCTCATAACCCTCTTCTGTATACTGTATACATAATAAATAAATAAACATTTAAAAAGAAAAAACAGAAGTGACCTAAAATACTTGTATATATGCAGAAGGATATATGTCTGTAGTTACTTCCCATCAGTGTTTATAATCATAAAGGATGGAAATTACCCAGGTGCTCAATATTATGAACCAAAGCTGTGTTTCTTTGCCTGTCTAAAACAACTGATGGTCTAATAAAGAGCAAGTAGGAGAAAGAATAGGCAGGGCTGGCAGGCAGAGAGAATAAACAGAAGGAGAAAAGGGAGGAACAAGAAGAGAGATGAAGGACCGAGGTGGGGGAGAGGGGCAACCTCCCAGCCAGTCATGGAGTAAGAGGGAAAGTGATTACAAAGGAAGAAAAGGAAAAAGCCCAGAGGCAAAAAGTAGATGGGATAAATTAAGAAAAGCAGACTAGAAATAAGCTAAGCTAAGGCCAGACATTTATAAGTAAGAATAAGACTGAGTGATTTATTTAGAAGCTGGGTGGTGGGCACCCCAAAAGAGTAAATAGACCAAAGAGCAAAATAGGAAAAAACTAACAACAATGAACTATATCCATTTAATGAACTACCCAGCACCATAAAAAAAGAAATGATGTGTCTGGGGACATAGTTCAGCTGGTAGAGTGCTTGCCTGGCATGCATAAGGCATTATGTTTGATCTCCAGCACTGCACCAAATAGGCATGGTAGAGCATACTTTTAATCCCAGCATGCAAGATATATAGCAGCCAGTGCTGGGAATCTAAACTGAGGTCTTTGCACAAGCACTTTACTCACTGAGTCTTCTCTCAAGCCGAGAATTTATGTCAAATAAATAAAATTAATAAAAAAGAAAGGTTATTTCCCACATGACTTTAAAAAAAAAAAAGTTCAGTTTTTCCTTGTTCTTTTATTTCCTAAAATGTATGGATAATTACCTGTGACAGAAGTTAGCCACCCAACCTTGAGACAGGAAATAAGTTTCTGTGAAGGGGGTTCTATAGAGACAGGTCTAGTTGCCTGTGAATGGTTCACAGCTCCTAGCATAAAGAAGCCAGTGAGTTAAAGCAGTTAAAGCATCCTTACGATTTCTGTAGTTCTAGCAACTGGCGCCGCCGCTCACTTTGCTCCAAGGAGCTGTACTTGGACTTGTATTGGGATAGGCGAGGATGTGGGGCAGCTGTGCTATTCAGTTCTTGAGACACAGAAAAGCTACCAGCTAGGGCTTGACTCAGTTCTTCCATCTTCCCTATGAAGAAAAACATAAAGAAAATGGTTCATTAATTTACTTCATCTCATGATGATAAAGCAGTTATGAGTAACTTAAAAGAAAAAAAAAATCACTTAACCAAAATTAGTTATTTATATAAAGGGAGACAAAAAGATAAATGAATTATATGTTAGAAATAATAATGTTATTTTTCTACCACTACTTCAATAATACTAAATTTAATAGCTGAGGGAATAAAGCTAAGCACCAGTCACTATTAAATACAGTCTCTCTTTAATTGGCTTTTTCTGTTTTTGATCACAGTGAGCTACCCTGACATCCAGTGATGTTACTGAGCATCTTAACTTTTATCCTAAATAGTTCTAAAGAGCCACTGCCCAGTAACAAACATAACTGGAATTAAAGACAGAGTCAAATAAATAAATAGAAACATAGCCTGGCAGCTAGGTATGGTAGCTCACTCCTATATCCCAAAGTTTGGGAAGTGGAAGCTGGCACTCAGGGGCTTGGGGCCATTCTCAGCCATAGAGAAAGTTTAAGACTAGCCTCTGCCATGCTTCAGAAAACAAAAACAGGGGGCTGGAGAGATGGTTTAGCAGTTAAGAGCACTGACTGCTCTTGCAGGAGACCTGCATTTAACACAGCAGTTAACAACAGCCTACAACTCCAGTTTCAGGGTCCAGTGTCTTCTGGCTCCCAAGGGCTCCTGTACTCCGCTGGTGTACAAACAGACACTTTGACACACATATCCTACCCCAGAAGGTAAATATTTAAAATGTAAATAAATAAATAAAAATTTAAAAAAGAAAGAAACTATCCCCCAAGGCTGGGTGTGGTGACACACATGGCTTTAATTCCAGCACTAGGGAGGCAAAAACACTCAGATCTCTGTGACTTTGAGGCCAGCCTAGTCTACAGAGAGTTCCAGGACAGCTAGGTACATAGAGAACCCATCTCAAAAAAGAAAAAAAGATAATTCCTCTACCAGACTGGCTTGTAAGCAAGCTTGTGGTACATTTTCTTTTTTTTTTTTTAAAAAAAAAAAAAAAAAAAAAAAAACTTTATTTATTTATTTGCCTTGGTGTTTGCCTGGAACCGGAACTACAGACAGTTGTTAGCTGCCATGTGGGTGCTGGGAATCGAACCGGGTCCTCTGGAAGAGCAGAGGGTGCTCTTAACCGCTGAGCCATCTCTCCAGCCCCCGTGGTACATTTTCTTAATTGATGACTAATATAAGAAGAAAACCCAGTTCACGTGGGCAGGTGGTCCTGGGAGCTGTAAGAAAGCAAGGAGGAATAACCAAGAAAGGAAACTTCCTCCATGGCCTCTACTCAGTTTCTGCCTCCAGGTCCCTGCCCTGACCTTCTCAGTGATGGACTGTTACCCAGAATTATAAACTATTTTGGTCATAATGTTTTATCAAAGAAATGAAAAGCTAAGACATCACTTCTGGACACATACCTAAAGGACTCTATGCTCTACCACAGAGAACCATACACATCCATGTTTATTGCTGCATTAGTCACAATAGAAAATGGAACCAGCTTAGTCAACAGAAGGAAAAAAGAAAATATGGCATACAATAATCAAGTGTGGTACATTCCGCACTTCAGAAACAGTGGCAGATAGCTCTCTGTGAGTTCCAGTCCAGCCAGGACCAACATGAGACCCTGTCTCTAAAGAGAGGGGGTGAAAAAGGACGCAGGAGAGGGAGAGAGAGAATCAGGCATACATATGCAGCTCCAGAGGCTAACATCTGAGGAAAAATGCATCTGGAAGGCATAATTTTCAGTCAGGCAATGAAGACTTAAGAAGATAAAAATTGCATGTTTTCTCTCATATGTGGACCCTGAATTTTAACGTTAATATATAAGTAAATAAAAGGGGGAGATGAACTATAGGTAATTGGACTATACAAGAGAGTATAAGAGTTCACAAGAGGGGAGCCAGACGGAAAAGGTGCTTGGAGGGGCTGCAAAGACGGCTCACCAGTTAAGAGCCCTGGCTACAGGAGAACCACGAGAGGTCAAGTCTCAAGCCTAGTCTACAAAGTGGGTTTTAAGACACACAGACCCTGTCTCAAAAAACCAAAAAACAAAGCCTGGCTGCTCTTCTCAAGAACCTGAATTCAGGGGCTGGAGAGATGGCTCAGAGGTTAAGAGCACTGACTGTTCTTCCAGAGGTCCTGAGTTCAATTCTCAGCAACCACATGGTGGCTCACAATCATCTGTGATGACATCTGGTACCCTCTTCTGTATACTGTATACATAATAAATAAATCTTTTTTAAAAAAAAAAAAAACAAAAAACCAAATAAATCCATATTAGAAGAGACTGTTTCTTAAAAAAAAAAAAAAAGAACCTGAATTCAGTTCCAGCATCTACAGGCAGCTTACAGCCATCTGTAACTCCAGTTCTAAGGATCTACTATCATCTTCTGGCCTCTGAGAGAACCAGGCATGTACATGTTACATATATATACACATACAGGCAAAACACTCATATATGGGAAATAAAAATAAATCTTTTTAAAGGAGGAAAAGGACAAAAAAAGAACATATCTGACATGAACACAGAAAGGTTGGGAGAAAGGCACAATGGGAAAAGCAGAATGGATGAATATGTCACAATGATACCTAATTCTTTGTTAATAATAAGTAAATAAATACATAATAATAAAAATGTGGTAGACAGGTGCAGAAGTGCATACCTATAACTACAGTGCCCAGGAGGATCACTTCAAATTCAAGGCCAGGCTGGTCTACACAGGGAGTTCCAAGCCAGCCAGGAATACATTAAGGAGGTCCTTTTCCAAAACAAAAACAAAACTGTGATAAATCAGACCTGTAATCTCATAATCTCAGCTACTCCAAAGGGGAGGGGATGACAAGTTAAGGGCCAGGTGGGGCTACAGAATAAAAACACAACCAGTCTGGGTACCTAGTGAGATGCTATCATCGGAAAAAGAAAGAAGAGGAAAGAAGAAAGAAAGCTCGGTGGAACTAGGCTCACTAACGCCTAAAATCTCAGCACTGGGAGATGAAGGCAGGAAAAGAGGATTAGCAGTTCAAGACTAGCCTCAAATACATAGGGAATTCGAGACAAGTGTGGGCTTACTAAAACCCTGCTTCAAAAACTAACGGGCTGTAGAGATGGCTCAGGAGTCAGGAGCACTGTCATTCCTGCAGAGGAACTGGGTTCAATTCCTAGTGCCAATACAGTGGCTCACAATGAATTTGGCACCCTCCTCTGGCCTCATTAGGCAAACACATGGTGCACATACATAAGGTTAGGGACATAAATAATAAATGAATAAATCTTTTTTTTTTTTTTTTTAAGGGGAGTAGCTTAAATTATAGCTCAACAGAACATGTGTAATGCTCCGGGTTCAATTCCCAGTTCTTCAATCCAGTCAACCAACCTAGATAAGCAGCTGGCTTTGTAGCTCGGTGTCAGTGTTTGGTTTTGATTGGCTGGGAGGATGGAGTGAGGTTAATACACATGGATTCAATACTTTAACCTCCTAAGTATATGGTTCTGCAGTGGGAAGTATCATAACATTGTTATCAACTGTTTCCATCTTAAAAAATTAACTTTCTAGCTGGTTGTGGTATGACCTTTTATCCAAAACCTGGAAGTTCAAGGCAGGAGATTTCACCAAGCTCCTATCAGCCTGAGCCACACTAAATAAAGGGAGGAGGGGGAGCCAGGATTACGGTGTGTGGGGGGGGAGGGGTACTAAAGAGATGGCTCAGCTATTAGGAGACCTGTGTTCCACATGGTGGCTCCCAAGCAGTTCCAGAAAGCTGGAACCCTCTCCAGACTTTCCCCCCAGCACTGCACCCATGAGGTGTATAGATGTGCAGGCAAAACACTCATACACGTTTTCTTTTTAAAAAAGATGCGCATAAAAATAAATAGGAAAAAAAGAATGGGAATATACCTCAATTGGTAGGATACTTGCCTAATATGCACCGACCATATTTGCATCAGGTCTTGGGTTTAAAACCCAGGAGGAAAAAAAAAGCTGCATTTTTATATCCTTAAGATATTAAGGGTGCTTTTTTTTTTTTTGGAAAATTTGTTAAGTGACATACGATCAGTGTGAACTTAAGGTGTTTATCAAAGTAATTGTAATACAACTAGGTGTATTAGAAAAATATTGAGCTCTCCACGCAAGATATCCCCGATAGTATGCCACTGAAACGGTCCCTAACGGTACACTAGAGGGTGGCCCACGCCTTCAATAGCAACAGAGCGGAGGAAGGAAGCTAACTCTCAAGTGTCAGGCTCACCAAAGCCTCTTTCTCAGCCCTACAGATGTTCCCCCAAGACGGCCGTGGACTCTGCCGTCCTCCCCGCCACTATCCCCCACTGTCTGTCTGTCTGTCTCTCGTGATGGGATCATCTGTCTCTCTAATTTTCCTCATGAGTTCAGATCAGACTGCCTGACGGCAGAAACATGAGCAAACTCGACACTCTAGACTGACTGGTTGGCCTCTGCAGGAGGAGACTGGAAAGCCAGAGCCCTGGTCGCTCGGAAGAAGTTACGCGGAAATCGGACAGGCCCCAACTCAAGACTTACCGCACCAAAGCACCAGCCGGCGCACGCCGCCGCCGCCTCCCCGGACTGACCAATTAGCTGCCCTAGCGGAGCTAGGTCCGCCCCCTCAGCTCGCCACGCGAGACTTCCGCTTCCGCCCGCCCTGGTGCACAGCGAGAGTCGAGTCGCAGCAAGACGTTACTTCACTTCCGACCTGAGGCGCGCGGCTGGTTTCAGCCCCCCGGGAGGGTTTTTAGATTTGTTTTGCTGTTAGTTTCGGACTCTGGTTAGATCGTTAGCTTCACCCAGCACAAATTTGTGTCCTTTCGCCAACAAAACCGTGACTTCGTGGCCGTCACCTTCCCGGGTCTGCCCAAGCTCTAGAACCGCGCCGACAGCTTGCTTTTGTCTTGCTGTGCAGTTTTCCGAAAGGGTTTCAACTTTGGAACTAATAAACATTCTTCCCACATTCTCTTTTCTAACCCTGCGCGGAAAGGGACCTGGGTCGATTCTTGGTAGGTAGTTCAGAGATCTTAAACCCATAAACAGTGTCTGCAGGATAAGATTGCTAGGGTGTAAAATAAAAACACGACTTGCTACTTACTGAATGCTTAAAATGAACCTGATGTGTTGACTTGGCCTACTTTATTTAGTCTTCAGTGAACAGGAGTCTTATTCTGGGGATGTAGCTCAGTAGGGTGTTTTCTTAGCATGCACTAACTCCTACATATTAACATTCTACCCCCAAGACCACATAAAACTTGCAGTGGCATCTTCCTGTAATCGCAGAATCAGGAGGAGGAAGCAGGACAATCTGAAGCCACAACACAGCAATCTAGAAGCCCTCCTGGGCTACATGAGAC
Organism: Sigmodon hispidus; assembly: GCA_004025045.1. NCBI lineage: Eukaryota > Metazoa > Chordata > Mammalia > Rodentia > Cricetidae > Sigmodon > Sigmodon hispidus. The sequence goes on along the minus strand of PVIH01001997.1, from coordinate 152,916 downwards.
CTACTCTTTTTATTTGTTTGGCTTTTTTGTTGTTTTGTTTTAAAGACAGGATTTCTCTGTAACAGTCCTGGCTGTCCTGGAACTCACTATATAGACCAGGGTGGCCTCAAACTCCTAAATCTGCCTGCCTCTGCCTCCCAAGTGCCAGAATTAAAGGTATGTACCACCACACCTGGTGAAACCCTCTCTTTAAAAAAAAAAAAAAAAAAAGTGGAAATCCAGAATTTAAAAGAAACTTGGCCAAAATCACACAACTCTTGAATCGAGTTTATATTTGCCGAATGTCTGACCTGCACAGAACTAAGTTGCCCATTATTATATAGTATAAGCAATCTATCAAAAGTTGGTACATGTTGAGTCTAGAGAAATCATCTAAGATGAAGTCTGGAGTGATGGCTCAACTATTAAGAGCACTCATGGCTCTTGCAGAGAAGACTCCAGTTTAATTCTAAGCACCTACAAGGCAGCTCATACTGCTGACAAAACACTCATAACATTAGAAGAAAAATAAAAGGAATATCGAGATGCCATTTTAGGGTTTATAACACCATCCCTTTGCATGGGAGCTTCAGGCACCCAGAATTGCATTGAGACCCTGTTTTAAAATTTTTTTCTATCTTTGATGAGTAAATATTAAACTCTGAATTCAATATTAGAAACTTACAGAGTGTAAAACATGAACCTGACTCCTGTCCTTAAAAAGAGGTGACAAAATAGGCAGGTGATGGTGTCACAGACCTTTAATCCAGCACTTGGGGACAGACACAGGCAGATCTCTGAATTCGAGGTCAGTCTGGTCTACAGAGCTAGTTCCAGGACAGCCAGGACTTACAAAGAGAAGCCCTGTCTTGAAAACCTAAAAACAAAGGAAAAATAAAAAGTGGCAAAATATACATGTATAACAATATAAAAATAATCAGGAAGCAAGTTGTGATGACCCTTAACTGTAACCCCAGCACTTGGGAGGTGGACGCAGGACAATTAAAAGTTCAAGGAAAGCTTGACAAATTCTATGGCAAATTTGAGACCAACCTGGACCACAGGAGATCCTGTCTCAAAACAAACTAACAAAGAAAAATCTTAACCAATAGTGCTTGGATCCATCCAGCCTTAGCCTTTTTGTTTTTATTTTGAGATGGGGTCTGGTTATGTAGTCTAGACTGATCTAAATATTGCCTGTACAGCCCAAGCTGGCCTCAGATTCTTCTGCTTCCATGGGATTGTGGGTGTGTGCTAACACACTTGGCTTCAGCTTCAGCTCTGACATTGTTATAGGGTACTCAACAGAGAAGACTGCTTGGACAAGGGTTTGAGCCAACAGAAAGTATTTACTAGTACACTGGCTGTTTGGGATCCCAGTGTAATCTTTCTCAGGGTGAGCTTTTAAACACAAAACCATGTCCTGGGTTGACATACTTTAGTTACCAGTTCACCAGAAACATAACTACATAAACCCAAAAGCAAGATTAGCACATTTAGAGACTTCCCCAGAAGAATGGGCTTTGATGGATTAGGGCTTTGTTTTACTTTTGGCAGATGGTGCTGTCTGTGTGCTGAGCTTTACAGCCTAAATGGTACTTCTATCATGGAGTCAGTTGTGCTAAGGTCTGGGGGCCTACTAAGTCTGAGGACCTGTTATAGACATATATAAAATTGAGGAGATAATCTACAGTATGTAGCCTAGAGCCTACCACAGTACACAGATCCCTTCTCTGGTCCATACTTGGCACTTCAAGTGAGCCAGCCCTACCTAGGCTCATACTAGGGAATAAGAGAGCAAAAGACTAAAGGAAACTACAATCACCTGCCTGCCTGAGATGACCCAACAAATGCCCCATCCCCACCCTAAAAACTAAGTCAGTGATTCTCATCTGGCAGGTTACCAAAGTTATATATGAGGCTCTTTCAGAATTCAGACATCTGCACTTGAATCTACCTTAGGAGTTCTGGGTTAGACCCAGAATCCTAATTTTGAAAAGGCCCCATTCATGCCTTAAACTTATGAGTAAGGAAAATAACGATTTGGGGTGACACTCGAGTCCTCACTGCTAATGTGAGAAGAATTTTTGAGCGGGTAAAGGTTACCCCCTAAGGCGACCCGCCTACTTTGCGGGATGCCTGGGTGTGGTAGTCTGCCCAACCCCCAAATCCTAAAGAAAAATACTAAACACTATTGCATTATTAAAAAAAAAAAAAAAAAAAAAAAAAGAGGCCCCATTCATGAACCTAAGTTTTAGGATTTAGAATTGGGGCAGTGGCTAGTAACCAAAGAAAAGAGAGAGAATGCCAGCCAGTGATCCTGGCACATGCCTTTAATCCCAGCATCTGTGAGTTCAAGGCCAGCCTGGTAAGTTCCAGGACAGTTAAGAGCTACACAGTAAGACCATGTGTTTTTACTTTTTAAGACAAGGTTTCTCTGTGCAGCCCTGGCTTTCCAGGAATTGACTCTGTAGAGGAGAGCGGCCTTGAATAGTGAAAACTACCTCTGCCTCCCAAGTGCTGGACTAAAGGTGTGTGTCACCATCACCTCAGTCTTGGACAACGTCTCAAAAAATCAGAAGAGAAGGAAAGAAAATGGGACTAGGCCAGAGTGAGAGAATGCTGAAACAACAAACTGTCAGACCCCAAATGGGACGGGCATCTGTGGTGATGTTACATATGTAATAAAACCTGAAATATCCAGAGATCAACAGTCAAAACCCACACAGACAGATCAGGAATTTCTTGATCTTTGAGTACAAGGCCAAACAGGTGGGATTCAATGGCACACACCTTTAATCCCAGCACAGGGAAAGCCTGGGAGTGGTGACCTAGTCCTTAATCCCGAAACTCTAGAGACAGAATTTTCAGTGCATGGGGGCTGGAGAGATGGCTCAGCGGTTAAGAGCACCATCTGCTCTTCCAGAGGACCCGGGTTCGATTCCCAGCACCCACATGGCAGCTAACAACTGTCTGTAGTTCCAGTTTCAGGCAAACACCAAGGCAAATAAATAATAAATAAATAAAGTTTTAAAAAAAAAAAAAAAGAATTTTCAGTGCTTCTGTGGGTTCAAGGCTGACTACCAGAGTAGTTCCCGCCTTTAATCTAACCTGGATGGGATACAGTTGGGAGAAGGCTATTTATTCGAGGTGGTGAAGGAAAACAGAAGAGACCAGGAGTGAGGCTGAGGCAAGTTGGAGAACAGCTGGGTGAAATTTGACTGTGGTGTTTCCTCTCCGATATTTCAGCCTTTCCCCGCTATCTGGCTCACTTCCACAGGTTGTTTTGCTTCTTAATTTTTTGAGGGGGGAGGAGGGAATTGAGACAGGGTTTCTCCGTGTAACCCTAACTTTCCTGGAACTTGCTCTGTAGACCAGATTGGCCTTGAACTCAGAGATCCTCCTGCTTCTGCCTCCTGAGTGCTGGGATTAAAGGAGTGTGCCACCACTGCACAGCTCCAGCTCTGTTTCTAAATACCAGTCACTACCTCTTACCTTGAGTATTCCTTGTTATATCACTCCCTAAGAGGCTTGTCTCCCCGTTTTGAGACTTGATCTTGCCTCTACCTTTCCAGGGCTGGGATCAGATGTGTACACCTCTCTCTACCACTGTGTATGTTTTGAAATGGTCTCATGTGACCCAGTCTGGGCTCAGATTTCTCCCCCTTCAGCCTCTACTTCGCAGGTAGTGGTATTAAAGGCATGCACCAATGTGTGTGTGTGTGTGAGGGGGGTATTTTGCTTGCATGTATGTCTACTTACAAGTGCGTGCCTGGAGGAGGACACTGGATCCCTTGGAACTGTAGTTTCTGGAAGAACAGCTAGTACTCTTGGCTGCTGAGTCATCTCTTCAGCCTTTTGTTTTGCTTTTTGAATAGCCTTGGCTGACCCCAAACTCAGTGTTTTTCTTATATTGCCTCCCAAATACTCAGTGTATATCACACCAGGTCTGCCTAACTTTTTATATAACATCTTGCTGAGACCAGTCATTGTCTATCTATATTGCTACTTGCTTGGAAACTCAAGCTGGGACTCTGACACACCTTTTTAATTTAAGGGCTGGCTGTGCTGACACTGGAAGTCTCTTAAAAGGGAGTATGCTAATCCATTTATCCTGCAATCATATACTCTACCCATCTTCCATTCTCATCTGAAAAGAGAGTAACTTTTATATGGGCTTATTAGGAAGGTGAAATAGGTTAGTACATATTAATTCCTTAAAACTTAAGTCTAATATTTGGAAGCATCTCATGGTACCTTTCCTGTTTTGTGAGTGCTTGTTTTACTTTTTGGTTTGTGTGAATGTACAGGTCATGCTCATGGAGGAGGCAGCTTTTCCCTTCCACCATGTGGGTTCTGGGATTGAACTCAGGATTGTTAGGCTGAGCAGCAAGTGCTTTTTCCCACTGCACCATCTTGCCTGGTACATTATTAATGCCTCCACCCAGTGAAGCAGAGAAAGCACACAAAACCTAAGCCTTGCCCGGTGGTGGCCATACATGCCTTTAATTTTAGCCAGGAATAAGAAACCCTGTTTCAAAACAAGCCAAAAATCCTGAACTTTTCAGTGCACACTGTAATCTCAGCACTGAAGAGGCTGGGGCAGGAGGATTACTTCAAGTTCCAGACCAGACCCAAGTATCTATCAAAACTTTATATATCAAAAATACGGGGGCTGGAGAGATGGTAGAGGTCCTGAATTCAATTCCCAGCAACCACATGGTAGTTCACAACCATCTGTGATGACATCTAGTACCCTCTTCTATATACATAATAAAATAAACCTTTAAAAAAATGCCCCCCCTTAAAAAAAAGCCTAATATACTAGGCTTCTATTACACTTGTCTGGGCTAAAACTTGATGCTCTCTTTATTAATTCTATCTACTTATTTTCTTGTTTTGTTTTTTTGCTCTTAACACTGAACCCATGACTTTGCACCTAAGACTAAACACATTGTACCACTCCTAAGAACATCTGTTTTCAGCAACCTCCTGGGCCACTAGCTAGCCAAGCTACACGGTATCATTTCCTTAGGCAAGCAAACACTCCAGGCCTTTAATATGGCATTTCCTGGGGCTGGAATATCAACAGGAAGTCTTGTGGATAAAAGTTCTGCCAAAACATTCATTCCGAGAAAAGAATTGGTGAAGTGATAAATCTACCCAGCTTGTACAACATCCTGCGCCAGCCAGATCTACCGCCTACGATTCTAAGGATTCATAAGCTAGCAAGGTCAATAGATATGGCTAGATAGAAGCCTAGGGCAAGAAGACAAATTTACACCTAACAAGGTGGTCAGGACATTTATTGGCATAAGGAAAGTTTCTTTAAACGAGGGAGTGAACACTTAACACTCAAGTCGCAACATCTTATAACAACAACAACAACAAAAAAACTGAACCCAAATTCTCTACCTGTACATTATTTCAAGATGACAGGAGTAACGTCCCTGCTTCTACATCACAAAGTTTATGGACCAAGAAGAAACAATCCCCAGTGCAGTACAAAACTGCTTTCCACTGACTCAAGACAGTCGTTTAAGTATCAGTCCAAATTCTAGGAAAATTTCCCTGAACACAAGGGGCGATTCTCCCATCCCGGCTCAGTGACCTGTAGTTGAGAAGCCACGGGGAGAAGACTCGTTAGGCATCCAGATCAAAGTCATCCCGCTCCTCATTGTACTCCAGCACATGCCGCTTGATCTTGGACGAGTCCACCCAAGTGACAAAGTCCTCCATGCTGCGAGTGACGAGAAAGGCGGGATCGGTGACCACATCTGGGCCCACGCGGACGTGACCCTGCTCCACAAAGGCCACAGCTGCCTGGAGGTGCTGCGCCATGCGTAGCTTGAGGAGCAAAGTAGGCAGGCGGCGGCGGCAGAAGGACGAGGCTGAGACGAAGTCGCAGAGCTCTAGGGAGCCGCGCGTGGGCACCAGGCCGAGTGCGTACAGCTTGTCCAACAGCGCCGCCGTGGCGCGCACGCGAAATGGGTCGCGTTCCGGCAGGTCGCGCAGGCGCCGGGCCAGCTCGCGCACCGCGCGGCTCAGCTGGTTGTAGCGCGTGTACTCCTCGCGCCGCTGGAGCCCGTACCGCCGCAGCACGCGCAGCTCGTGGAGGTTGTGGTCGGTGACCTCCCAGTTTAGGAAGTCGACCTGCTTCAGCAGCTTCTGCTCGTGGAACTTCAGCTTCCGCACCATGATGGAGAATGCCAGAAAAAGCTGGAGAGCACGTTGAGAACGCAGCACAACTTCCGCCTCGGCGCGGGAAGACCCGCCGCCCAGCTCCCTGGACCAATAAAAAGAAAGAGAAGGACCACGCCCCCGTTTTTCATTGGTCCAACTTAGGAACTTCCTGTTGGGGAAGACCGGCGGGGAAGGGCGTGTCCTACGAAGACTTCTTAGTTTCTTAATCGCCTGGAGGGAATCGTCTAATCAAGTGCTTCAATATCTCAGATTTCTGTTTTTGGCGACCCTGAAGAGAGTCTGCCCCTCTAGAGCTGCAGACGTCAGTTTCGGGAAAGAGGAGTGACTTGCTTTTAGGGGAATTTACTCTGCTCAAAGATGTGGCTAGAACTGAGCGAACTTCTTGGCGCCAGTGATTCCTAGAGCTGGCGAGTAGTTCCACCCCGGCCAGCAACAGGTCTGTCACTGGGTTTGAAAGAGATTCTCCTTGCCAAGAAGTACTGAGCAGCACCAGATCTTTGGCATGCCGGTTTCTTAGACGAATGTTATCATAGCGAGAAGCAGCCTCACATCTGTCTTTTACTTTTTTGAGACAGTGTGTCTCTTTAGATAGGTAACCCAAGCCAGCCACGAGTTCACCGCAGTCCAATTGGCTTCGGTCTCCCAGAATGCTGAGATTACAAGCATGAGCCACTATGGTCATCTTATTTATTTTATTTTATTGAGAGATAGGGTCCCTATGTAGCCCTGCCTGTATTGATGCTCATTTTGTAAGAACAGGCTGGCCTCGAACCCAGAGATCCACCCACTTCTGCCTCCCGACTGCTGGAATTAAAGGCTTGCTTCACTACCCCGGCTGTCATTTCATTTGTTTATTTATTTGTTAATTATTTATTTATTGGTTCTTTGAGACAAGGTTTCTCTGTGAGTCCTAGCTGTCCTGGAACTCACTCTGTAGTCCAAGCTGGCCTCGGACTCACAGAGATCCACCTGCCTCTGTCTCCCCAGTGCTAGGATTAAAGGCATTTGCCACCACCACCCTGCTCTGGCTCTTCTTTTAGAGGCAGTTCTGTTTCTCAGGTGGGTCCGGAGGTTCAGTGTTTTGATAATCCTCAGTGGCTAATGAAGCCGAATATGAGAAAACTGAAGAGTGCAAATACAAGTCCTAGCCCCTTTGTCTGATAAAAGTGAAAACCCTTGCTCAGAAACCCCCAGGCTCAAGAATATCTTCCAGCACAATTCCTGTCTGAAATCACAGAAGCAGAACTAAGGTAAAAGAAATTTATACTGAATCCCACCCTAATAGGCCCTCCCTTCTTCAAACCCCACCAGACCTCAAGCTCCCGGTGCCATGGCACACAATCCCCATTTAACGTCGCTGGTACAGAAACCTCAAAGGGCCAGCCCCTTCCCTGGTCTCTCTCCTCTTCTCCCTTCCCCTTCCCTCTTCAAATTCCTGAGCTTGCTCCTGGCCACCAGCTAAACAGTCAGTGGATGGACTCCATCTGATGTCTGTCTAGGAAATTCCAGTGATAGAATAGTTAACAGTTCATATAGCCAGAGAGACAATCCCCGCCCCCTTTTTGTTATCCTCAGAGTCTGGAATGAATGGTCCTGCACAAATGTGACACAGACATACTTGTATAGTATACATTCTTAACTGCTGAGCTATCTCCACCTACAGTCATCCCAGCCAGCGCTAGAAGAAAATACTCTTCAAGCTTTTTATAAACTCATATTTTTGGTTGTGAGCCTAGCCTTTAACAGCTGAGCCATCTCTCCAGCCCGGTTTTTATAAACTCTAAAGGGAGCTGAAGCAAGATGGTTTAGCAGTTAAAAAGTAAATAAATAGGACTGGAGAGATGACTCAGAGGAACACCAACTGTTCTTCCAGAGGTCCTGAGTTCAATTCCCAGCAACCACATGGTGGCTCACAACCATCTGTCTTGAGATCTGGTGCCCTCTTCTGGTACACAGGCATAGTGGAGGCAGAGTGGTTTTTTTTTTTTTTTTTTTTTTTTTTAAGTAAATAAATAAACCTTGTTGCTCTGGGCAGTGGTGGTGCACACCTTTGCCTTTATCCTAGCACTCAGGAGGCAGACTCCAGCCTGGTCTACAGAGCAAGTTCCAGGACAGCCAGGGCTACACAGAGAAACCCTGTCCTGGGAAAATCAACAACAATCAGCCAGTCTGATCTGATTGATGTTGGTCCCTGGGACCTACATGGTGAAAGGAGGGAACTGGGTCTCACAAGTTGTCCTCTGACCTCCAAGAGATCAGCACACACAAAATAAATAAGTAATACAAACATTTTAAACTTAAAACAAATCCAAGGATCATCTTGATTGCTGTGATGGGAACAATGATGTGAGTGTGTGTGTGTGTGTGTGTGTGTGTGTGTGTGTACAGAAACCATAAGGAGCAGGTCAGATCAGAAAGAAGGGACCTGAAGCCAGAAAAGCAGTACTGAGATGCTTGTCAAAGGGAGTGAGAAAATGATGAGAGCAGTGAAAGGTGACTTTTGACATTCCAACAGCTTAGCCATGTATACACACACACACACACACACACACACACACACACACACACATACACACACAATCGCCTGAGATGGGGAAAGAAGGTACAGATCTAGGGATGGGCAAAAAAATCCCATTTTGTAGATGGAAGGTTGGAGACATCTATTTAAAGTTCAAATAGTGCTAAATGACTTTAATTCCTGCACCAAGGAGGTAAGGGCAGGTAGATCTCTGTGAGTTCCAGACCAGCCTGAGTTCCAGGACAGCCAAGCCTCTATAGAGAAGCCCTGCTTTTTGGTTTTGTTTGTGTGTGGGAGTGAGGTGGGGTGTGTTCTAAGTAGTGAGGGTTTACACCTTTAATCCCAACATTTAGGAAGCAAAGGATGTCTCTGAGTTTGGGGCTAACTTGGTCTACATAGCGAGTTCCATGTTAGCCAGGGCTACATAGTGAGACTGTTTAAAAAAGGTCCCAGGGGAATTGGCAGCATCAAGAGATAACTTGGTTTGTAAAGGTGCTAAACCTAACCACCTGGGTTCCATCCATCTCTGGAACCCCAAGTTGGAGGGAGAGAGCAAGTCCTCTGGCCTGCACACCCCCCCCAAGTAAATGTAATAAAAACCATCCCAGTTCCCTAAATGGCATCCAGAGCTAACTTTTCAAACAGGAATGATGAGGTTAGGAGATAAAAATGGGCCGGCAGTTTAGAGATAGGACCTCAATCCATGTCCACAGCATGAGCCAAAAATGTCCTGTTAGGAGTCTAAAGAAATGCCGAAAGTGTCTGTGGACTCTGATCCCTGGTCTGGTCCTACAGGCTCTCAGCGTTGCTTTTTCAAGGGAGGGAATGGTGAGAACAGATAAAACTTTTTCAGAAGGACGAGCGCCCAAGGCAGCAGTTTAGAGAATGTCCTCATTGGAGGCCACAAACGTCAGAAGAGTCCTGCTTCTTATTTTGCTGTCTTCTAAGTGGCCCCTCTACCCACAGGCCTGTGGCTATGAAACTAAGAGGGGGCAACAGGTCAGCTGAACTGACCTTGTCTTCCCTCCCCGTGCCTCATGTTAGTTTCTGCCATTTGAACTTCTGTGGATTTATTTTGCCCAGGCTTTGTACCATTACAGGCCCTTGTATTCACTTCCTGTGTTACTAAAATGGTAACAGTGTGCCTTTAGAGTCTTCCACACTTACACTTAGTGGCTTCCTTGTTCATTCCCTCTTTTTTTTGAGACAGGGTTTCTTTGTGTAGCCAGACCTGGAACTCTATCTGTAGACCAGGCTGGCCTCAAACTCACCTGCCTCTGCCTCCAGAGTGCCGGAATTAAAAGCACGCACTACCACTGCCTGTTCCTTGCTCATTCATAAACAATGACAATTCATCTTGCACCTGCGTAAGAGATGGATGTTTTCTATGTATAATGGGGCCCTAGTAGGAAAGAGAACATATTCAATTAAAGGGAAGAAAGAACCTAGTGCTGCATGTCCTTAATTCCAGCACTCAGGAGGTAGAAACAGGCAGATTTCTGAATTTAAGGCTTGCCTGGTCTATCTAGGAAGTTGCAGGCCAGCCAAGGCTGTATAGTGAGACCCATCTCAAAACAACAACAACAAAATAATAAAATAAGAAATAAAAAAGGGAGCTAGAGAGCTGCCTTGGCTGGTCAAGTGCTCTGTGGCTCAATTTTGAGGACCAAAGTTTAGATCTATTGCACTCATGTAAGTGCTGGGGGCGGGGTGTGGTCCATCTGTAATCTCAGGAGGTATGGAAGGCAGAGACTAGCTGGATTTGTGGTCTTGGGTTCAGGAGAAGAGCAGGGTACAGGGAATGATGTGAGTTAGTGCATCATGAGTCTGTTACCCTTAGTCCTGAAAAGGATCTCTGTAGGCCGAAATACTTGTTTCTCCTATGAATTTGGAAATGAGGGTATCCCCTAAGAGTTAGAAAAACCATACCTTGCACATATGCATAAATCCAAAATGACTGTGTGTGACTGAAGTGTCTGGATGCAACACAATACAGGATACAAGCCTGTAATCACAGCCACTCAGGAGACCTGGGCAGGAGGACCACAGAAAGGTGTGCCTGGATCACAGAGACCTTATTATGTGCCAGCTGAAGGGTCCATCTGGACCACTGGAGAACCTTCACAAAACAAACCTGGGTGTGATGGTCCATTCCTGTTTCCCAAGCCCTTAGAAAAGAAGGCAGGAGGAACACTGCAGATGGTAGCTCAACTTTGTCTCATAGTGAGACCCTGCCTCAAAAGGAAAGGGAGGGAGGGAGGGAGGAGAAGGAAAAGAAAGAAGAATGTACAACTCCTAGAATCTGGGTTATTTTATTCAGGAAAAACATCTGCGAAACAAAACTGAATTTTCACATCAGCAGGTCAAGAGTTGGGGTTGCTCCTTGGGAAGCCCAGTGACCAGGCTAGCCCATGAGCCTGACATTTCTTTCCCCTTGCCCCCTGTCATATGGACAGCCTTGACTCTAGAGACTCAGTAGTTATTTCCTCCCAGGTGCTTTCTCTTGTTTGGTTTGAAAGGATCCTGCTATGTATGTAGCCCTAGCTGGACCTTCCTAGATAGACCAGGCTGGCCTCAAACTTGTAAAAATCTCTTTACCTCTGCCGAAAGCATCCCCCTTGCTGCTTGAGTCTCTTATTCCTATAATCTCTTGTTCACAGATCTTTCTCCTAGTTGAGGCTAACAATAACTATTTCTTTAGTACTTGCTAGGTACTAAGTACAATTGTTGGCACGCTTCCCTGTTGATGGGCTTTCTGAGGTATGGCCTCTGTCTCCCAAGTTATAGGACTAAATGTCTCCACCACCACACCTGCCTGGGTTTTTTTGTTGTTTTGTTTGAGAAAGGGTTTCACACTGTAGAATAGCCTCCAACTCATGGTAGATCTGTTTCAGCCCTCTTCCCAGTTTCTTTTAACTTTCGGTAAAACCTTGCTCCGTGGCCCAGGCTGGCACTCAGTACGATGGCCACAAACTTAGGATCCTCCTGCTTCAGCCTCTCAAGTGTGTTACCACACCAGCTATTTGTCAATCTTTACAGGGACTCTAATCCAGATTGTACCAATGAAAATGAGTTTTGGAGCTAGAGGTCTGGGGATCATGTTCCTCAAAACAGCCAAAGGTGCAGTCTTTAGCAGCACTTATTTATACCAGTAAATCTGCAATAAACAAGACTCTAACGTTGGGGCGGGGGGTGGGGGTGGGGGGGTCATAAACAAGGTTCCTGGGCTCAGCATGGAAAGGGGTCTAGGCTATAAAGTCTTTGTGTAGGCTCAGACATCTCCGAGAAAAGAGAAGGTCACCAATATGCGCTCCACTTAGGCTGAGGTAGTGCCCTCCCATTCATTTTCCTCAGCACTGGCCACACTAGGCAGAATCATCTTGCCTACCTGTGAAGATACTTACGAGCTTCTAGAAGGTAAGTAGTTTCTTTGTTGTCTTTCCAAGAGTTTGGCAAATTATTGGTACGGTTAATTTATTGTTTGGGATATACAACTTAATGAAACAGACTGGATGAATTAAAGACCAGAAGGGCACCGCACGGCAGGCAGGAATCCAACCGTGGTACTACTTGCTCTAGAGTTTAGCACAATTCCTGTCCTAATCAATTCACCGCGTTTTGCATAAACTGGGGGGTTAATCCTGGAAGCCTAGAGGCTGTCTACCAGATTAAGCCCTCTCCTTGATGTTGCTGGCCAGAATGGAAGATCCAGTTCCCACGAAAGGACAAAGCAACCCAGAAACAGTCTGTGCCTAAGCTTGTTCCTTGCCACGAAAAGTTTCTGCACCCGGATTAGCCCCTCCACCGCGACGCAGCAATCCAAATCAGACCAAAACAAACCGAATTAGAAAAAGCCCAGGTTTAATAGGTAAAGCGCTCCTGGATGATGTTCCAGCCCGAACCTTCCCCCCCCCCGCCCCCCAGAAGATAGGGAAGAGAGACCAAAAAACCACATGTCTGTTTTCTGGGGGTGCAGTTTTAAAACCCCGTGGGCGTGGTCTTGAGCATCTCTCGGGGAGGAGCCATGTTTGGCGGCCTTTCTGAGGGGGGTAGGGTCTGGGGAGAGAAGGGAGGCTTCTACCTAATAATCACAGCCTCCCCCCTCCCCACACACACCGAAGAAAGCTGCCCAAGGCAAGAGTGCTCTGGGTCCTATCAGGCTCACATAGTAGAGTATCCCATGCGGGACAACAGGGTCGCACAGTTTGCTGTGTCCCCCTCTGAGAACCATCCCTTATCTGTGCTAGTCCCTAGACCGATCGGAGCAAGCGAAATCGGGTAAGGGGGCTGGGAAAGGGTGGTCGGCAGCTCTGCTCCCTGGCGGCCAGCGCGATTCCCTTGGCCCTCAGCTCTCTCCTTGCCACTCTGCAAACTTTCGGAGTTTTCCTGCACTTGCGTCACGGAAAAGGCAGGCGGGTGATCAAGTCCAGGAGGCGAGGCCCCGCGGCGGCTGGCGAGCTCCCCCGCGCGGCGCTCCAACCCGGTCGAGAGGTGGATCTCAGCACTAACTACTCAGCTGCTGAAAGCTTGCAGCTCCCCGACTCCCGAGTCCACTTCCCGGATCCCCGCCACCAGGACTGAACCAGAGGGAGGGAGGGCGCCCGCCAGAAGCAAAGAGGACGGAAAACCGGCGGTGGCACCTTGGCCCGGGAGGGCGGAGCCGCGCGGTCCCGGCTCGGCCAGGACGCGGGGAAGTGCTGCTGTAGAGTTTGCTCAGTTCTCTAGCTTGCTTTCCGTCCTTCATCCCTCCCTCCCACTCTCTCCCCACCCCTCACCTCCCCTACGGCTTTCCCCTCCTTCCTAGGGACGCTACCTCCGGGACTCCGCTCTCTCTCTCTCTTTTTTCTTCTGATTTTTGTTTTGTTACGGACCTGGCTTCCCGCTGGCAGAGCTGAGGGGCTGCTAGTGCGGGGGGGGGGGGAAGGAAGCAAGAGCTTGGGGCTCAGTTGATCCCTCTTGGGCCGCATTCCCAGGGCATCCCGCAGAACGAACCACCGGATGGACGGACAAACAGCCAGCCGGCTGCGCCATCTATTCGACGGAACTCTATCTGCCAACGACTGTTGAGTGTTTGCTGGCACACCAATGGTAGGGGTGGTGATGGAGGTTTTCACTAGTGTTAATGGGACAGGGGTTCTGGGACTCGGAATAGGGTCAGTTTAGTACTCCGAAACTGCTGAGGAATTTAGGCAAACAAAAGAGGCAGAGAGAGAGAGAGAGAGAGAGAGAGAGAGAGAGAGAGAGAGAGAGAGAGAGAGAGAGAGAGAGGTGGGGGCTAGCCACTTGAGGGGCGGGAAAAGGTCACCAGAGAGAGCGAGGTGGGGTCGCACCCCCTAGGTTGTGTAGTTGTTTGCCGGTTGTGCAAGCTTTGGCCCTTGTCTTCCCGGCCTGGCTCGTTTGGAGGCCGGACACATCCACCCTTGGAATCGGTTCAGGACTCGGCTGTTATTCTCCTTGCCCCTCTTGGATTTTCTGGATTCTTGAAGACGCGGTGGCCGGGGAGGAGAGAGGAAGGAGGAAAGAACAGATCTTCCGAGGAATGTGAGAGCCTCCCAAAGCCGGAGCAGCCAGAAGGAGCTGGAAGCCTGGGAGGCAGAACCTTGCCTGCTGCATTCCAGGGACCGTGGTCCGCAGTAATTCTTTTCTGTTGTACAACATTGTTCTAGTAGAAAGTGTCTGTGGCATTTTTGTTCTAGCAGAGCTGGTTGCTCCAAGTCATTTGACTTTTCTACTTGGTGGGAGAGGAGTAAGAGACTCCCTCCCTCTCAGGGGCTGCCAAGGGAGGGAAGAAAGGCTGTGGTCATGACCAACCCCTCCCTGTTTACAGGCAGATACCCCAAGGCTGGATAAGACAGTTTCTGGACCATGGACATTTCTTTGAAGAGAAGGCAGCTAGACAGCATCTTATGCATGCTGAGCCTCTGCCTGAGGGTCTGAGTAAGGTGCAAGGACATTTTTGAACCCCCTGCTGAGCATCCTGGGTTTGGGCAAGGCATTTTCCTTCCAATCTTGACCTGTCTGGGAGTCTAGCCATGGCATTGAAAGGCCGAGCCCTCTATGATTTCCACAGTGAAAACAAGGAGGAAATCAGCATCCAGCAGGATGAAGACCTGGTTATCTTCAGTGAGACCTCACTGGACGGCTGGCTGCAGGGTCAGAACAGCCGTGGGGAGACAGGGCTCTTCCCTGCTTCTTATGTTGAGATTGTCCGTCCTGACATCAGCACCAACCATGTGGACTACTCCAGCAGCCTTGCAGGCTCCCTGGGCACCCAAGTGAGTTTGTATCAGAGCCCTAGTATGGCCAGCCCAGCCAGGAGTGGTGTGGGCAGTGGCTTTCTCTCAAACCAAGGAAGCTTTGAGGATGATGATGATGATGACTGGGATGATTGGGATGATGGATGCACTGTGGTGGAAGAGCCAAGGGCTGGTGGCCTAGGTACCAACGGGCACCCTCCACTCAACCTCTCCTACCCAGGTGCCTACCCCAGCCAGCACATGGCTTTCCGACCCAAGGCACCCTTGGAAAGGCAGGACAGTCTGGCTTCTGCCAAACGTGGCAGTGTGGTAGGGCGGAACCTCAATCGTTTCTCATGCTTTGTGCGCTCTGGAGTGGAGGCCTTCATCCTTGGTGATGTGCCCATGATGGCCAAGATTGCTGAGACATACTCCATTGAGATGGGCCCTCGTGGTCCTCAGTGGAAGGCCAACCCTCACCCATTTGCCTGCTCCGTAGAGGACCCCACCAAGCAGACCAAGTTCAAAGGCATCAAAAGTTACATCTCCTACAAGCTTACACCCACCCATGCTTGCTCACCTGTTTATCGGCGCTACAAACACTTTGACTGGCTCTACAACCGCCTTCTACACAAGTTCACTGTAATTTCTGTGCCCCACCTGCCTGAGAAGCAGGCCACTGGCCGCTTTGAGGAAGACTTTATTGAGAAACGCAAAAGACGACTCATCCTCTGGATGGACCACATGACTAGCCACCCTGTGCTCTCTCAGTATGAGGGCTTCCAGCATTTCCTCAGCTGCCTTGATGACAAGCAGTGGAAGATGGGTAAACGGCGGGCAGAGAAGGATGAGATGGTAGGTGCCAGCTTTCTGCTCACCTTCCAGATCCCCACAGAGCACCAGGATCTGCAGGACGTAGAGGACCGTGTGGACACATTCAAGGCCTTCAGTAAGAAGATGGATGACAGCGTCCTGCAACTGAGCACCGTGGCTTCAGAGCTGGTGCGGAAGCATGTGGGAGGCTTCCGCAAGGAATTCCAGAAGCTAGGAAGCGCCTTCCAGGCCATTAGCCATGCCTTCCAGATGGATCCCCCCTTTAGCTCTGAGGCCCTCAACAATGCCATTTCCCACACTGGCCGGACCTATGAAGCTGTTGGTGAGATGTTTGCCGAACAACCCAAGAATGACCTCTTCCAAATGCTCGACACGCTGTCTCTCTACCAGGGCCTGCTCTCCAACTTCCCTGACATTATCCACCTGCAAAAAGGTAAGTCCTTCCCGAGGGTAGTGTTCTGTTGGTCTCTGGGAATATGGGGACAGCCTGTGCTACAATGAATAGCTCATTACATTTTCCTGTCTCCATCACTGGCTCAACAGAGGTATTGAGAATATTCTCTAGACAGTGCTGTTGTAGGCAGAGGGACAGTGTGGACAGGTTTGGTTTTTGTTCTCACTGAACTCTGGGTAAACCCTCCTGCCCTTTTCTGTGTCTCATTTACCCCATCATGCATGGAACCCCACGGTAACATCCTGGGTTCTGGGAACACAGATAACCAGATCCCAGATTTTGTTTTATATAGACCAATGGGTTGAAGGAGGGCCATGACGCACATACAGGTAAGAGCATATGGCAGGTTGTCTTATCCTCTCATAGGCTCAGCTCAGCCTTTGAAGCATTAGGGCCTGGGCGCCCCTTTGCGCTGTCTGAGAGACCCAGGCTGTGCAGGAGGATCTCTGTTCTCATTTTGCTGATGAAGTCTGTGTCTCCAGTGATTGTGGCTCAGCTGGGACTGACTGACTATCCCTTCCTCCTTCCAGCTCCCCAAGGACATATCTATATTGGCTGCCTCCCAGGCCCATCATGTTTTCGGTTCTCATGGCCCCCTGTGTGGGGGAGGGACAGGATGAACCCCTGTCTGTTGCTGCTGTTAAGGAACTGCCAGTGAAGTGACTCATCCTGGGTCACATGGGGCACTAAGCTGGACAGCAGGGAATAGAACCAGAGTCCAAGGCTCTGTTCACAAGGGCCTGGCCATCTTCCCTTTCCATGCTGGGCTGCTCTTGCACAAGAACTGAGTCAGGGGCTGACCTAGCAGGTGACCCAGGCCAGGGATTTAGGGAAGGCAGATGTCAAGAGAAAGATGTGGTTCTCCCTGGGGCTGGTAAAGAATATATGCAGGACATGCGGATGGCTTTCAGGACCCTGGGCCCTGAGGTCAAGGAGTTTTACCCTGCGTGGCCCTCTGGTTTGAGTGCAGGGAACCGCAAATGTTGCCCCCGCCCTCAGGCCTGTCCTAATCATGAGGTGGTTGTGGGAACTCTCGCTGTGAGGCAGCCGTCCCCCTTCACCTTTTTCTTCACCTCTTTGTTTGCTGAACTCTCGAGGCTCCACCTACTTTTCTCCTCCTTTTGGCCCCGGGGATTCAAAGCCTGAACTCTATCCTGGCTTTGCACCCAGTTTACCTTGTGGCCCTTTGCCTTCCTAGGCTTTAGTTTCTTAGGCTTTTGAAATAGAGACTTCCGGGGAAGGCCTGTCCTGCACCTTAGGCTGGTCCCATAGATCTGGCTTTGCACTCAGAGCTGGGGGGCCCAGCCTGGTAGGGGCAGGTGCCTCCCAGTGAGGAAGTGGAGCCACACACTTCCCTGGGCCTGGGAAAGCTGGTTCAACCAGCTCCCTGGATGGCATGTTTTTGTGTGGGCAGCATGAGGCTGGGCACAATGGTTAAACAGCTACCTTGACGTAGAGGCTGATAACTCTCACTTAGGGTAGATTTGAGGTAAGAGGGTAATCACATATCCACACACAGAGTGTTCCCAGGTTCTCATCGAAGAAGAAGGGAAAAAAGCTACATTGTTCTTTCTGCCTCAGATAGGCAGAAAAGTAGGAGAGGCCATGTCTGTCTCCACTTGGGATCTTTCTTAGAGTCCAGGGCTTCTCCCCTCTGGGGATACCCTGCAGCCTGTAGCAGATGCTTCCTGTATCTGCCCCTGCCTACCCGAAGTTCTGAATTCTGGCCCGAGTCTAGAGTGAGTTTGAGAGGAGGGATTGAAGTTGGTCTAAGATAGAACTGGGCAGGCTTTGGACACTGCAGCTGGAGAACATTCTGTACTAGCCTTGTAGATAAAGCTTTCTTCAGAGAAAGTAATGGGACGTTTGGTCCTGGGTCACATGATTCTGTCTGTCCCATCTAGACATCTGAACAAATGGTGAGCATGTGCGGGGCAGCTGGGGGAAGCCCAGGCTGTGGAGCCAGAAAACAGGGCTTAGAGAGACCTCACCTATGGCGTGACCCTGGAGAGTTTTCTCCCTCCGTCTCTATGTTGATTTGACATGGAATCTGACTGGAGCTGAGCTAAGCTCTCCAGTCTATTCTGCCCACTTGGGCATTTGGGGGAAGAAAAGCTTTATAATGGCTGTCCTGTAACAAAAATGGGGATAATGGACCACCCAGAGCAAGGCAGGACCCAGAGCTCAGAGCCAGCAAGGTCAGGGATCATCCTAAGCCAGTCATACTAGGTAGCTGGTATGGTCCCTTCAATTTCACAGATAAGCAGCACTGAGGTGATTTGACAGCAGAGTGGCATTATGTATGTAGTGTCTAGAATCTACTGCACCTGGCAGATGGAGGAGGGAGGTGCCCGAGGGCTGGGCAGTTAGGATCAATGGTGCAGAGCAGAAAGGAGGAAGAAAGGAGGTGGGTTTCATACTCCAGCACCACCTCAGTTTGCATGCTTGGTGCACCTGAGGTGGGTCTTGGACTACAGAGCATCCTTAGGGACCATGGAGCTTGTGGCTTAGCTAGAGGCGGGTAGTACCTGTAGGTGCAAGCCTCTGACTGGTGGACAGATAGGTTCAGCCTGATGTAATTAACCCTTTCTTCAGGTAAGCAGCAATGGCTGCTGCTCTGCTCCGACTCTGGCTTCCTGTTTACTTATGTGTATCATGTGTGTCTGTTTGGTTATACATGAACATGAGTGAGGGGACCCACTGAGGCCAGAAGAGGATGTTGCGTCCCCTGAAGTTAGAGTTATAGGCAGTTTGTGAGCTGCCCACTGAACTCTGGTCCTTTGCAGGAGCGACAGGTATGCTTAACCATCTTCCAAGCCTCAGTACTAGCAGTTGAGGCTCCTTCTGTTTTGAGACAGGGTCTTGCTTTGTACCCCAGGCTAGACTTAGCTCTTTGTTTGTTTGTTTGTTTTGCTCTTTTGAGAAAGGGTTTCTCTGTGTAGCCCTGGCTGTCCTGGAACTCATTCTGTAGACCAGGCTGGCTTTGAACTCACAGAGATCTGCCTGCCTCTCTGCCCCATTTAAACACCTGTGTATTAAAGGTGTGCAGCATCACTGCCTGCCTAATGTAAACTCTTGATCTTCCTGCTTCAACCTCCTGAGTGCTAGGACAGGCATATGCTCTGTTCTTGATCTGCCTAGGACATTCTATTTTATTTTTAAAATAATTCTTTGAGGGGCTGGAGAGATGGTTCAGAGGTTAAGAGCACTGACTGTTCTTACAGAGGTCCTGAGTTCAATTCTCAGCAACCGCATCTTGGCTCACAACCATCTATAATGAGATCTGATACCCTCTTCTGTACACTGCATACACAATAAATAAATAAATATTAAAAAAATGATTCTTTGAGAACTTTATACAGGATAATTTGATCATATTCACCCCTCATTCCTCCCTCTAATTCTTCACAGATGCATTCACCTCCCTACTCCCCTATTTATCTTTATTTATGTATTTGTGTATTTATTTGTGACAAGGTCTTATTATATAACCACAGCTAGCTTGGGACTCTCTATATAGACCAGGCTGGTCTTGAAATCTGTCTCTTGAAGACTGGGATTAAAGGTATGGACGACCACCTCAGCCTCATTATTATTATTATTATTTAATAACCTATTGAGTTCGATTTAAGCTGTTCATATACTCATGCTAGGTGATCTAGAACTTGACCTGGCCTCCAACTCAGAGGCCTCCACCTGCCTTTGCCTCTTGAGTGTTGGAATTGAAGGTGCGTGCCATTACACGTGGACCTCCTAAGCTTTTATATCAGAGAATTATGTTGCCATAGTCACCATGGGCTGGTAATTGTTGTGAGTCCTTGGATTCTAGAACAGTTTGCAGCCTGGGGAGATGGCTCAATGGGTAAAGCAATTGATGTGCAAGTCTGAGAAACCGAGTTTAAATCCCCCAATACAGCCGGCTCAGTAGTTAGACACTGTGTTTCTTTGGTGCAAAGGCAAGGAGAGACTGGGAATCACCCAGAAGTTTGTGCTTGGCATGTACAGCAGGGAACAATATTCCTACTCTGTCTTAAGCAAAGTGACTCCCAAGATTGCCCTGTGGCTGCCACATGTGTACCATGGTGCATGCATTCTTACACTCAAGTGAACATGCATGCACACATACATGCAAAAACACATACATCATACACACATGCTTGGAGGCAGTTTGCCTACCAAAGCGTAAAGCATTCTGAAGTCCTAGTTTATGGCAGGGGCAGGCTTTGACATTTTATGCATAGTAAGGGACTTGGTTGTTACAGGCAGTCTTCAGCAGCATCGCATCTACTACCATCTGTCCCATTTAACCGAGGAGAACTTGCAGCCTAGCAAAGCAGTGATTTTCTGAGGTGTAACAGTGGGCACGAGGGTTCAGACCTCCTGTTTCCAAATTTAGAATAGGTCGTTTTAAATGGAGGAAGGTAGGTAATGTGCCTGGGACCCTGGGGCTCGGCACCTGATAGGCTCCAAGTTGTCACTCCTCATTCCTGGGATCTAGTGTGCCATGGCAGGAGGCAGCCCTGAGGGAATCTCAAACCCACTCCTAAGTGGAATATAATGGGTTTTTTTTTTAATATTTATTTCTATTTTATGTGAATTGCCTGCATGTATAACTGTGTAAGGGTGTCAGATCTTGGAATTACAGACAGTTGTTAGCTGCCATGTGGATGCTGGGAATCAAACTCAGGTCCTCTGGAAGAGCAGTCAGTGTTGTTAACCACTAAGCCATCTCTCCAGTCTCAAGAAAATCTTTCTTTGAGCATTGATCTGCTAGCACTGCTCCCAGACTCAACCAGGCAGGTCAGTGAATTCAGGTTCCTTCTGGGTGTCTGCTTCAGCTAGACTCTGTTTGCTGAACTTCACTCTCTTTGTCTTGATGTTTTATTTCCTCTTATGGTCCCTGTTACCCACTATGACCATCTTGGATCCCTTTGTCCACTGTCTGGAGGCCTTACATAGGGTTTTTGTAGTAGGGATGGTGTCTATCTCCCAGATGTGGAGGACCAGGCATCCTCCACTTAGAAGAAGGGTGTTGGGAGCCCTGAGGCAGGTCCCCTCATGATCTTGCTTCTTCTTAAGATAGTTGTGGTGTGATCAAATAGCTTCCCCTGAGGGTCTTGTCAGCTCTGAACTCTCTTACCGTGTCCCTCTGTGCCCAGGACTGTTGTATGATCACTATGGAGCAGGAGGCAGGTGATAACTGAAGGAAGGTGTCAGAGGCCTGAGGCCGCTCAGAGCTGAGAGCTCCAGATCTCTTTTGCTACTGTGGAAGCATCTCTCCACACTTGAGGCTTTGCATGAAATGCCACTAGTAAGCATTCGGCCCTGCCTTTGCTAACTGATAGAGACGGCGTCTCTGATAAAGGTATCTGGAATTAGTTCCAGCATATAGAAAGTGCCTGGTAAGTGCGTTCTGAATACTTCTGACAAGTTAAGTGAGAATTAGAAGACCCGGTAGAAGTGGCATGGTCTGGGAGGTGTCTTCTAGCCTTTAATGGAGGCACCAGGCAGACACACGATCCACAAGCATACACGTAGGCAGACATTCATACACGTAAAATGACAAAATAAATTTTAATAAAACTAAAAGGACTGGAGAAACGGCTTGGTGGTGGCTCAGGTGTGTACTGCTTTAGTTCCCAGTACTATGTCAGGCAGCTCACTACTGCCTGTCACTTCAGGGAGCCTGGGGGCGCCCCGGAGGGATCTGATGTCTTTGGCCTTCATTGCCACTTACATGCACGAACTCTCTTCCCCAAACATACAAATAATTAAAAATAAAATAAATCTTAAAAGGAAAGGAAAAGTGAGCTAAGGTTCCCTTGCACTGGGGACCGCTTTTGCCTTTGAGTGTGTGTGCCAGGCATGCACACACACATCCTTTTCTCAACAACTGCTTAAGGCAAAGTTAGTCACCGGCCTTTTCTTCAAAACTGAATTCATTAACTGTTGACTCAGTCCAATTCTTTCAAATTAAGGCTCCTGCCCAGGTTTATCCCTTTCTATTACCATATGTCACTATTTTGAGTCAGCCTTCTCTGGTTCTGTCGGGGCAGGGGTAAGAAGGGGGGGGGCTTGTGTGTAAGGGAGGCATACCAGGTGGCCTTTGAAGTACTGTGTGAGACTCAGCTGAGTGATAGCGGCTGGGGACAGGTGCATTGGGAGGCATTCTGCCTGGGCACTGCGGAGCCTTCGGTGTAGAAGCAGAACCTGATCCAGGCCTTGAATTATGGATAGAGATCCATCAGGCAGGAGTAAGATAGGAAAGAACTGGGAGGGTTGGATAGACATAGTGTCACTGTGGAAGTCACATGTGTACGAGCCAACTCCCTGAGGCCTCCTTGGCAGGGGAATGGGTATGGACTGTCATCTGCAGATGGTAAAGAACCAAGCATGGCATCCAGCTTAGGAAACAGCTTTGGATACTATGAGATAAACTCTCAAGTCAGGAAGACGTCATTGTCTTAGTGACCTGGGGATGAGATAAGTCAGTTCAGCTGATGGGTCTAATTCTGCCTGGGACAGGCCTCGTGGGACCTGAGGAACAGAGGAACATTGGAGCCCCCAGATTCACTGAGCTCACAACCAAGGGGAGGCCAGCCAGCTAGCGTGTGGTAGCTAGCATTCAAGCTGTCGGGAAGCCTCAGAGATCACAGGGCACACGAAAGTCTTTCCTGGAAGAGAGAGGCCAAAGCTAAAATAGGAGACAGTGAGGCCTGTGATGTCCTGATGGAGACAAGTGGGTTCAGGAGGAAGTCTGGGTGGAGCCATTTGGGATGTTATTCACCTTTGTGAGACTAGAGGGGTGTACAAAGAGTGAATGGAGAGTCCAAGCCCTAACCTGCCTGTCCTGTGCTCTGCCCTGCCAGGGGCCTTTGCCAAGGTGAAGGAAAGCCAGCGCATGAGTGATGAAGGCCGCATGGCTCAGGAAGAGGCAGATGGCATTCGCAGGCGCTGCCGTGTGGTAGGCTTCGCCCTGCAAGCCGAGATGAACCACTTCCACCAGCGCCGTGAGCTTGACTTCAAGCATATGATGCAAAGCTATCTGCGTCAGCAGATCCTTTTCTACCAGAGGGTGGGCCAGCAGCTGGAGAAGACCCTGCGCATGTATGACCATCTCTAACATACTCTGACCACATATGCAGTCAGTCCACAGTCCAGGCCTCCCTGCCCCTAGCAGTGGCTCAGGTGCTCAGGAGTGGGTGAAGAGTGGCCTGTTAGAAGAGAAGTCCTGGTACCCTGAGAAGTCTTCTCTCACTTTAGAGATGGGTGAATGGAGATAGGGGTCCTCTGAGCCAAAGCCTGGGCTGCTGGTCAGTCCCTAGACAGTAGGCTTCTCTGGAGTCTATAGTTCATGCTCACCTGGCCACCTGTCTATTCCCTGGACTCCATTGACTGCTGTGGCCATGGCTGAGGCATTTATGACCAAGGCTGGAGCATGTCTGTCTTGGAAGAGCTGCCTTTCAAGATGGACATGCGACAATGCAGAATAACAGTGACACTTAAGGATTCGTGGAAACTCCTTGAAGGACGGACCACAGAACTCTGCTGGCCAGGGGATACTCCATGGAGTGGGTGACATTCCAGAAATATCCTGAAGAATTACAAGGACCTATAAGACAGTAAATGGATTGAAGAAGATTTTGGAAAGAAGGCCGATGTTGTTTCTCTTCTTTGTTCTACTTTCCCAAGCAAGTTTGGTGCCCTCTCCTGGGTTTGACAGAGGGAGGGATCATTCCTGCTCCTGGCCGGCTGTCCCTGCCCTTCCCATGCTTCCGCAGGAGGGGCCGCAGACCAACTCCCTCTATAGGTTTTGGACTCCCCTCTACCTTGGTTGGGGACCCCCCTACTTTTCCTTGATTAGGGTACTGTGCAGCAACCTCCGCCTCTCTGGGCTCAAGGTGCTCCGAGCGCTGGTGCCCTTCTGGAGGAGCTCAAAAGTACCAGCAGTAACTAGCTCCCCTTTCTAGCAGGTCCAGGGCCCACATTTCCAGCACCTTTGCTTCTGTGAGCTGCTCTTCTCAAATCCTTATTGCACAGTGGGAAATCTGAGAGAATGAAACTGGGAACTTTAGACCCCCTGCCAGGCCAGACTCACGGGTTGTGCTGCCAACGTGTGCCCACCTATGTTTACATCTTCCGGGAGTTATTGACCCCTTACCCTTCAGGCCAGGATGTGACCCAGCAGCATGTTGTTGGGAAGTGACCCTGTCTGTCCCTCTTGCCTTCCTGGGAAGCCACAGTCTGCTCCTGGGTCCTGCTGCTTGACTCTTTTTCTTGATAAACCTTTTATAGTTACTGTAACAGAAGCACAGCCTTTTCTTTTTGAAACGTGGAACCAGTGGTAGGGGAACAGAGCCCAGACTGCGCCCTGGGCTGGATTCAGTGATACTAGTGGGTCTAAAAATTAATTCATGACTTCAAAACGTAGAAGCAAGGCTATGCTGGTCAGGAGCAGTAGAAGGTCCCTAGCTGGCTATATGGCTTCCTCATTGTTTGCCTTGATGTATGTGTGTGTGTGTGTGTGTGTGTGTGTGTGTGTGTGTGTGTGTGTGTTTGGGGGAGGTGCTCAAGGAGGCCAGAGATCAATTGCTTTCTACCTTACTTTTGAATTCCTCATGGGTCTAAAACTTACTAATTGGGCTGGGCTGGCAGGCCAGTGAGCCCCAGGGATCTTCCTGTCTCTGCCTCCCTGGTGCTGGGATTATAGGCAAACATCCTGTGTGTAGTCTTGGCTGGCTTTGAAGTTAGAGAAATTCACCTGCCTCTGTCTTCCAGTGTTGTGATTAAAGACTTGTGCTGTCATGCCTGAATTCTGGATTCTTACTTATGTTGATGGTGGGGATTTGAACTCAGGTCCTTATGCTTATACTACAAGCACTTGACTGGCTGAGCTGTTTTATCAGCCCCTCCTTTATCTCCAAAATGGGTGAAGTCCTGTACACAGTGCTGAGGATTGTAGGAGAAGACTATAATGAAACTGTGCCCAGCATAGTCCTAGGTGATGCCTGCCCTAGGGAACTGTCCCTAGAAAGCTCCAATCCAGCACAGCGAAGGAGAGACTTGGTCAGTCTTAGGTGCCCAGCCCTGTACTGGGTCCCATTTTAAAACGGAAAGACTTGTCTCCATGCCCTTGGGAGTGCCCTGGTAATGAGGAATAATTCTTTCACATATGGCAAGAGCACTGATGAGCTGGTCCTCTTTCAGAGACAGCGTGGATTTTCCAGGGTCAGGATCACCAGGGAATCTGAGGAGCTCATGGCAGGGGCTGAGGAATGGACCTCATTTAGACCATAGTGTCCTTACAGGAACTTTTGGAATGGAGCCCTTGGCTCTGGGTCAAAATTAGGTCAGATTTGGGACTTTCTGAGGAATTCACCCCTCCCTGCTTGCCTTTATTTTCCTATTGGTAAGGAACTAACTTCTTGTTTGTAGCTTCTTCTCAGCTTTGACCTCCATGTAGCCTTCTGTAGAGAAGGCTCTGAACACGGGTCGGGTAGGGCTCCTTCTCCAGGCTCGTTGGAATGTTCCTCTTTATCCATGATGCCTGGAAAGCCCCCTGCTTACACTTGCTGCCCTAAGGAATAGCATTGCCCTCCTGTGCCCCTCTGCTGAGAAGGAACCACCTCCTGTTCCTGTAATCACAATGGTGAGTTCTCAAAGCGGCTTGGACCTAGAGAAGAATCAGAACGTTTTCCTACGTGTAGTGTTACACACTTTTAATCCCAGCAGATGCAGGTGGATTTCTGTGAGATTGAGGCCAGCCTGCTCTACACAGTGAAATAGTGTCTCAGCAAGAAAAAGAAGAAAGAAAAAAGATAAAGTGAAGAGATAGAGATAGACCAGCCCTGCTCCAGGTAACACTGGCTAGTAGAAGGTATATGGAGAATGGGGATGTCACATCCCCTGTTCTGGCTTTTTTCTGTCTGTATGCATTGGAGGGATTTGTGATCATTCTGAGCTGGGCAGAGTGTCCCCAGCAGGAGACTGGGGGAGTATGGGGGGGCATGCTGTGGTGACAGGGCTTGTTGGCCTTAGTCACATGCTAGGCAGATGTTCCAGACTGAGCTGGGTCCAGCTGCCTCTGGTTTCCTCTCTCACTTTGCTCTGAGGGGGTTGGAAAACAAGGCCTCTTTTTCTGTCCTGGGCAGCTACCAGAACCTGGGATGGGGGCTGGGACCCTTGGGTTCCCAATCTTGGCCCAGCCCTGGTAAGGGAGTCTGCCTTGTGCTTGTGTAGAGATGGGGGGTGGAGGCAGACCTGAGATTCTGCATTCCGTCTCCTCTAGGATACAGGAGAGCTGAGAGCTTCTGTGTGGTAGCTGTGGCACTGCAGCCTTGGACACGATCCCTTGGTGGTAGATGCACTGCCACAGACACAAAGGCTACATGTGGCCATTCACACCTGAGCCACCCAAAGTCACACCTTGATCACACTGCCACACTCTATCATGTATTTACAGGTCTGTTACCATCTGTTCCCAGATACATCTCAGCCACTTTGCAGTGTTTTCACAGCAGTCCTCAGCATACAACAGCCTTACATAGCCAGAACCATGAAACGAAGGTGTCCTGTAGATATATGTCATTTATACCACATCTGTGTTATTTCATAGGCCTCTTGAAGATTCATTAGAGATTCAAAAGGCCTTTGGGGGACAAGCAGCCCAGAGGGCCCCTGTCCAGATCAGATGCAGAGCAAGTTACAGGTGCCACATTCAGGCATGTGCTCTTGGAGGTCTGGGTATGTAGTCAGGATAGACTACAGCACAAATTTTAACTTATTGTTCAGAGTAGTGACTCTGAGTCCTAGTGAAGATGTTAGCTGGCCACCTCACCAACCAGGGCAGAGGATGCTCTGGGGCCAGAGCCCAGCTCTGGTCAGGCTGGCCTAGTCTTGTTCACCCTGAGCCAGTCCTGAGGACCAGGCTGTTCTGAAGGCTCCTGGCTGAACCTACCAGCCACTGCTCCAGGCTTTGGAGTATCTCCCATGGCAGTGAGTTGCAGTGTCTAAGGCAGAAGAGAGAAGGAGCCAGGATGGTGGGCAGGGCCCTCGCCTGAACGGAGGAACATTCCTGTACCCAGTCTTCCCATAGCATGTGTGGACTGGGCCCTCCCTGCCTGCCCCGCTGACTCAGACCTCTAGGAGCCAAGCCTGACAGACTACTCCACCACAACCTGCTTCCTTACTGCTGCCATCCACCTCCCCTCTCTGCCGCCCGGACAGGAGGAGACTGTTATCCTTGGCAAGAGAACTATGGGAAGGTCAGAAGTTATCACCCCCAGCTAAACCTCAGAGGCTGATTGCAAAACCCAGCCCTGGGGATCTACACAGTTCAACATAAACGTTTTTCTTTTGCTTTGGTTTTGTTAGTTAAACCCTAGTGTAGTCCAGTCTGTTTAAAAAGCAGTGTCTGACACATAGCTGTGGCCTCCTTATTCCACCCCCTCCCATCTTGCTTAGCATCAGTTTCTTTCCAGAGACTGAGACTTGGCCAGAGGGAAGATGGATTTGCCCAGGCAGGGCTGATCTTGAACCCATTCCTTGCTCTGCCTCATTCCTTGAAGTTGTGTTGATGAATTCTGAGGTCTAAAGAAAGAAAGCAGGGAGCAGATGCTTTACGAGTGTGCTGGGCACAGGAGGCTGGTGAAATGTGAGAGGGCTGAGGATGGATGAGGCCCAGCAGCCTTCTTTATCCCCTACCCCATAAAAAACTAAAAAGACAGCACTACATGTTGACATCTTCGTGCCTTGGGCTGTTTACAAATGGAAATAAACGAAGAAGCTAACCTCACATTTTTTTTTTTTTTTTTTTTTTTTGGTCTGGAGACAAGATCTTAAACTGTAGCTCAAACTGGCCTTGAACTCACAGGCTCCCTCCTTTCTCAGCCTTCTGGGTGCTGGTTTACTGGTGGGAACCACCACTTCTGACTTAGCCTGCCTCGGATTTCTCTCTATTCTTCCATGTGGTAGAAAAATAATCTCATGTAACTTGGGGGGAGTCTCCTTTTTCCCAGGAGTTGTATATAAGTTTTGGATTTGACATATTTGAAGTCCTTTTGCAGGCCAGTGCAGACTGGCTTTCACAGGCCGAGTCACACTGTTCAAATTTGTCCTACATTAAAGGGTAGGTTTACTGTTTGACAATGTTTCTACCTGCAGAGATTTAATTTAAAAATCTGCTAACTTTGAGTTTATCTTTTTTTCTCCTCTTTTCTTTTTCCTTTTTTTTTTTTAAAAAAAAACATTTATTTATTTATTATGTATACAGTATACAGAAGAGGGTACCAGATGTCATCATAGATGGTTGTGAGCCACCATGTGGCTGCTGGGAATTGAACTCAGGACCTCTGGAAGAACAGTTAGTGCTCTTAACCTCCGAGCCATCTCTCCAGCCCCTCTCTTTTCTTTACCCCTGCCCCGAATACCCCCTAATACCAGTGCTGTTGACTATAGTCCTGTAGAACTAGCCCTGGCATTGTGCTTTCAGTTGGCACCATGGTGGCGGTGGCAGCGGGCACCATGGCAGCGGGAGGAAAGTGCTCCCTGGCCTCTCTTGTGCCTCCTCCCGCCTGTCCCCTGATATCCAACCCCACGCTCTATGACTTTGGTCCTCTCTCTTTGTCTGTTGCCTCCATGCCCGGAGGTAGCAAAGGTCCCTCCTGTACCGCATGGTCATCATTCCACAGCACAGAAGGCCATGGCTACTGCTGACACTCTAGGCAACTTCCTCGGTGTTCACCCCGAGAACAGGCTGTAAGTCCCTGTCCCTTGAACCTCAGCCTCCCAGAGGCCTCTGCCCATGCCCAGTGCAGCCTGTGGTGGATGCTGGAAGGTCATTATTTCACAACTAGATGATGGTCACCATCATTTTAAAGATGAGGAAAGGGGGTGTTATTGCAGCCAGGACCAGAGTGAGACAGAACCTATCTTGGGCTACTTGAGTCACCTGTGTTAAGAGGTAAGTAGCCAATGCCTGGGAGAGTAGTCAGGGGATTGCTGGAATACAGAGGGACCCAAGCCACCTTGCTGTCTTTTGTCAGAAGTGCTCTGAGTGGAAGCAATATGAGATTTCACCCCGCAGACCTGCTGTCCCCCAGGCAGCCACAGGCTCCGGCTCCTTTTCCTCTACCACCAGGGTACAGAGCTGACGAGCGAGTGCAAGTCCTACCTGGGTTTCTCGTTGCACTGCTGTTCTTAGTTGCTCCAGACTTTCGATTCTCCGTCACACCGTGGACTCCCAGATGGCTGTTGGGAAGGTTCCATGAGCAAACATATCCACTGGGCAGAGCCCACACAGCAAACCTTCTTTGATGAGTGGCTGAGATTATTAGCCTTGGGTAGAGCCAAAGAAACCCTGGCATCCTGCTTCCTAGGCGAGAAGACAAACCGAGCAAACCCTGTGTGGCCACACACTGTAGATAGCATGGCTGGACCAAGGGCCAAGCCTCCCACCAACTCCAGGCTTGGGTCCTGACCCTTGTTGCTACATTGTCTCCAAAGTGAACAGTTTCCAAGCATCATGATACCCATCAGTCTGGGTGGGAGGGTCTTTGAGGCCACTGGCCGTCAGGTACATCAGAACATATAGTACAACATTCCCCAGGAGTCAAGAGACTCAGACTCATATCCAGGTCTTTCATGGATGGATTCATGGGGTGACCAGACATAAGGCCACCTTTTAGTTTCAGCTACACCAACACCCCCCACCCCTCGCATTAGTTCAACAATGGTTGTGATTATAAGTGCCACAAAGTCAGAAGCAGAGACTCTGTTACTATTCCAGGTTTCAGACAGCCAGCTAAGGCAGGCCAGAGTGCATACCAATAGCAGTTTTTTAGTGTTACTGTGTGATATGCTTACTGTGTGCCTTAGGCTAGATCCTGCCTCGTTGCCTAGATGGTCTGCTGATACGCTCCAGCAGACAGTAGCTTAGGGGCACTGAGTCACTTGTGTGAGGCTTGTAACCGCCCTGTGCATCCCAGACTGTGTGTTCATGTCATCAGGTGGAAGGGCAGAGAATTTGACCCACAGATAGCACTGGACAAATATTTGTTGAATGCTTATTTTCTATAGGGCCTCAGAAGTGTGGGAGGGAGGTCTGTCTGTGGATAGAAGAGGCCAGGAAAGCAAACTGGAGGCAGGCATGGGACTCCAACAAGAGCTGCCAGAGCCAAGTGAGCCTGGGAGGCAAAGGCGTTTCCCAGGTAAAGAGTACATCAAGGCTAAGGCAGAAGAATTACTATGAGTTTGAATACAATCTGGATAATATAGTGAGTTCTAGGCCACCAGCTTAGGCTCTGTGGCAACAGCCCTGTCTCTGAAACAAAACAAAAACTAAACAAGAGGAAT
This sequence comes from Sigmodon hispidus, assembly GCA_004025045.1. NCBI lineage: Eukaryota > Metazoa > Chordata > Mammalia > Rodentia > Cricetidae > Sigmodon > Sigmodon hispidus. The sequence continues at coordinate 122,339 of PVIH01001997.1, read as the reverse complement.
TGTGAAAAGTTTTTCTCCAGAAGGCAGTGATATGGAAGAGAAGAAATGGGTCTTGTCAGAGCTGGGGCTAAGCTGGAGAGATGACAAGTGGCCCTGGGGGTCATCCGTGGGGAAAAGAGAGGCAAGACAGGGTTCCATATACTCAGGACATATGGTTTGTGTACATGCATACATGCTGATAGTCATCCATAGCCACAAAGCTCCTTGTTTCCCAGCCTAGAAAAGACAGTCCCTTACCTGGAACTCAGGTCTAGACAATCCCTTACCTGGAACTCAGGTCTAGACAATCCCTTACCTGGAACTCAGGTCTAGACAGTCCCCTACCTGGAACTCAGGTCTAGACAATCCCTTACCTTGGAACTCAGGTCTAGACAATCCCTTACCTTGGAACTCAGGTCTAGACAATCCCTTACCTGGAACTCAGGTCTAGACAATCCCTTACCTGGAACTCAGGTCTAGACAGTCCCTTACCTGGAACTCAGGTCTAGACAGTCCCTTACCTGGAACTCAGGTCTAGACAGTCCCTTACCTGGAACTCAGGTCTAGACAATCCCTTACCTTGGAACTCAGGTCTAGACAATCCCTTACCTTGGAACTCATGTCTGGACAATCCCTTACCTTGGAACTCAGGTCTGGACAATCCCTTACCTTAGAACTCAGGTCTGGACAATCCCTTACCTAGAACTCAGGTCTAGACAATCCCTTACCTAGAACTCAGGTCTAGACAATCCCTTACCTTGAAACTCAGGTCTGGACAATCCCTTACCTTGAACTCCGGAATGTCTCTAAGCTCTGTACTTGCCACCATAATTCACATCACACCCATGAGAAAAGCCTCAAAAGAAATCCCACGCTGACACTCACTCACCTCCTTCCTGGACTGAGGCAGTGCTCTGCAAACTATCAGGAGCTGGAGTGATCTTTGCAGTTAGATTCCCATCAAATCAAGTGTCTCCATGTTCCAGATACACTGTAGCTTCCCTGTCAGGGTCCCCTCCCTTCATTCTTGCAACTCTAGACTCACCAGTAATTTTTGGGTTCCCTCTTTGCTAGTATCTTATGGGCTTTGTATTTACTTTCTGTGTCTGGAATGGCCTCCCCAAAGATGGCTATGTGTGTATGTTATTTGTACTTGTTAATTCAGTTTCATTGTTGTTTTACTTAGAGATGGGGTCTCATGTAGCCTAAGCTGGCCTCAAGTTCACTATGCAGCCAAGGCTGGCCTTGAATTACTGATGCTTCTGTCTCTACCTCCTAAATGCTGGGATTACATGATGGTTACAGATGTGCACATCATGGCTAAGTGCCACCTCCTCAGAGGAGCCGTCCTCAGCCATGACTCATGGAGACTTCCTAGTGTTTCTGTCCCTTTACCACACCTTTAAAATTTTATCTCATGCCTGGTTCATGGTGGTGTCACATGCCTTTAATCCCAGCACTCAAAAGGCAGAGTCAGGTAGATCTCTGTGAGTTCAAGGCCGAGCAAGTTTTAGAACATCCAAAGTCACACAGAGAGACTTGTCTTGAAAAACAAACAAACATTATCTTTTATTACCAGTTGTAATTATAGTATTTAGCTTTTTACATTATGAACAATTTCTGACATGTTCAAAAATAGAGAAACCTGTCTAGCTCGTTCCATGAGTCTATCCTCCAGCTTCATCATGACCAACAGTAGGCCAGCCTTACTTCCCTCATATCGTCTGCTTTCCAGCAAACTTCAGACATTCTGTAATCTTATCTGCAAACATTTCTATGCAAAGGTTTATATTTACTGCTTATTTGTTTATTAATATTTTTATTATTTGAAAATTTTATATAATGCACCCTATATCACACTCACTTTCCAGTCTTCCCAGCTTTTCCCTCCCCATCCTTCTGGACCCCCCCCAAAAAAAAAGAAGAAATAAAACCAAATCCATGGGCTGAAGAGATGGCTCAGAGGTTAAGAGCACTCAGAGGTCCTGAGTTCAATTCCCAGCAACCATATGGTGACTCAAAACCATCTAGAATAACATCTGGTACCCTCTTCTGCACATCGTATACATAATAAACAAACAAACAAACAAACAAACAAACAAATAAATAAATAAGCAAGCAAATAAATAAATAAATATGTAAAAAAAAATCTGGGCATGGAAATTGAAAAAACAAAATAAAACAAAAAAACCAAGTCCACTTTGTGTTGCCCATCCACTCACTGGAGCTTGGACAAACTCCCAGTGTCCAGCCCCTTAAAGAAACTGAGTCCTTCCCCACCCCCACCAGAAGCTGTCAGCTGTGGAGAGCTACACTTCAGCATCCCTGTCACAACTTTTTAAAGATTTGTTTATTATGTATACAGTATACAGAAGAGGGCACCAGATGCCATCATAGATGGTTGTGAGCCACTCTGTGGTTACTGGGAATTGAACTCAGGACCTCTAGAAGAACAGTCAGTGCTCTTAACCTCTGAACCAGCTCTCCAGCCCTCCCTATCACAATTTTTAAGAATTCTCTTTGATGGCTTTCTGTCTAGGCTGTTACTTTGGGGGGGGGGTAGGGGAGGGTAAGGGTTGTCACAAAGCCTTATATGTCCTTCTTTGTCAGCTGTGAGTCTGCAGCCATTAATATCCCGACAAAAAGCAGCTTCCTTGCCCTTTACAGTTATCAGTAGCATGGATCATGGGCTTCCACGTGGTTTCTGGTGACACAAACATCCACATGGTAGCACCTAGGGCCACTCGGACTTCAGTGGCAACATGACCCACAGACAGCAAACCATTTATTTTTTTATTTACTCCTCTTTAATTTCCTTCCTTTCTTCCTGGAACTGGCTGTGGCTATGTAGACCAGGCTGCCCTTGAATTCAAAGATCCACACCTCTGCCTCCTGAGTGCTGGGATTATGGACATGAACCACTACATCAGGTCTTAAGTTTAGTTTTTGAGTCAAAGTCTTCCTCTGCAGCCCAAGCTGGTTTGGAATTCACTATGTAGCCCAGGCTGGACTCAAATTCATGATAACCTGTTGGGAGCCAAAGCCTAGCCTAGCCATTTTTCAGAGTATAAGTTACTTCTACAGGTAGCCCCTATTGTTTTGGTAGCCCCTATTGTTTTAAGCTAGGTCATGAATCCAGGTTGCCTTCTTTGATCCTCCCAGACCGGCAGGTGACATTCTCCAGGCATTAAACTGAGAACAGATAGGTTTCCGTATCAATTCTACCCTGTCTGTTACCCCTCCCCTCCCCTCAGGATAATCCTTCCCTTTCTCCCATGCATTCTTCACATTCTGGCTGGAAAAATAAAGTGTGACAGAGCTTGAATGGAAATTCCTCCATGTTCCTGTTTTTTCATTTGCCTCACCCCTAGTTTCGGGTCTACGCTGAAGACCCTGCTGGTCGGGGAGATAATCCTATTTCAGTCTCCCAAGTACTAAGATTACAGACTCGAACCACCACACCAGACTTTATTTGTTTTATTCAATTTTAATTTATTTTTTTGACCATAAATGGAAGACTAGTTATATATTGAGTATACTGTAAGAGGGCAGCCAGCTGGAAAGTAACTTCAGTATTACCTTTGACTATTTTTGTGTAGCACAGGCTGGCTCTGGGCTCTCATTTCCTCTGCTTCAGCTTTCTAAATATGGTGGCATTAAAGGTATGAATCATGAGGCCCAACTTGTTATTTTCTCTGTTTATTTTATTAACACAAGGTCACATATAGTCCAGGAAAATCTCACACTAACTATGAAGCCAAGGATGACTTTCAATTCTTTGTCTCTACCTCTCAAAGTGCTAGGATTAGTAGCACAAAGCTGTTTGCTTGGGTATGAAGTGGCTTTTATGGGTTTGTCTAGCTTATTCACTGCCATATATCATATCTAACATAGTGCCTTGCTCAGAGCAAATGATTCTGGACATCTGCGGGGATGTCATCTGTTCTCAAGACAGTGCATGTTCAGTACCCGTGAACTCTGCACATGCATGTGCACTGCAGCATGTGTTCATGGGCTTGTGTGTGCAGCCATGATTGCAGCTGGTGGTTGAGAACATACCTTCTTCCTGACATCATCTCCCACACCTCCAAGCCTCAGTGACTCACATGGGTGTATTTCTCTCTTTCTTAGTCAGCCATGAGGAGGGAGGGAGGGAGGGAGGTGTGCTTTGGTTTTTGCTGGCCCACTGAGGAGGCCCAGAGAGCGCCTTCCTGTTCTCTTCTAACATTCGTTGGTTATCTGCTAGTCCACCCTGCAGATCTACAGCTTCATCCTCTCCAGCCTTGAAGCCAGCTGGGCCAGCATCAGCTGAGCGGGATTTAGGGTGTATTTGTAGGAAGGATGGCCATGTTTCATCCTGCTGGCTCTTAGCATGGCTGCTGGATAGCTGAGCAAGTGTTGAAGGTGGGGCAGCGGAGAGCAGAGATTTGCCCTGGGGACCCAGCCGCACCCCAGCCACACCAGTTCTGTATTTTATTTATTTTTTTTTTTTCAGGACAGGGTTTTTCTGGGTAGTCCTGGCTGTCCTGGAACTTGCTCTATAGACTAGGTTGGTCTCAAACTAAGAGATCAGCCTGCCTCTGCCTCCCGAGTACTAGAATTAAAGGCACGTAACACCATGCCCAGCTTCAGTTCTGCATCTTACAGTTTTTTTCTTTTTGTTTTGTTTGTTTGTTTTTTCTTGAGAGTTTGACAACAGCCAACATCCTGCCCATCACAGATATCTCCCAGGGTCTACACTCTGTCAGACCAAGGACTACCCACAGATTTTCAGTTTGGTCCCCTAAGTTCCTATTAAGACTCAACCTTGGGTCTAGAGAATAGGAGTACTCACCTACTGTCACACAAAAACTCATTGGCAGAGCTGGGCAGAGTTTAAATGCTTGAAAGCTTTCCAGCTGCCAAGGATATCCCTCTCAGCTTGGGCTCCCAGCACACAGAGGAGCTTCAGTGTGATGAGATGGACCAGAGGAGTCTGACATGTGGGTCAGGGCATAAACCTCTGAAATCCAGGAAGCCAGGAGGTGATAGGAGCTGGTGGGAGCCCTCTGTCATGGATCCTGGTCATGGAGACAGGAGATAGGAATGATGCAGAATTAAGTGTGGGACTCTAGGCAGAAAGCTGGCACTCAGTTCCCCTGACCTGGCTCCACACTCTCTGGGCCCAGATATCGAACTCTGAGTTAGAACAGGCGATGGGCTTGTACAAGTTCTTCAGGTAGAAGTCATTGTCTATGGCTACTCCCTTTCCATTTGTGAAGTCAGTCCCCTGACACTGAGGTAATCTTTGAAAAAATACTGACTTTTATTCATGTGGGTGTGGTCAGAAGAAACTTGCAGAAGTCAGTTTTCTCCTTCCAATATGTGGCTCCCAGGAATGAAACTGGAGGT
>PVIH01001997.1:14557-116869 GCA_004025045.1 Sigmodon hispidus | reverse complement strand
ATGCCCACAGGCAGAGTCAGGATTGGTCCTTCTTGCCTTTTGTCTTGTTTGAGGCAGGATTTCTCTGTGTAGCTTTGGAGCCTATCCTGGAATTCGATTTGTGGATCCGGCTGAGCTAAAACTCACAGAGATCCTCCCCCCTCTGCCTCTGAGTGCTGGGACTAAAGGCCTGTGCTGCCACCAGCCCCCACTGGCCGAGTCCTGCCTTCTAAGAGTGTCCTGCTTTTTCTGACAGGTATCATAAGGATTCTGGGGTTCTCCTTGGGCTCTCGAAGATGTCATGTCCTTTTCTGTTGAATTTGTCCGGGTATCTCTCTACCAGGAAGCCAGCTGCTAAGAAATGTGATCCTGTCAGTGTTTACAGACTCAAAGAGGCCCAGCTCTGTCAGTGAGTCACTGTGTGGCTAGAGGCAAGACACTCTCCTCTGGGCAGAAGGGTGAATGCAAGGCCCTCGGGGTTGGAGAGGTAAGGGCAGCTTGGGTTTGCTCTTCACCCAAGGTTGACTTCAGTGAGCCCTTCAGAATGGTCAGCCTTGCTGGAACCTGAGGAGCTACACAAAACCAGTGAGCAATGGAGGAGCCTGAGGAGGTCGTGGCTTGTATTTGCCACCTACATCTATCTCTTAAGGGCCTTTGTCTCAATCTGGTGAGCTCCCATGAAAGATTTGTACACACGTTTTACCCAGAGAGTTCAGAAAAGATAGACAGTGGGAAAGAGGGATCGACAGTGAGTACGGGGGTGGGGGTGAGATGTAAACTCTGAAGAGAAATGCAGACGGTGGTGTTCTAATTGCCTGGGTGCTGGCAGAGCTATGGTAGCAGAGAAGTGCAGTCAATACCCTGTGGGTGGGGAGTCAGAGGATCCAAAGTGGCTTCCAAATGGGAGCTCGGGCATCTCTGAGCCAAAGGCCCCTCCTGGCTTGAAGGTATCTCTGAGGGAAGGCAAGTGCTTTATTCTAGCAAGACCTGTTCACTGCAAATCACTATGTATCCAGAACTGGGCATACAGTGACTGGGGCAGGCTGGATCTACTTGATGGGATGGACAGAACCAAACAATGTTTACTACAAGGTGAGAAGTGTAGTGTGAGTTTTAGGAAGTCTTAATAAACACCTGGAGTTTATTGGGGTAAATGACATTAGGAGATTGGGGTGAATTCTGAAAGATCAGCGAGACAAAGGAGCCATCCACAAGAGAGACTTCTTACCTCCACAGAATCCTCAGGCCAAAGCAGGACTGAGCTCCTGTCTCCTCCAGTATATATTTCTTTCTCTGCCCAGCCATATCTTCCTGTCTCTACCTCCCTAGTGCTGGGATTAAAGATGTGTGCCTCTTAAGTACTGAAACCAAAAGCATGAGATCCCAAGTGCTAGAATGGAAGGTTTGAGCCTCCACAGCCTGGCTCTGTTTCTTTTTTCAACTTGATCAATTTCCTGTAGCACAGGGTGACCTTGAACTCCTGATCTTCCTGCTTCCTCCTCCCAAGTGCAGGGATTAGAGATGTGTACCCACCCATTGCCTGGCCTCTATGGTTAGGTAGTGATCCTCTGATCTTCAGGCAAGCTTTATTTGTTAGATCACAAAGAAAATATCACCACGTGGAAGGGTTAGGTCTCTGTCCTGGCCAGATACTCAGCAGTTGGTAGGAAAGAGAAATGAGGAGGGCCAAGTCTCCTTCTGTACCAGGGTGTACGCCCACCCAGACAGCACACAGGGTAGGGTCACACAGCCTGAGATTCCCTCTCGGGGTAGATAGGACAGTGAAACAGCTTCAGTTGCACTGCTGGTGTTTGTTGCTGTTGCATTTTGAGATGGTATCTTACTGGGTAGCCCAGGCTGGTGTGGAATTTGAGGTCCTCCTTCCTTGGTTCTCTAAGTGCTGGAATTAAAGCATGGGCCATTATGCCTGGCTACCCACTGTGTGTGGATGGAGAACCAGGGCAGCCTGTCCCTTCCTTCCTGATAAGCTTTATTCTCTACCTCTGATGGCATCTGCTGTTCTCAGGAAGAGACCTTTCCAGGTGAGCACAGACTGATGACTTTAGCCAGACATCCCGGTCCTTTTCACTGACAGGTGGGGCTCACCCAACTGCGGAAGACAGTGTGTGCTCAGGTTCAGGGACTGGCCTGTGGGAGACAAGGGTGGGACCAGACCGTTTCCTGCAGGCTCTCCAACAGATCAGACCTGGTTGCCAGCCAGATAGAGTGAGTGCCCTATAGTTAGCACACATTTCTGAACTGTACCTTAAGGTAGAGTATGTAGAGAAATTTCTAAATGGACAAGCAAGGGTAGGTGGCAACATGAAGTAAAAGTCAAAAAAAGTCTTGGACAGGTTTATATGGTATGACTCCCCCAAGTCCATCCACCGTGTGACCGTGATCTGCCTTGTTCCTGCCCCTTAGAATAGTGAGTTAGCTCCAGGCTGAGGAGAGATCTTCAGTGCACCATAAACTACTGTTCTGTGTGAATTCCAATCACCATAGCCTTGTTGAAATAGTCTCACTCGGCCATCTGGGAAAAGGCCTGGGAATCATTGTTTTCATTTTGCAGCGCTAGAGATTGGACCTAGAGTTTTATACACCCACTTAGGTGAGTGCTTTTTCATTGAGGTGCAGCTCAGCCTGGTTCTTCATTTCCTTCCTTTAGTTTTTGAGATAGGATATTATATAGCCCAAACTGGCCTCAGACAGAAACTTGGTATGCAGTAGAGGCTGGCCTTGATCTTATGGTCCTCCTACATCCTACCTTCAGAATGCTGAGATGACAGGCATCTTGCCACCATGCTAAGCTTACCTGTCTTTTATTTCTTCTTCTTCTTCTTTTTTAATACTTATTTTTATTATATGTGAATTGGTGTTTTGCCTGCATGTATAACTGTGTAAGGATGTCAGATCTTGGAATTACAGACAGTTGCTAGCTGCCATGTGGATGCTGGGAATTGAACCCGGGTCCTCTGGAAGAGCAGACCACTGAGCCATCTCTCCAGCCCCCTGTCTTTTATTTCTAACAAGCTCACAAGTAATGCTGCTAGCCCACAGAGCACTCTGAGCATCTGAGAGGGCAAAAAGGACAGCCTATTTCATTTGAGCCACAGAACCCAGAACCCAGGGCCACATGGGCTCTCTGTAAACCACCCCTGACAGAGCATCAGAAGGGTTAGCTCCAGTCTCTGACTGACAGTGCTCAGTTTGGGGACAGAAGAGCTCCAGCTCCAGCCTCACTTCTGTTTGTGTAGAAAAGTCCTGTCTTGATTACTGTTCGATTTAGCCAAGGATCCTTTCACATCTGAAATGAAAAGGAACACAGTTCAACCCACTTATTATCTTGGTGGCCACAGGAGGCCCTCTGAGGAGGTGACGCCCTTTATGAGGACAGCAGCCATCAGTTAAAGACTATGATTCATTACACTGAGGATGGAGACATGCTCAGATCCTGTGACTGCCTGCTGTTTCTTTAATGGAAATGCCCAGAAGTCTGTCAGGAGGAAAGGGAGCAGACAGAGCCAGCTAACCTTCCTATTCTGGACTTTTCCTAACTGGCCAGTTCCACTGACTTGAGGCACACACATCGTGGTTTGTTAGTTACTTACTGGAATGTCTGGGGCTCTTCAGGAAGGGCTAATTGATTCTTATTTGCATCTAGCACAGCAATTTTGACTTATTGTGCCAAGACCTGAGTCATCTTCGAGGTAACTGCAAAGTGCAGAGACGAGAACACTTTACTGTGAGGGGATCCGGGGCACGATGGACATCAAGCCAGTCTCACCTACCACCTACCGCCAGGACTTATCTCGTGTTGTGGACAAGAAAGGGTCTCAATCAGAGAGTCTGGAGCTCTTCCCTGGGACCATCACTCCTTTTAGATCTGTAACTTGGGTAAAGTGAGGAAAATGTCAGATGCTCTAGCAGTTGTTATTGGCCAGAGGAGGTGAGGTGGGAGATAGAGGAAGCACTCCCTGGCTTCCTGTTGGAATATGAGTGTGCCCACTCAGTGAGTTGCACAGCTGCCATAGCAACAACACTTAAAGGGCCAGCTTTTAGAGGAGCCCCTTCTTTACACTCTAAGAAGCTATAAAGGCTCCTATGGGAAACCATGGATTTTCCTTTCAGTGTTGGCATAGATCCTTTAATGGGCAGGCTGTCCTGATCCCCTTAGCTCCTGGGCATTTGAGAGGGCCACAGGCAAAGGTTCATACTTCCAGAGCTTGTGTGCATCCTTCATGGAATGTATATCATGTAGACAGGTACTGATCTCCGTGTTGTGTGTCCAGATGTTATGAGAAAACCCATGTTCAAATATATAATTATGTGTGTTTATGTACAAAGAAGAGGGTTAAGTTTTCAACATCTTAAACATGATGCACAAGTCAGTTCCTATCTATCTCCACAGCCTGGGAGAAATAAACTCCCAAGGAGAGAGGATGGTGTAAGTGGGTTGTTTTTGTTTTTATTTTCTTCTCTCCCTTCGTTTTACTAAAAATTATGATCTTATGCTAGGCAAGATTTTTGTTTTGTTTTGTTTGTAAGATTTAAATTTTTTGTTATTTTTTTCTGCATGTATATTTGTGTGCCAGATGTGTGCTTGGTGCCCAAAGAAGCCAGAAAAGGGTGACGAATCCCCCAGAACTGGAGCTATAGTTATTTGTGAGCAACTATGTAAGTTCTTGGAACTAAAACCTGGCTCCTTAGAAGAGCATCAGGTGCTCTTCACCACTGAGAAATCTCTCTAGCCCTGCATTTTTTCAGAGCCATATCCCAGCCTTGCTGAGTTATTCAGTAGAGGGGATGGAGCCCCTGCCCTCCCCTGTGTTATATCCTCAGCTTAGCTGTGTAGTGAAAGAGTCTCTCAGGTCCAGGCAGAGCTGCATCAGCTCACCACCTAGCCCAGGCTTGGAGCAGCAGAGCTGTGTCAGCCTGCGCCAGTGCCTGGGGGCAGGGCAGGGCAGGGCAGGCTGTGTGAATAGAGGGTGTTGTCATTCCTCCAGGGGAAATAGGAGATGAGGGCAGATCCTGCCTGGCAGGTCTGTCACCTACATCTCTGCTTACACTTTCAGGGAGCTGGTTACTGTGGGTGGAGACTGGCCCTAGATATCAAGGCCCTGAGGATCCAGCCTTAACTTCCTGGAGTGGCAAGGCAGAGCTGTGAGTGTTGTGTGGTGGACACTCTTGACTTAGTCTTCCTAACCTGGGGATAAGAGACATGAAAGCTTATAAAAGTAGTGTTGTGAGCATAAGATGTGGAGTATTTCTGGGGCCAGAGTTAACTCCAAGGCTACAGGCCCTGGCCCTCTTCCAGGGGCTGTATCTTTTGTAGGGTGGGTAGTGCTTTTCTGTGAGGCACCACTAAAGCCTTGCTGGGCTTCAGGGGTGTTACTTACCATTAACGTTGCTGAGTAACTATCATGCCACCTCCCCACCCCCCCACCCCCGTTCCTTTGGAGATTCTTATGTCAGTGAAACACCTGCCTGAACGCTCTGAGGGTAGAGGCTCTTGGGGGACCAGATGTTGAAATGGGCATCATGCCATGAGGCAAGGTAGTCTGGGGCAGGATAGTGACGGGGAGGAGGCTCCTCTCCTGTCCTCATTCCTGGCTCAAATGTTACAGATGCTGGGATGCATAAAGAGATCATCCTGGTCCCAGATGCAGGTCAGATGCCAAAGACTGGTTACAGCTCCTCACCTCTAACCTGCCTGTTCTTGGGGCCCGAGGAATCCTAACTTTCCCTGGAGCTAGGACACCTAATGTTTCCTTCTTGCTTTCTCTGTCAGGATCTTCAGTAGCCCAGATTTTTCTCAGACTTTCTGCATGGTCAAGAATGAAGTCATTCTCCTTTCTCCTCCCAAATGCTGAGGTGACAGGCAAGTGGCACCAATTCATCTTTGTGTTTGTTTTCTAATGAATTCTCAGATCCGTCCATCTCAATCCAGTCTCAGGCCAGATGATCGCCTGGGCCAGAATTTGTTTACATTGCCCCTAATCTTACATTATCCTCTTTTTACTTTATTTATTTATTTCTTAATTTTTCAAGACAGGGTTTCTCTGTGTAACAGCCCTGGCTGTCCTGGAACTTGTTCTGTAGACCAGGCTGTCCTTGAACTCACAGAGATTATCTGCATCTGCCTCCCAAGTGCTGGGATTAAAGGCATGCACCACCACCGCCAGGTTACATCATCCTCTTTTAAAAAGGGCCAGAGGATTGATTCTGTCTGGCTTGTGACTCATATAATGGTCTTTCTTTTGGAGACTTAGCATTTAGGACCCATTGCTAGCTGAATAATGTGCTCTAGGACCGAGCCCAGGCCCACATGGCTTTCCTGTGTCTGCGCTGGTTCCTCTCCTTGGTCCTCCTGGTGAAGTATGGAGATCTTGAAAGGCTCCACATAGAATTCTGCATCCCAAATCTTCCCTTTATGCACCGTGTCCCAAACTTGGGCATCCTCACCCCCCCCCATTTCCCTAACTCTTGCTGTTACAACCACAAGGAAAGGATGTGGGGAAGGATAGGACCGTGCAGGGCAAAATCCAGGCTAAGAAATCTAGGTTGGGAGCATTTATTTTTATTTTTTTTTCCCCTGAAGTTCCCTGTAGGGCTTTGGTCCCAACTCAACAAACAGCCCATCTGCCTGTCCAGGTGAGAGCAGAGGACTTTGGGAAGGCCCCAGGAGGTGGAAATTCAAGAGCTTGCCCAGATCTGTCCATCCCCACCCCCATGAAGTGAGGCCACATGGCCTGCCCCAGGGGAGCGAGGCTGCCATGGATAAGAGCCCAGTGCACAGTCAAACACTAACAATGCACAGCTGTCCAGAGCCTCTGAAGCACCATTTATCAAGGCTCCATGGAGTCAAGAGCCCTAGTTTGCCTGCTTCCTAGTCTTGGGGGGAGCGTGGCCACCAGGGTGGCCTTCAACATTCCCAGTCCAAGTGCCGGTTGCTCACCAATGCTTCAGTGGCTCTGGGGATAAAATGGCTCCAGACCCTTCTCCATCCCAAATACTCCTGGGCTCCCTTAGGCCTGGCTAGTCCAGCACCATGTTAAATAGCTTTCTTGCCTTAAATTAACCAGCCCCAGAGCAACCCACCCACCTTTGCACCTTGAATATATTAATCTATTGACTAACATTCCTCCCCATTCAGCTTCAGGAAAACACCAGAGAGGGAGAGTTTGTTCTTCAGAGATAACAAATGGCCAGAGCTGGGGTGGAAAGTCCAGGGTGCTCTCTTCTCCTGACCTTTTGGGCAGCCTGGGTCAGGCATGACTTATGTAAGGTCACAGCCCCAGAACCCAGAGTTGTGACCTATTTGGCTGTTACCCTGATTTCTGCAGTGAGCCGACTTTAGCTGCCTCTCACCTTGGCCCCTGTGGTCCATCAGGTCTAAGTGAGCTAAGGAAGGTTCTAGCTCTTGATTCCACCCACTTCAGGATCTCCAGACGGTCTCCCAGGTCCCTCCACCCTGGCATCTCAAGATCTTTTTGGCCCTGGAGATCCTCAGGCCAGACCAGGGTGCAGAAGCAGTGGGCCTGGAGGGTGGGCAGTATCTGGGCACAGGCCAGGTCTCACACCCAGTACTGGCCATTCCTGAGGGCAGGATTGGGTGTCCGGCAAAACTGCAGTAGCTCTGGGTCTGGCTGGCCTCCTGGTGGGGGCCCTTGGCCAGGCACCGTTGTGAGCGGAATAGCTTGACCGGGCTCTACCTTGCGAAAGGTCTCTGTATCACCAGCTAGGCCATTGCGGGGTTTGGCGGTCAGCACCTGCACATCATGTTTGCCTGTCTTGTTGCGTTTGCGGAGGTAGAAGAGCAGAGGTAAGATGAGGGCCAGGAGCAGGAGGACCAGGCACACAGGGATGATGACGCTGAACATGTTGGCCTCTAGGAAGCCCAGGAAACCACCCCTGGCCACAGTGGGCATAGGGCTGGATGCTGCTGGGCCTGGCTGGCCAGTGGGGGTGTTTTTTCCTGGTTTCTCTGTTTCTGTCCGAGCAGCCTCGGGAATCCTGAGCAGAGCCACACTGTAGGACTTAGCTGCATGATAAGGTTCGGTGGCAAAGTCCAACAAGGCCACTGCAGGTGGAACACCCCTTGCCCACAGCTCCAATGTAAGACTGTCACCTGCTGGATCAGTGGACCTACCCTCTGGCCTGCCTACCTCTAGGCCTAGCCTTCCCTCTTCCAGGTCCTGCTGAGTGAAATGTTCCACAAGCCGATTGCTCCTAGGTTCTGTGCGAGCTTGGGACACACGGACCACACGGCCATATCGGGGTCCTGCCAGGAGTCGGAAGTGGGGCATACTGCCTGTGCGGTTGGCCAGCTCACTGGCATCTAGCACAGTGGAGTCTAGGCGTAGGGTGGTACCCTGAGGCCATGGCTCACCTGCCCACACATGCAACAGAGCCTGCACTGTGACATTCACTGTGGCTGATGCATTCACACCCCTGGCCAGAGCCAGGACTTTGAAGTGATCTTGAGAGGAGGAGAAGTTGGTGAAGGCAAAGACCACTTCCCCCTGGTCGACCTGCATCTGGCTGAAGGCAGAGGCAGGCTGCCCACTCACTAGTAGCTGCCCATACATGGGCCCCTGAGTGAGGCGATATGCCACATCTGGCTCCTCACGATCTGAAATCACCTGGAGCTGTTGCCGGCTCAGTGAGGAGCGTCCTAAAGCTTGGGGCACCTCCAAGGGTGCTCGCAGCTGGACCTCAATGCTGGATGGCAGGACATCCACTGCCAGGGACATGGGGATTGGGGGGCTGGCTCCATCAGACATGCTCAACTGGAAGATGCCGGCCACACTGCTCCCATTGGCCACGAAGGCCAGCCGCCCTGCGTCCACATCAGCCTGTGTGAAGTGGGTCACAGGCCCAGTGTTGTCCCCAACCAGGCTCAGGAAGCCATTGTGGGGTGCCCGCTGTACTTCATACTCAATCTCCCCTGGAGCTGAGTCTGGGTCTACTACACTCAGCTGAGCTCGAGAGACAGGTGCTCGTGAGCCCCTGGTGACACGGAGTGGAATGGAGGCCTGTGGCTGAGGTGGCCGTTCATTCACATCCCTCACAGTGATGGCAAAGGCCTCAGAGGTATGGGGTCCTGCTATAGAAGCTCCCTTTGGCCCCTGGAGGTTGGCACGGAAGCGGAAACCATCCTGCTGGGTGCCTCCTCCACCATGGGCATATACCAGCTGTCCTGCAGCCAGCTCAGATTGCAGGAAGCGGGGCCTTCCGGCGTGGAGTGGCTCCTCGGACAACAACAGCTGGCCCCGGGTGGGGAACTGTGTGACCCGGAAGAGCACATCATGCTGCGTGCGCTGAGATGCTGGGACACTGGCTAGGAGGTTGGAGGCATCAAGGGAAGCCACGGTGATCTTGGCCCGCTGGCCCTCAGGGACCCAGAGACCTGGGAATGAGACAAAGGCTATGAAAGTCCAGTCTACTGGAGGAAGAGCCACGAACCCTCAGAAAGAGACCTCAGGGCAAGTCTGTGCCTCCTCCTTAGGCCAGTAGCTCCAGCATGAGGCTCGTGGTTCTAAGAGAATAAAGACTGTCTTCCTCTGATGCCCCTGTTCCCCACACACCATCCCCATAACCTCTAGGTCCTTGGACAAGACAGAAGTTGCTAGCCAGGCCTCTAGCCCTTTGTTTGAGGCATCTCTCTGCATCCTCAACCTTGCCAGTCCATCATGCTATTCACCTTTGTTTCTCCAGAGACGGCTGGGGCGCTGGGGACAGGCAGCATCGAAAGACACAATGACGGTAAGGGTGGCAGCCACATCCCTGGCAGGTGGGGAGGAGAGCAGGAGTCCAATGGTGTCATGGGCTTCCCAGAAGGGCTCAGGAGACATCTCATGCTCATACAGAATATTCCCAGCATTCACCTGGGGGAGGCATCATGATTGGCTGTGACCATTCTGGAAGTTTCCCATCAGACTGGCAAGACACTGGGGCTCTGATCTTCCCAATATCCCGGTGCCCAGCCTTACTCCAAGTTCTGGTTGAAACTAGATCTCTCTGTGTGGCCTGCTCTCTACTTCATTGGTTCAAGGGGGTCACCATTAGGCAATTATGTGGCGGGGAAGAGCTGGGCTCTGGAGCCAGAAGCCCAAGATTCAGCCCCAGGTCTAGCTGGGGAAATCGGTCATTTATTTAAGTGGCTCCCACCTGCTTTGCCTCCCACAGACACCACTTCTGTTCTCTCCTCTGTTATGTTAGCCTCCCCCAAATAGATCATCTTTTTTTCTTGCTATGCAACCAAGTTATTTTTTCCTTCGTCTTAAAACTGCTCTTGAATTTAGTTTTTTTTTTTTTTTCTTTTCTTGAGAGAGGGTTTCATACATCCTGGTCTGTCCTAGACCTTGTTAAAATGCCAGTTTTATGCGATGGCTGATGACTGAACTCAGGGCTTCATGCATTCTAGGCAGGCACTCTTCCACCTGGGTTCCACCCCACATCTCTGTTCACATTGCTAATTCCTCCCCCTTTTTATTGTTTCTCCTTGTAGCAAAATTCCCCAAGAATAGTCTCCACTATCACCGCACATCCATCTCAGCCCACTCCACTCAGAACTTTGTTCCCATGACGCCACCAAACTCATTTCCATCCAGGGTAACTAATGGGTGCTATGCATTAGATCCAGAGGTTGGGTCTCAGGTCTTACTGGCTGCTGAGTGTCACTTGGCATAACGAAGCTTAACAAAGCTTCCGGGATGTGATGTTCTGCTTTGGGGCTCCTCAGATCTCACACACTCTGTTGTTGGCTCTTGTGGCATGCTCTCTGTCCTACACACTCATGTCTCAGGGTCTCAAATGGCCCTTATCGTGATCTCCAGCTCCTCCTCACTCACTGGTACTCCTCCTGTCTCAGATTCCCACCTGTGCCTTTTGTTCCACAGAGATTCTATTAGCTGTTTCGAGCTCCTTACACCCAGCTGTGCTCCAGTGGCCTGGACTCCTGAGATTCCATCACCATGACAGCAGCTCTGCTGGTGTGTGATGCTGGAAACCCCAGAGACCTCCATAGCTCCTCTCTCCCTTGCCACCAGCTCCTGCCTGAGTTACTGAGAATCTCCTCTCTTTGTCTCACCCCAGGCCTCTCTGCCCACTGCCTCTACAGTCCTAACACAGAGTGAGCCTTTGAAAATGTATGGCTAGTTCACTGTTTTTCTTTTGAACCAAGGTCTTCCTGTTGCTCGGGCTGGCCTTGACCTCCCAGGCTAAGTGACTCTCCTTCCTCAGCCTCCTAAATGGCCACTGTGCTAGGCCAAGCATTTAAGCTCACTATCTGACCACAAGGACTCCACCAGGACCCTGTTATCTGTGACACCTCAACTCCTTGTCACATTGACAGCAGCATCTATTTTTTAGGGCCACATGTATGCTGAACATCAAGTAATGTTCTTTGTTTCTATAAAGAAGTGTTTCTTCTGCCTTCTAATCAAGACATATCTTCATGCCTTATCTTTGCTTTTCCCCTTTTAGGAGACATAGAAAGATGTTCCTTTTAGCAAAACAGGACTTATGCAATAGTAAAACGGAGGCGGAGCGGAATAGCTGTGAATAAGAGTCTTAGAATCCCAGAGAATTGCAGTAGGGCCATGCTGTCTACACCGAAGCAGACCTGTGTGTGCTAAGACAGGGGTTCTTCCTCAGTGGTTTGCCACAAGAAAAAACACAGGCCTCCTTTGAAGAATCAGTTTGGTGTAAATTTCCTAAGGCTTCAATGTTGACAACTAATGTTAAAATATTAAGTGTAGTGTGTATTTAAAGAAAACACATCTGTGGGCCAGATGTGTCCTAAAAGACTGAAGACTGCCAGTTGAAAGCCCTGGCCCAGGCTGATGGTGAGAAATGAAGACCCCTCAGCAGCGGCTGTGGAGGCTGATGTGACACATGGCTTCAGTGCTCCTGACATCCTGACTGGATGGGAAAGGGCAGGACTTGGGCCAGGTGTGCTGGGCTCTCCCAAGCTGTGGGAAGCTGTCCTTAGGCGAAAGGAACCCGAGTAAGCAGTCAGAAGGATTAGTCTTGGTTTTGGATCTTACTAGCCATGTGCACAGCATAGTCACCTGATTCCCAAACAAATACCCTTGTTTGCAAATGGAGGCTCTCTGGGCCCTGCTCCTGTGAGCGCAGAGTCCCGAAGGGCAGTGGGACTGTCCAGCCATTCCTGACTGTGCTGCTGCCTGCGCTCTCTCAGTGGAGGAGGGTGCCTGTGCCACGTAGCCTCTTTGCACACTCCTTGGGTGGCACTGCCAGTCTGGCCCCCTGGTGGCCATTCAGTCTGGTCCTTCATGTCGCTGGAGTGTGGGGTGGACTGCTGGGTGGGGGAGGAGCGCTCGTGGCCTCGTCCTACCTAGTCTTCTTCCTGATGTCCGATGACAAGGCTCCTCAGAGCACATAGCTGCCCTAGCCACTGGCCAAGTTCAGTATGGGGAGTGGGTGGAAAGGGGCAATCTATGGTAGACGCTAGGGCCCAGGAAAAGAGAGAACACAGCCTAGTGAGTGATGTGACAGACAGACTGGAGAAATCCTACTTCACCCTAGCTGAGCCATATTCCTCCTCTGAGCTAGCTGCTGGATGGGAGATGCTCTGCCCCTCCTCGCTCCTCTATCCAGTTACTTCTCAGGGAGAGCACACACCCTGAAGGGGTGGAAAGGGCCTGGGAGGCCTCTGAGGGGAAAGAGTCCTGGGGTGGGTCCTGCCATCTTTAAGGGCCAGGGTAAGCCCCTCTGGAAAGTTTTTGGAGCAGCACCACAATGGTGCAGGCTGAGTGGCATGGTCAGCTGTGTCCTCCGGGATCCTGCTCATATAGGAATAGTCGGGATCAAGCTCCAATTTCATGTGCCTACAGGCCTCCAGGTGGGAGCACCACACCTCTATGTGGGAGCACCACCAGAAGATCCTGTCTTCCACCATGGCCCGGAGGAGATGCTCACAGTGCCTTAGACCCTGGTAAGTGATGACTGCTGGACCCTGCTGGCTAGCAGACATCCCTGACATCTCAGGACCTCAGTCAGCCTCTACTCGAGGCTGGGAATTATAATTTTGATTGGCAGCCCTGTCGTGTCTTAGGAACTCTGCTTCAAAGAGTGGATAACAGCATCCCTCAGCTTTGCCTACTCTGCCTGTGACTCATCTGCTCCCAGCTCGCTCTGTTTCTGTGTAGCACCTGCCCTGAGCCCCAAACTCAACTTTATCTCAAACTCTGTGCCACTGAAGCAAGCTTGGCTCAGCACCAGCTGCTCTTTCCTGTGGCCATTTTTAATGTCTAGAATTTGGCTGTAGCGTCCTTCTGGAAGCCTAACCCTGAGCTAGAGCAGGGCCCAGAGAGGTTCAGCTGCCAGTGATATCTGTGCCTTGACTGGCAGCCACTGGAGGTAAGTTTGGGACTGTGTCTTGGCTGAGGAGTGAGGCCCTTACCTCAGCCTGGGTGAAGTTTACCAAGGCTTCCTCTGCACTGCCCTGCTGGGCATGGAAGAGCCGGCCAAGCTGGGGACCTCTCACCACCCGGTACAGCAGGTGGCGGGGGTCAGTGTCTGTGCTGGAACTGGCTCTCAGGCTCTGGCTGCCGAGCGGCTCCACAGACTCTGGAAAGCACAAAGAAGCCTGTCAGCTTTTGACAGGAGCTGAGGCCAGAGCCTTGCTATGCCGCCATCAATTCTGCCCCGATTACTCAGCACGCAGACCTACCTGGACAGACAGTCACCTTCCGGCTGCCCTCCAATGAGAGAAGCACCTGCTTCTGGGCCACCACTCGGAAGAAATGTCCAGGAGAAGTGTGTGCACCATCAGAGAGGTCGAAGTGGAAGCCTCCTTCTAGGGCTCCTAAGCACAAGGAGTGGGTCTGGGTCCTGCTGGCCCAACATAGCTCCCTACCCTCAAGGTACCTCCCATGGGGTGTGGGTGTGGGATGAAGAGCCTGCTGAGCACCCACCTCTGTGTGAGAACAGCACAAGTCCACTGTCCAGCTGGGCCTGCGTGAAGCTGCGGACCTCTGTGTCTGGGGCTGCCCTCAGTGCTATCCGGCCATTGCTGGGTTGTTGGATGGTGTAGACCAGGTCTTCTGGCTCCGAGTCATTGTCTGTGCCCCTGAGGGCCTCCGGAGGGATGGGCACAGTGGCCCCCTCCCAGATCTGAGGATACAGGCATATGAAAGTTTCTGTCCACATTGTGACACCCAGTCCCTTCTTCCTGGTCCTGGGACTGACACCAGGACTCCACCCTGCTCTCCTTAGCTATCATAGATTCCTGTGTAATTCTTTTTTAAAAATTTATTCATTTATTATGTATACAGTATACAGAAGAGGGCACCAGATCTCATCATAGATGGTTGTGAGCCATCATGTGGTTGCTGGGAATCGAACTCAGGTCCTCTGGAAGAGCAGTCAGCACTCTTAACCTCTGAGCCATCTCTCCAGCTGCACCTGTCATTCTAGGCTCTAGTATATAAAGGGTCTTCTATCCCGTACTCCTTCTTGGTCACCTCAGTCCTGGTTTCTTATCTCTACCAGTCCTAATCTTAATTGTACCTCGAAGCCAGCCCACAGCCTCCTGCCTAGACATGCTCGTTAGGCCCTTATGGAGTTCTTATTTCCTAGAGATCCCCATCCCTGACCAAAGGTACTGACTGCTCCACCTGTACCTCACTGGTGGGCCAGGACTCCCCTCCTGCCATGGCATGCGCCTCCAGGCAGGGGTGGGCACAGGGCAGAGGCAGTGTGACTGACCAGCTCAGGATACATAGAAGTAGACTCTCCTACTAGCCGAGGGCAGGGAAGGACGTGGAGAGCAGAGAGGAACCTACCCATTCAGAATGCAGGGGAGGCCCCCCGGGGTGGGCTACCCTCCTAAGCCGGGCAAAATCCTCTTCTTGGGCCCCATTCCATGTGGAACAGAGCCAGTCACTGGGTAGAGGTCCTTATATTAGAAAGCATTCTTCTATCATCCATGAGCTCCTCCCTCCTAAGGTCCCAGTTGGAGAAAGCCTCACTGGAGGGCTCCCAGGAGCTAACATGGGTGGATACTGCCATCTCGTGGCCAATTCACCACACTGCATCTCCAATCTGTGGTCCGAGGCAACCCTTAGCTATCTCCGACTCATCGCTAAGTCCTGCTTCTCCGACTCATCGCTTAGCCAAAGCCAACATTATACCACTTCTCCACAGACAACCACAAAAGACTCAGACCCCTTTTTAGAAGCAACCAAAGATAACCCTCCTCTACAGCGTTCCAAAACTACTCCTGGTGGAGGTCTATGCCCTAGAACAGTGGTTCTCAACCATCTTAATGCTCTGACTCTTTAATAAAGTTTAATATGTTGTGATGAGTTCCTCATGTTACTCCATAATGGTAACTTTCCTATGGTTAGAAATCATAATGTAAATACCTGTGTTTTCTGATGGTCTTAAACAACCCCTTCAAAAGAATCATTAAAGCCCCAGGGGTCGCGACCCACAGGTTGAGAACCACTGCTCTAGACGGTCATCCAAAGCTTTGTCTAGCGTCTGTTGTTCCACGTGGGCCCATCAAGGCACATCCTATTTGTTCTATGTGGTCACAGAGCACCACCTTATCTGGATGTCAGCTTCCATTTCTACAGACCAGGGGTGCCACTGGTCCTCAGTCTATAATGGCTGGAAGCTTGGGAAGTCTAGCTGTGGTCTGTATTTGCTGACACTTGAGACAGCCACCTGCAGCCCATCATACAGAGCTTAGAAGAAATTTTCTCAGGTGTTTGGGCCTGAGATATGAGGGAAAGCCTTCTGCTACACACAAGTCCAGGAAACAGCAAGGCCAAATATGGCCTTTTGAAAACAAGACTATCTACTGTATTCGTAAGTGCCCAGTAACAAAACCTCATGACTGGGTTGTTTTCAGCCCCAAATCACATCTCTCCTTCCAGTAACCTGGTCTATGGCAGCGAACCCTTTTACAGAGTGAGACAGCCTGAGAGAAGGGAGAAGCAAGGGACCCTAGTCTCTTTCCAGAAGCAGAGATGGGGTGGTCTGGGCGGGGGGGGGGACTCACCTGCAGGCCTGTGTTTGTGGTGAGGACAGGCGGCTGATCATTAACAGGCAGGATGGTGATAGTGAAGGCCATGGGTTGGCTCTGGCGATCCATCTCTGAGGCATTAGCCACGAGGACAAAGCTGTCTGTGGGCGTCTCACTTCCATCATGCACATAGCGGATCTGCTGCTCTTCCACCTACAAGCAGACCCAGGGGTGGTTGTCAGGCTGCAGTTAGCCTAAGGCTTACCAGGGATCTTGGGACCAGCACCCTTAATGTCCTGTTGTTGGGCACAGGAGAAAACAGATCCCTTTAGAACCCATTTCCACAGCTGAGAAGTCGGGGTGTGGGGGGATCAATGTTTCTAGCTCCCAGAAGAAGACATGAAATAAAGTGTAAAGCAGTGTCAGCTACTAGGGCTGGGCTGCGGCCCTGGGGTCTCTCGAACAGCTGTACCTCTCTCCAGGAGAAGATGCTGAGGCTCCCATCTTGAGGCTGGTCCTCCTTCTGCAGGGCCCCGTGCTGGGGCGGCTCTATCACCTGGAGGAGGAGGCCCGGCAGTGTAGGGAAGTAAGGCCCAGTGATCTGGAGCAGAGGAGGGGCCAGGGTACGGGTGCCACCCTCAGGAACGCTGAAGTTTTGTGTCTCTAGTGGGATGATGGTGGGCAGCACCTCCAGCTCCACAAAGATGCCCTCAAGAGGATCACCCAGGCCCGACGCCACATCCAGGGAGAAGGAATCGCTCCAGGTTCCAGGGCGAGAGTGGAGGTAGAGAACCCTGCCTGAATTCACCGCCTCTTGGGAGAAGCTCTGCACAGGGTCCAGGCTGGGCGGCTCATCCGCTGATGCACCGTGGGACACCATCACTAGGTAGCCGGCACTCGGAGGGCTCCTCAGTGAGAACATGATATCTGCGGGCAGCACTGCTTCCTGGGCTACCTGGCCAACAGAGACCGTGGGACATACGGGGTCACGGGCTGTTGTGGAGCTCCAGCTGGTAGAGCAGGCTTAGTCTCCATCACATGTTGTTCATCCTGCTGGGATATTGCTGCTCCCATGCATTTGGGTTCACACACAAAACATCCAGACTCATGACTGCTCAGAGCAGTCACAACCAGATTCAGTATCTAAGGCATAATGTTCACATACATACAAAGGCACAGAGACACAGAGACATGCACAAGATACACACACAGATACGCACACACAGACACAGACACACAGACACACACACAGAGACACACACACACACACACAGAGACAGGCAGACACAGACACACAGACACACACACAGACACACATACAGACACACAGACACACATACACACATACAGACACACACACACAGACACACACACACACACACAGAGACAGGCAGACACAGACACAGACACACACACAGACACACATACACACATACAGACACACACACACAGACACACACACACACACACAGACACACACACACACACACACACACCTCCTTCACCCAAAGGGACTTGCTGGATGGAGCCATTCTCTACAGCCATAACGGCAGCTGGATCTCTATTGGATCTCTGCTTAGGCTCTATTGGGGCCTGTGTTGGGTGGATTTGCCTAGGACCTTCGGCTCCCATTCCTGTTATTGGTGCCACTATGTACCACTAGAGGGCGACCCCACCCTTCCTAGAAGCACAGGCACCCAGACTCTAGGTTTTAAGCAGTTTGCTGAGCTAGGTCCAGCCCAAAGTTGCACTTATAGGTGAATACTGATGCTACATAATCCTCCCAATCCCGAGTCACCACAATATCATCCCCTTCATGGCAGGCCCTCTGCTTGGCCCGTGGCCATGCTAAGTGCCTTGTTCCTTACCTCTAGTTGGTCCTTCCTGATCTCAGCTGCTTCCCCCTGGAAGACGTAAATCTTTTTGTGCTGGATCAGTTGTAGTGGGGCCAGGGGGCCCTCTAGGGCAATGGTCACTTGTAGGATGGTGTTGGTGTGCACTGGCCCTGCTGCCACAGAAAGGGCCAGGGTGTCGTGGGGACTGAGGCTGCCGTTATGGCTGTAGAGAATGGCTCCATCCAGCAAGTCCCTTTGGGTGAAGGAGGTGACTGACTGGCCATCCTGGAGCAGCTGTCCCCAGTGAGGGCCAGCTGTGACATGGTAGCAGACCTCATTTCCACTTCGGATATCCAGGTTGGTGTCTAGGTGGAGCACGGCTGTGTCAATAGTGCCCTGGCCTCCTTGAGGGACCACAAGACTAGAACTATTGGCTACATGAAGATACGGCTCTGAGGCCTGCACCTCCAGCATGGCAGTGGCCTGGTGTTGCCCATCAGACACCTGCAGCTGGAGCCAGCCATGGTCGGCCCCAGAATGCACAAACAGGACTTGCTTCTTCCTGAGATCCTCCTGGGTGAAGCGGTAGATGGGCCGTGTGGGTTCCTCCATAGCCACAATGCTGCCAAAGAGGAGGTCCTTGCGGGTCAGCACTAGCTGAGCATCAGTGAAGCCTGAGTCAGCATCACTGAAGGCCACATCATCTGTGGTCAGCAAGCGCTGTCCACCCCGGGCCACATGGAAGACACGGCTGATGGTCTGCACAGGGGCATGATCATTCACAGGCTGGATGGCCACTCGGAAGACACCACGTACCTCCTCCCAGGCCATGTCGCCACTGCCCTCGCCCTGGCGTGTGGCCACAAATGGGATATCGTCCTCTATGGTCTCAGAGTCATCATGCTGGTAGACAAGTCGGCCATGCAGCAGGTCCTCATTCGTGAAGGATGTCACTGGGGTGGCCTTACCCTTTGGTTCCTTCCAAGCCAGCTTGCCATGGTGGGGCTGCTCCATCACCTCATAGAGATAGCTGGCACTGTTGAGACTCTTGACAAAGAGGTGGTCGGCAGACAGGACTCCCTCCCCTCCCTCGGGTACCACGAGAAGAACATTAGTGAGAACAGGAGCATTTGGGTCACCACCAATGTGGATGAGGAAAGTATAGAGTGGGGAGAAATATGGTGGGGATGTGACGCGGAATCGGAAGGAGTCATCAGCTGCCTCCGAGGTCCGCATGGTAGCCCTGTAGGTCACACGACCGGCCTGCAGGTCACTCTGGCTAAAGCTCTGGCCATCTGACAGCCTCGTACCCTGGAGCTGCAGATTGCCTTTCCGAGGGGCCTGAACCAACTCATAGTGGAAGGTGTGTGGGTGAGGGCTTGCCTCCCCCTCCAGGGAAGCCTCGAGGTGGGCTGGGGTGAGGGTCTCCTGATGGGGATTCTGAGTATGCAGAGGCTCAAGCCGCAGCATCCATATTGTGGCCCTCTGGATAGTCACTGGGAAAGACAGATTGCTCAGTATCTCCTGGCCCACCTGTACCTCCAAGGTCAGGTCCTCCACCGTGTCTTGGGTGTGGTGTTGGGGGTCAGTGCTCAGGTACCTCACTCGGCCTTGCTCCACATCCCGCTGGTGGAATGCCAGTGTGTCCCACCACTCGGTGCCCTCCACCCCTCCTGCCCCCTGCTTCTGCAGCTCCCCAAACTGCAGGGTGCCGGTGACTCGGAACAGCACACTCACATCCTGCCCTACAGCATTTGTTTCTACTGACAGGTTGGCAGGTAAGATGGGTGCAGCAGCGCCCTGGGCCAGGTGCAGCCCCGTATTGTGGAGGATCTGTATGGCCGGCCGGACAGCCACTACCTTCAGTGTGGCTGGAGCACTGGCCTGCATCCCATCGCTGACCCGGAATGTCAGGTCCTGCGCAGGCCCACCGCGGTGCACATAGACTATGTTACCCGCCTCCAGTTCCTGACAGGAAAACTCAGTTGCTGCCTCTCCAGGTTGGTCTCGGTGTTCCACAGGAACACCAGTGGAGGCACCAAGGAGCTGGATGGTGAGACCCTCACAGGCAGAGTCTGGATCATAGGCTTGGAAAATCTCAGGTCCCAGAGGTTTCTGTGTGTGTTCCAGGATCACCATGAGGCTGCCATGCGGGAAGATGACTCGGGGTGGGTCATTGACGGGGTTCACCTGGATGGGCAGGATGTAAATCTGGCCTCTTCGAAGGCAGGAGGGGACAGGTGCTCGGGCAGTCACTGACACCTCCAGCATCAGCTGGTCAGAGGTATCCTCAGAGCCATCGTGAACAAAGCGGGCCTTACGGTTCACCACATCCAATAGGGTGAACATTTTCCGGGTCTGGGCTCCTGGGATGTCTAGCTCCAGCTCACCATGGCGTGCACCCTGACTCACACTGAACAGCACCTGGGACTTTCGGAGCTCTGCCTCTGTGAGGTCCAGTGTGGGCTGTACATGCCTCCACTCAAGCCAGGCTGTGCCACCCTCGGCCACCACCAGCGGACTGATGGTAAGCAGCTGGGTAAAATTTGCAAATACAGGCGGCAATCCTGGCTCAGGAATACAGGGCTCGGGCAGTTCCATGGCTGGCCAGGCTTCTGGTGCCAGAGTGGAGAAAGATTCATACGGGCCATAGGCTTCTTCTTCATATTCATCTTCTTCAAGCTTGCAGCCTGCTGCCATGTCACGGGTTAGCCAGGCATCCCGGAGGCCTTGCCTCCTGCCATTAATACTGAAGTCTTCTATGCAGCCGACCAAGGAAATATTGACAGCCCCTGGTGCCAGGCCTAGACGGTGTTCTTGGAGGTGGCGAGAGGCCTCCATGTCCAGTCCTCCAAGGAGGAGACTGCCACGTGGTTCCAGGTAACTGAGCACTCCGCGGTTGAAAGTACGTGTAGGGTACTGGTCCACAGAGATCTCCAGCCGGTGAGCATCTATGTGTACACTGACTTCATGGGGCTGCCCGTCAGCCACAGGCACGCTGTTACGAAGGAGCATGGTACCTTGACCCTTTTCAACCACAGCCCGCAAGTGGCCCTCAAATATGTCCACGTAGATAAAGTTGCCACGTTGGTCCCCTGCTTGGAAGGCCAGGGGTGCTTGCTGACTCCGAGTAGTGAGTGTAAACTCCAAGGTGCCTTCCTCCTGAGTGCTCCAGGCAGAGAAGGCAGCCAGGGAGTGGGGTCCAGAGAAGCCCAGGCCCACATCATCACCAGCAGAGAATTCTTCAGCACAGCCTTCGTGGACATCAGGCGTCAGTGGACGGAGGAGGTTGCGGCCATTGAGAATGGCCGAGTGGAGGCAGCCTCTTAGGGGTCGGCTGATTCCCTTCAGGTAAGGCAGGTCAAGGCTTCCAGAGCCCCCCACAAAAATCCCATAGGTGACCTCCAGGTGGGCTTTTGGGATTGGGGATGAGGTGTTCAGAATCCCATCGACAGACAGCACAGCCCAGCTATTGGAGACAGTAAGCACTATGGTATGAGGGGCAGAGTCACTCAATACTATGTCTGTTGGGGTCTGCAGCATCATCTCCTTTTGGCCCAGGACAAGTCTGACCTGAAGAAACACAAGGAAATCATGGGTGGGAGTGGGTGACGTTTCATTCTAACCCTAACCCACAGAAGCACAGTGCGTCTCCCACACTGAGCCCCCTGTGAAGTGGCACCAGGAAAAGGCTTTCATGGCATCACTCTCATTTCCTGCCTTGTCTCTAAGAACTGACCAACATGAAAAGGGTAGGTAGAGTCAAGGTCCCCATGTGGCTTTGGGTAAACCCCTGACCTGAGGGATTTGCACAAAGCAAGGCTCTCTCCTGAGCAGCCTTTTCCACAAACTCATTCTTCCTCTTTCCGTGGGTGAGTGGTGCCAGAAAACCTCATTTGGATTCTAGAAAAATTACTTCTGGAGGAGTAATAAATGGGAACTCTGGAATTCCCTGATGATCTCCCCTGCCCCCCCCCCCCAGTAAGAAGTAGCCTGGCTCACTATACAGAATAAGAACCTCAAAGGATCGTTTTTTTTTTTTTGTTTTGTTTTGTTTTGTTTTGTTGTTGTTGTTGTTGTTGTTTAGGTTTTTATTTGTGTGTGTGTGTGTGTTGAAATCAGAGGACAACTCTCAGGGGTCAGTTCTTTCCTGTCCTTTTGTGGGTTCTGGGGATTGAACTTAGGCCGTCAGGCCTACAAAGAAGTGCATCTACCAACTGAGCAATCTTGCCAGTCCAGATGCTGTTTTGAGGATTCAGTAGAGAAGGCTTCCTCCATGACATGGACACCAGAACTGAAGTAGGTGGTGGCAGGGATCCAAGCATGAGTATCTCTGTATGATGGTGGACACCACTGTGTATACTGCACCAGGCCCAGGGCTGAGAGTGACACCTTGTGGCAGTAAGAAGCCACAGCAGCCGTAAAATGATAGAGTCACAGTCCCCAACCACAAGGGGCATGAAAGCAGATGGGTCTGAGCTTAAGATCCTAAACTCTTCAGGCTTAGTGAGAAGATCCAAGGAAGAGTCAAATCAGCCCTTGCTAATAAAGTTGGTCTTAAAGCATGAAATTAGAAGCTGGTGGTAATGGCACAGTTATTATCACAGAGTGTACCAGCACTGCAAGGGTGCCTGGGGAGGAGGGGAGGAGCCCCAGTGGAGGAACCTGAGCCAGGTGAGTAGCTGGGGTACTCTCTGGGAGAGGGGATACTCCTCACACAGCGATGTCAAGGAGAGAGAAAGACAGACAGGAAGACAGACAGGAAGACAGACAAAAGAAAAAGGAAGAGACAATAGTGAGAAAGCCTGTTGTTAGCCAGAACTGTGAAAAGGTAGACTCGGGTAGCCCAGATGGCCAGCTTGGGACTGCTCTCAGTGGACAAATCAAGACTTCAGAGCAGAGGTGGTTTGCATGAGGCTGGCCAGCCGGAAGTGAGGCATTCTAGACTGGAGAAGGAGCTCCGAGCCCCGTTCCCAGGCGTGCCGCTCACCTGTAGGCGTCCAGTGTAGACTTGGAGCAGGAGATGGTCAGCTTGGCCTGCTGCCAAGAGAAGCAGGGCCTCGGGCTGAGATGTAGTGAACTGGAGCAGCAAGTCTATTCTGGTCAGGGCTGTGGGCACGGGCACCTCCAGGTGGTTCTCCCCGAAGAAGGAGGCTGGTGAGAGAGAGAGAGAGAGAGAGAGAGAGAGAGAGAGAGAGAGAGAGAGAGAGAGAGAGAGAGAGAGAGAGAGCGAGCTGTGGTCAAGGTCAGGCTCCTGTGAGGAGGAGGCTAGGTATCACAGAGATGGACAGCTGGGCCAGGAGGGGCTTCCTGTGGACACGCCCACTGTCTAGGAACCTTGTTAGGACTCCCGCTGTTCAGATTTCCAAAGCCACAGGTTTTCACCAGCTCTGGGCCCCAGTTGGGTCTGGTCTCTCTCTCCCCGTTTTGTCTTGATCATCTTTTTTAGGCACAGTCCCCAGTGGACTCTGGGAATGAAGGGGACTCCTGGTGGTCACATTCCTTCTCCTAGGGTGGGCTCTTCATACCCCTTGCAGTGACCATGCTTTACCTTTGTTTTTTGGCCAGAGCTGGTTCCTGATAGTGGTATGCAGACAGGTGATTTTTTTTTCTCTCATGCTATTTTCCTAGTGCCTATGGGGAGGGGGTGGGGTGGGGCAGCCTATTGCTCAGAGTCTGCCAAGGAGCAAAGGCTCCCTGGGCCAGATGGAAAAGCACGTGCAGTATCAGGCTCAAAATGGGCCAAAGCTTCCTCCATCACTCCGCGATTGCTTCCTGCTGCAGCGCTATCACTGGTCCCTGGTGAATAGTCACATCCGGCCTCTCTGTTTCCAAACTTGCCCAAAGAGCCAGGGAAGACAAGAGTGGAGTTCTCCTTCCCTAGGCCAAGCCAGGGCTGGATCTGAGCACAAGGATAGGATGGACCACAGGTCTGCCGGTTGGACCTCAGACAGTGGACAGATATGGTCTACCCAGGGTTGGTGAGGGCCATCTTCGCAACAGCTTCAGTCCTCTCTAGGCAGCTTTCTGAAATGATTTTCCTCTGTCCCCTGTCTGCTACCACAGTTCCTGATCTATTCCTTTGTGACGGTTAGAACCCTGCCTGCCTGCAGGTATCTAGCACTGAGGAAAGACTATGGGAAGAGAAAAGGAGACTCATCCCAGTCAGGCCTCTCTGAAGGCTGATGGCTCTGATAGGGATGATCTGGCATCAACCACACAAGTGCTGGGTCCTGACCAGCCTGAGCCAGCTGACATCCGCCTCTGAGCGCAGCATCAGCCACTGCAGGGACCTGTGCCTTTTCTGTCCCAGGATGGATGGCAAAGAAAGATAATGCTGTTCTCAGGGCTGAGATGAAATCTCTCCGGTGGCTCCTGATGCCTCAAGTTAAAAGGACAGAGTGAGCACAAAGTCACCTGCCCAGGTGTGGCTGGCAGGCTCGTGTACCAGGGATCCTCAGACCAAGAAACTGGCAAGCTGTAAGTGCGTGTGTGCGTGCGTGTATGTATGTGTGTGTGTGTGTGTGTGTGTGTGTGTGTGTGTGTGTGTGTGCTGTATCTATTTGAGTGCAATGCAGCAGGCTAAACCGAGGGCAGCCACAGGGCAGAGGGTTGGGGACACAGCCCCCACAGGATGGAGCCACCACCCTGGTGGGCTGGAGTAGCTTGTAACAGCTGGCCAGAGCTGAGCACTAACCCTTCAGGGATTTTGTGAGCCAAGTGACGCTGCCTACTCTGAGAATATTTATATCCTGCAAAGAGGTAAACATCTCAAACCAGGGCTGGGCTGCTCACCACCCACAAGCAAGAGGGCACCGTCCCCTTGGTGAGAGGGTTCCCACCCAAACTGCCTTGCACAGAAGATTGATGTCAGCTTCCTAGGATCTGGGTCAGGCACCAAGGTATATGGCCGGCCTTAACCACTGAACCACCTGCCTCTGCCCCCTTCCCACAGGAGAGAGCAGCAGCCTGTTTGACTAAGTGGGAGGCAGGAAGCAGAGGTACTTTCCAGAGATCTGGGGTCTGAATAAGCCTATTGAGGGCTTGGGCCCTGCTGTTTCCTGTGTGGAGAGGCGCTCACACTGGCTGCCTTGTGTTGCTGGAGTGTGCAGGCTAGGCAGCCCCCTTGTCAGAACAGAGGCCTCTGAAGCCAAGCTGGCTGGGGCTTCGGAAACTCTGACAGGACTACCCCTCACCGTCTCTATACTTGTGCTTCTGATAGGCCGCATCCAGAATTGCTGTCATTAGGTTGGGGGCAGCTGGAGAGGGGTTTCAAAGAGCATGAAGAAATAACAAGCTACAAGTCAATCTCGGAGGACTTCTTGGAGGAGGTGAGGGTGGCATCACAAAGGAAGGGGAATAAATGATCTCAGAGACAAGGATCAGTAAAAGGCTAGTTAGGGATGCACAGATCCTTCTGGGTGGGGCAGCAGAAGCTTCTGCTCCCAGGCCCCCTACTGGTTCTAGATAACTTACAGGCAGAGATGTTAGTGGTGTGAGCTAAGAAAGGGGGGTTATGATAGTAGTATGTCTAGGCCAAGCCCTTTGTGTGGGAGGGGCAAACGCCCCAGGCTCTGGAAGATGAGCTGGAGAGGCTGGCTGGGCTGGAAGGCTTGCTTGCTGCCTGTGTGGGCTTTTTTTTTTGTTGTTGTTGTTGGTGGAGGAAGGTCACAGGTGAGTGCTCAGGGCTGCGCAGATGTGCATGTGCATGAGTATGTGGGTGGCTGCCTGCCGGAGTGTCTTTGGGGTTTGTATAAAGCTATGTGTTTGTGTATATGCATAAGGGCCAGAGCTGTAAGGACAGAGGAGCGATTGTGCCCAGTCCATCCTGCCTCCCTTGCCTGCCTGCCATTACTTGGACAGGCCTGGCTCTCTCAAAGAGGCCATGTGTTCCTAGACGACTCCTGCCCCTCCCACCCCAGAGTTCTGCTGAAGGTGGAGAAACCCTCCTAGCTTCCCACCCTTCCTTTCATGAACAGGGAGCTGCTGTCTGGGCCCCAGGGTGGGGTGGCTCCATGCTTTTCCTGAGACCCAGGGTTAGGAGACAGAAAGAGATTGTGTCCTGCCATGCTGGTTCCTCTCACAGATGGTCAAGGGAGGCTTTGGTCAGTCTTCTAGATAGCCGTCCTTTGGCAGGCCCGGGATTGCGCTGGTACGTCCTGGATGCCTGGAGTGACACCCTTGGGAAGGGTGTCAATGGGGACTGGTTCCTGCCCCAGGGAACACTTAGCATTTAGTAGGGCCACTATGTTGTTCAAGTTACCCTTGAACTCTGCATCATCTTGGTGCACTACCATGCTGCACCTGGAGTTGCTTCTTAGGATGCCCGACCTGCTTGTCAGCAGGCTCTGGGGACAGCCGTCCCTCTGTAGGGAGTACCTCTGTGCCTTAGCCTCTCGGCCTGGCTGGGAGCAAGGTTCCTGTTTAGATGTTTGCCTTGTCCTGGAGGACGGCTGCAGCCCTGGCCCCTCACAATCTTCCGAACTCTGTGCAGTGTCTGTCTGTCTGTCTGTCTGTCCTCTCAATGCTGCTGCCCATGACTCTCAGGCCTCTGACCCCCTGCTCCCTCTTCCCCCACCTCTGCCTTCCCTCTCACCCATCTTCCTGTAACTGGAAGGACAATTTCCTGCCCCAGGAGGTACTGGAGAGTCAAGCCTCGGGTCTCCAGCCCTGCAGAACAAGTTCCACAGTATCAAAGTTCCTTATAGCACAGGCCATATAGGAGACAGGGGCGGGGTCTCAGAAAGGTAGGCTTCAGGTCTCAGCTCAGCCGGTGCTTGAACCCCACCCCAACCCCACCCCAGCACCCTATCTATCCCCTGGCAGAGAACCCTGTGAGCTCTGTGCTATCCCTTGTAGCCTAGGGCAGTCAGGCGGCCCGCACAGCTGGCTTGCGTCACGGGCATCGGCAGCATTCCTGGTTGTCTGCCGTCGCCTGACTTTATAAGGGAGAAAATGGGATCCCAGAGCTGTTGGGCAGGATGGGCAGTAGGAGTGCCTGCTGCCAGCCGAGTGCTCGGTGGGGGTGGGAGCCCCGGGTATGTGAACATGGGGTGACAACCAGTGCTGCTGTAAGAGAGGTGGGTGACAGAGACGGGTGACTCTTCACCCATCATTCATTCACCTACACACATTTTCGCGCATGTGTGGACACACAAACATACACAGAAACACACAAACACACACAGAGACACACACAGGCATACACGTACCACACAGGTATACTTATAGTACACACAGAGGCACATAGACACACACAGACACACACACAAACACAGGGACACACACATACAAACACACATAGTACACACAGAGACACACACACAAACACACACAGAGACACACACAGGCATACACATACCACACAGGTATATACATAGTACACACACACACACACAAATACAGGGACACACACACACAAACACACACACAGACACACAAACACACACAGGCATACACATACCACACAGGTATATACATAGTACACACACAAATGCAGCAACTGGAAGAGCCAGTCTGGGAGAGACAAAGCCTGAGAAAAACACTGAAAAATGAGATATAGTGACCCATCCACACAAAAACTGAGCTGAAGGGGCACAGACTAGAGTTGGGGAAGGAGATGGGGCGGCCAAGGGAGACAGCAAACGCAGGACCTACTGCTGTGGGATGGAGTGAGGGGTGTCCAGTGGGTGGGGAGGAAGAGGATTCTGCTTTGGGAAGCTGGATTTTCTACTGCAGCCTGTGGGGTTTGCCATCAGGGGAAAATGCATCGTGGCTCCAGGTCTGAGAAAGGCAGGATGAGGCTGGAGTTTTCAAGGGAGTCTAACGGTCTGCGGAGAAGACTCTTGGGGGGGTTGAGCAGGGATCAAGGGCTCTCTGTATAGCGCCATGGGTGTGGGGCCCACCTGGGACTGAATGCGGCCTTTGTAAGAGCAATGAGCCAAACATCCTTGAACCACTGCACTCTGAGGACACCCAGCCCAAAGGCCAGCCTGCCTCCCCTTGTACCTCCAAGGACGCCTCCATCAGTTCTGCCCCCAAGCCAAGGAAACCAGAAATAGGCTAGGGGTGGGTAGAGCCCAGAGGCTGCTGCCCTGACCACTAACTAACTCTCCCTGCTCTGAGCTGAGGAGCACAGGCTGACAAAAGCAGCCAGCCCATGGAGACCAATGTGCGCATGGTGGTGGGTGTGGGTCAGCACCCTGGATAGTACATGTAGGTGAGTGTGGGGCTGTGAGGAGGCTGGTTACTGGGTCCAGACTGTGTTTTGGATCCTGGTTGGCCAGGACTGTGGGATAATCTACCATACCTGCTCCTTCCTTGGACCCCTTGGCAAGGGCAAATCTGCCTAGTGGGTCTCCAAAATCTGCTTTCTACATACCCTCCATCAGCATACCCCACCTCCTACAAGGCCAAGTTACCATCCTGATCTTGGAACTATCTTTCTTCACCTCTCTACTCTGAAGGTGTGGAGGAGAAGGTGAAATGAAACCAAGAAACACAGCCTCCACAGGTACAACACCAGGGTTACCAGCCACATCCACACCTCTCGCTGCCCACATTCCTGGAGACTGCACACTATCGATGCTTGGACCCATCCCCATCTGATTCCAGGCTTCGCAGCCATGTGAACAGCAGTAGACTATTCAAATCACATGGGATTGGGATTTAGAACAGAAGTCGTCCACCCCAGGGCAGCCGTGGACCACCAAATGAGATCACAGGTGAATGACCTCCACGAATGTACACCAAATGACTTCTGCTGGGTCAGCACGGTCTACTTCCCTTCACCCCAAGAACTGGGAGGCACCAAGAATCATACCTGGACCTTCACTTTCTCACTGACCTGGTTCCCTGAAAGTCCAGAGAGGCAAGAACAGAAGAGGGTTTCCTCAGTTATTACTTGAGCTCTGGCTCTATCACTGGCCTCAGCTACTGGTCCTCTAAACAACTATTATCCATCAGCCATGCTGAGGGGCACAGACTAGGGATGATTTTCCAAGTAGAGGCCCATATGAAGGATGCATGCTCCTGGAGAGAGCAGGAGTGTGTTGGGAGATGCCCTGTGAGCTCCCTAGGGGCAGGGCCAGTGTCCTGGGCTTCCAGCCACATATCCCAACCCTGGGGCTATGTGGGTACCAGAGGAAGTAGGAGAGAAAATGAGAGGTTTTTGATGGGACCAACAGCCCAGAGTCCACCCAGGCTGGAAGGCTGGAACTGGGAAGGAGCCGGCTTCAATGAAGTCTTTGTGGAGTGCCACTGCTCCCCTGCCCCAGGCAAAGAGTGTGGAACCAGTGTGGTGGAGCAATTCCAAGAGGCTTTTCTCAGCCTTATAATTTTCCTCCTTTTAGATGTTCCCCCTGATGTTCAGATGGGTAGATTTTCAGGCCCTGGCTGGCTAGGTCCCCCCCCTCCAGGGGGGTTTGTGAGATTCCCACCTCAGTGGGCCCAGGCTGGGATAGGGTTAATGGCATGCAAAAGAAAAAGAAGGAACCCTTGGACGCTCTGCAGGATCTCTCTGAGACAGCTCCCATCTTACAAGTGGGAACATTGAGTCTTAGAAAGGACACTTCCCTGAGCAGGGGGGTTCTCATGGACAGAGGCCAGCCTATGATCGAAGGCCCCCGCGGGTGTGGCTCCAGGGCTGAGTGCAGCCGTGAGTCGGAAGCGGAGCATCTGCACTGGCTGTGGCGGGAGGGGTGTGTGAGGGTTGGCATCCTGCCTGGGGAAGACACACTTTTCCCCTTTTTGTCCCCCAGAGGCTTCCTCTGTCAGGGTCGGGTGGAAGTGGGAGGACTGGAGGGCCGGAGGGAACGCATCTGCTTTGGCTGGCAGGGTGAGGCGGCCTGGCTTCTCCTGGAGCAGCTGCGGGTGGGCTCTGGGAACTGCTGGGAGAAGAAGGGGTTGGCAAGAGGTGACCCAGTCTTCTCAGAAGCCAGTGATTGAGTGCCAGCTCTGCCCACTGGGATCTTGGAGGTCAGGAAGGGTGGAGAATGGGGGGGGGGTCTAGGAATGAGGCATGAGGATGGGGGTGGGGGAGGGCTACTCTGAGAGTGTCTGTTGGACCAAGCCCTCTAACAGGCAGAGACTACACATAGAGACTACAGTTCGAGAGACCAGTCATGGTGGGAGGTGTTACAGGGCTGTTGGGAAGGTGGCTCAGGGCTCCCTAGCCTGGCAGGAGATAGGATGAGAGACAAGGATTGGGCCTGGTCAGTGCTGAATTAAAGCTTGGTGGCGCTGTGTGCGCAGAACATGCCATGCCCCTCGGAATAATCATGTCTAACATTTAGGGAAGAGGAGGAGACCTGCAGATAGGAGCTGGATTAGGTGTCATCGTGTGTGTGTGTGTGTGTGTGTGTGTGTGTGTGTGTGTGTGTGTATGATCAAACCAGAGCCTTGCTCATACTAAGCATATGCTTCATCACTGAGCAACAACCCCACATGTCAGAAGCTTTTCAGAGTAGGACCCAGGCTTGTGGCCCTGTGTGGGGCACTTGCACATCCACAAGATCCATGGATATGTGGATGGAGGGAGCATCAGTAGATAGATAAAGGAGTATGACATTTGGCCCCATATGAAATGTTTTTCTTTTTAAAAACCTTTATATTATTTTTTATGTGTATGGGTGTTTGCCTTCATGTATGTCTGGGCACTACATACATGCAGTTTCTGTGGAGGCCAGTAGAAGGTGTTGGATTCCCTGGAACCAGAGTTAATAGCCAGTTGTGAGCTGCCATGTAGGTGCTGGAAACCAAACTCATGTCCCCTGGAAGAGCAGCCGGTGCTGCTAACCTCTGAGGCATCTCCTCAGGGCTGAGAATCCTGTCCAGGAGATCTGTGACTCAGACAGGCAGAGCAGCAAAACACACTGGCCAATGCTCAGCCACAAGAGCTTGTGGCTAGGAGGTTGGGTTTAGTTTAGCAGATTGAGGGATAATCAGGCACAGAACCCTGACCAAGGCTTCACATCTCATGTGGGCCTCCAGTTGGAGAGGTTACCATGTGTTTCCTGCCATTGTGGCTCTCAGGAAGTAAACCCTACTCTTGCCACACTGCACCTACTTTTTTTTCTTTTAATAATTTATTTTATTTCATGTGCACCGGTGTAAAGGTGTCAGATCCCCAGGAACTGAAGTTACAGACAGTTATGAGCTGTCATATGGGTGCTGGGAATTGAACCTGGGTCCTCTGGAAGAACAAGCAATACTCTTAACCACTGACCCATCTCCCCAGCCCTCATCTTTTTTCTTCCAGCCTCAGGCATGGCCTCTTTTGCTAGGCCCCCAGGTTCACTGCCAGGGGCTCTGGACATCTGGGCCAGGAACCCCCAGGTCTAACCCCACTCATAGCAAACAAGGTTATGTCACTCTAACCTGCTGTAAAGTTCCCACTGTCCAGCCACTATAGACAGAAATCTGAGTCCTGGATCCACTCTCTCTCTCTTCACAGTCAGGGATATCCACTTTCCATCCATCCTGCCTCTAAATTTTCCCTCACAATAATCTCCCTCCCCACTGCGTCATTCTGCAAGGCAGATCACCACCATCCTGCGCCCACCTCAGTTAACTTCCTGACATCCACTGTAAGTAATAGCCACAGTTAAACTGATTTGCCCAACATCCTTCCTCGTCTGGAAGCTCTGGGTGGTTCTCCATCCTGCGATCAGGCTCCAAACCCCGAGCACAACATGGAAGGCCCTGAGTGACACTGCATCTGTCCACAGCACCCGTCTGCGATCAGGATCCAAACCCCAAGCACGATGTGAAGGCCCTGAGTGACACTGCATCTGTCCACAGCATCCTCTTCCTTTCTCTTGAACTTGCCATGTGCCTGCCTTGCTGGACCTCAGGTTTTTCTGCCCAAATCTAGCAGATACGCATGCCCTGTCTTGGATCCAGATCGTTTCTTCTTTCTCTCTGAGGACAGGCCTCATGCCTCCCTCCCCTCGTCTCATAGCCAAAGCATCACCCTTTCACGTAGGGTTCAAAGACACTCAGCTGTGCTTGGGGAGTTGGGTTGCTCTCACTTTTCTTTGCTGACACTGTGAGTCTCGGGCGGCACGAGACTGACCTTGTGTGCTGAAGGGTGACTGTGGGGAGGGGTGTAGAGAGGAGGCCACATGCCCTCAGGTGGCAAAGGTGGTCCAGGTAGCACCTTGGAGACTACCCCAGATGTTCTCATCCCCAGCCTTCTTTCTAGCCCTGCTAACCATCTAAGAGGCCTGGACACAGTGTCTGAGGAAGGGTGGGAGACTGCTCCAGCCAGGGAGTGCTTTTCGGGCCATGGTGACCCAGTCTGATGCTTGTTTTTAAAGAAAATAGACTACGAGCCCCTATTTATAGCTGGAGGCATAGCCGCAGACAGAGGACAG
Source organism: Sigmodon hispidus (assembly GCA_004025045.1). NCBI lineage: Eukaryota > Metazoa > Chordata > Mammalia > Rodentia > Cricetidae > Sigmodon > Sigmodon hispidus. Next base: position 84,677 of record PVIH01001997.1, on the reverse strand, counting down.
GGTTTGAAGTTGTGCAGGCCCCTGTTTGAGCAGAGCTCAAGGAGAGGCCATTCCCAGGTCCCTCCCCACCCCAGAGCTCAAGGAGGGGCCATTCCCAGATCCCTCCCCACCCCCGGCTCCAAGGAAGTGCCTGTGGGATCCTGACATTCCCTGAGACAGGATGTAGCCTAAGCTTTAGGCTAGGGGACAGGGCCTGGGTAAGGGGGATGGAAAATTTCTCTCGGGATTATTGGTCCCCAGGGCCCAGACTCCCCTGTGGGAATGGGTGGGTGTGGGTTATTTTATCTACTGACAGGGGAGGGCCGAGGGGTGTCACCACAGAGGAAGCATTTCAGACTGCCACCCAAACTGGGTAAAGGAAAGAGTAGGGCCAGAGAGGGCAGAGGCAAAGATGCAGAGCTAGGGATGGGGAAGGAGGAGATGGAGAGAGAGGAACTACAGATATGGGAGAGATGGAGACAGCCAGCCAGGGACCGGGAGGGTCAAGTTGGAGAAACAGAGATGGGACATCAAAGAGTCTGAGGGAGAGATGGTAAGACAGCAGTCAAGTGGAAGGCAGGGGCAATCGGGGAAGCCAGAAGGGGTCATGTCAGCCAACGGGGAGTCTTCAGGCGCAGTGTGGGGCCTGAGCTAGAACCAAATCGGCAAGGGCAATAGTAGGCATCTCAGCGGCTTTCCCAGCCATCCCTAGACCCTGGGCTTGGAGACCCCTTTCCTGCTGGTACCCATGGTGTACAAGCCTAGGTCTGGCGGAGCTGTAATAGAAAGGTACAAGTAAGGCAGAGCCTTTGAGGGCAGCTCCATCTTTGGCTTACTAGGGAGTGAGCTTCCCAGCCCTAAGAGGTTATAAGCCAAAGCAGCAGGGGCATCCACCTGCTGCCAGTCACCATGTAGATGCTGCCACTGTTGTGCTTATTAGGGGCGATGGGCTGATTGTAGCTCGGGCATGTGTCTTGCAGCCATAGCCACAACCGGTGACTCAGACAGTTAAAAAAGGAGCAGTCCCAAGGAGTGACTCAGCTGGCTGTGGAGGGGCTGGGTGGGTCCGGCTGGGACAAAATGGGGTGGTCTCAGTTTATTTTTGGCAGGGTGGGGCCAAGCTAGGGGGTGGAAGATGGAAACCGGGGGTGGAGGGAAGCTCTCATTCTAGGAGAGCCCTAGGGTCTGGGGCTAACTCTGGGTAGTGATTTCCCGATGCCAGGGAACACTGGCTCACCAGTGCCCTTAAGCCCATCTTACTGTGTGGCCCAGGACAAGAAGCTAGCTAGAAGCTAAGCCCCTGTCTTGTTCTTAAGAGCTTGGACTCAGAGTTTTAGGGCTCACTTGGGAGACTCAAGTTTCCATGATGAGGCACAGAGAAGGACCGGTCTGTTGAAGGCCACCCAGCAGGGCCAGATATCACAGCCTGTCACATAGTAAGCATTGGCTCACCTTCCCTACCCCCAGTTGTCACCAAAATTGGAGGAAGAAGCCTCCATCTCAGTCCCTATTTCTCGAAAGGCTCATCTGGGCTACAGATGGGTGACCAGAAGCACACGGGACCCAGATGGCTGGAGACAGAAACAGCTAGGGGCAGGCACCTGGACTCTATTAGTACATCCGGGGAGTTAGCTGGGCCCTTCCCAGTATGCTCTGGGGTGAAGGCACAGGTAAGATCTCAACCCAGAGGCTTAGGCTTTGGATAGCCTTTCATCCCAACTCTTCTAGAGTCACAGAGTCAGACTTGTCACTCTGTAGCCCTCTCTGGAAAATTGCTTCTTGCATGTCCTTACTGGGCTCACACACAGCCATCACCAACACCGCAGAGACTTCCTTTCGCCTTCTCTCAGTCTGAATTCCTGCTCCTTGTCATGCAGCCACCATTGCTGATTACAAGTGGTGTCAGTGGCCCCATGTGCTCTGACACCAAACCACTTATGTGAAAGTCACTGAACTCTGGCCAGAGCTGGTCAGTGCCAAGAGAAGGCCCTGGGGGTTGGCACAGGGCGAGAAAGAGACAGGCTGCTGGGTTCCCCTGTCCATAAACAGCATCGGGGTCCATCTTTTCTTTCCCATTACTTTCTCTGGCCACAGGGTTTGGGTATCTTTTGGTTACTCACTTGGCATCCTATGGCTGAGTTTCAGCTTTATGCAGCTCAGTGTGCTTTGTTCAGGGCTATCAGCTACTGAGAAGTAGGTTCTGGGCACCCAGAAGGGGCCTTCTGCTGCTGCCACTGAGCAAGGTGGGACCTCAGCCCTCAGGCAGGACAGATGTGGAACCCCGTCTTCACTTTGTAAAGGGTCTTGTCCTGGGAGTGTGGTGGGTGAGCAGAAGCTGGTTAACAGCTTTTCAGAGTCCTTGCTCTGGAACCTTCTCTGAACAGGGGCACCCCACTGCTAAGCCATTCACCCCGGAAAGACAGTAGGAACAGAATAACAGCAGTCTCGGGCACAGGCGCTCACAGAGCTTTTATTCCAGGTCACTATGTGGCTTTGTTGTCTTTAACACGCGAGAGGTAGGAATTATTCCTTCCTGTTTTATAAAGGACGAACTGGAGGTTCACAGGGGCCAAGCCGAGGTCACACAGAAGCACTAGGGCTTGGATCTAATCCCCGATGAGCACCCCAACACTGTAACCACTGTGCCTAGCCTCTCGCCTCTCTGTAGAAGGTCTCTGAGGAACCAAGGGCTGAGAGCAGGAAAGGAGCTCATCCATAGCCCAGAGACTCCCCAAAATGGCGATTTGTTCTCCCTCTGCCAGGAAGGGGGTGGGGGTAAGCCTGTCTTGCCCCAGCTGCAGCAGAGCTTCTTGGCCTCAGTGTTTGTGCACTAGTGAGGGGGGCGGGGAGGAGCTGATGTCGTGGGAATCAGCATCCTGGGCTCATTGATATTTATAGCTGCCCCCTCCTGAAATGTGGGCGGAGAAGGGTTTGCTCTTAGGTGGGAACGGAAGTTGGTCCCCTCTCCCCAGTCTCCTCTGCTCCCCAGAGAGCAGATTGGCCTAGACTTAGCCAGAGGTCATTCCTGGGCCAGGGTGTGTGTCTTGAATTAGGGGGCTTCCCCTAGGGCTGCTGGCTTGAGGGATGGACATTGTTCGTGCCCTGTGCATGCATGTGTACATATGGGCACACACATATTCACACATGCGCACCTGCTGGGTGTCTAACCATGGGTCAGGAGACAGGGAAGGTGAAAGTATTTTTTTTTTTTTTTTTTTAAACAGGGTCCCAAGAGAAAAGCTAACTAGGCTATAGGTCTCAGAGCCATTAGTGGTAAAAAGACCCCCAAGGGTCTGTGGTGTTGAAGCTTGAAGGTTGGGAAAAGGAAGTCCAGTTGTGGAGCCCAGCTGGGGCAGATGTGGAAGGATGTTGGCTGATGGCCGTGCTCAACCCGACATTGGGACTCGATTCACCATAGGGAGAGAAGGGTACAGTATAGCACTGGTGTGTGGGAGGGTGGGGTCTGCTGGCAATGAGACAATGAGGCTTTTGCCCCCCCCCCAAATGTTCAGGAATCCTATTTGACTGTAGGAGTAGCGGAGTGGAGTCTGGGACAGGAGAGACCTCAGAGTCTGGGTGTGAGGGGGCTGTGTTCAGGGGCTACTCCTTGCCTTCAGGCTTCCTGCTCCTGTTGAAGGAAGGACACTTTACAAGAAACCCTGCAATCAGTCCTGAGTGGGGCTCTGGGAAGCAATCTCTCTCTCTCTTCCCCCTCCCTCTGCCATGGAATTCTCTATTAAACCTGTGGACTTTTGTTTTGTGTTTTGATGCAGGATCTCATGTAGCCTCACTCTCCAGTGTGGCATGTCTAACAGCTTTAGACTCATTATTTAGTCAAGAATGACCTTGAACTCCAGAGCCTTCTACCTCCAAGTCCTAGGTTAACAGGTGCATGCTGTCACACTCAGTGTATGTGGTACTGCTGGGGACTGAACCCAGGGCTTCACACATGCTAGACAAGTGCTCTATCAAATAAGCTCCATCTCCAGATCAACACTATTCACCATTATTATTAATTAATATTATTTTGAGACAGGGTCTTGCTATGCGGTCTAGGCTAGCCATGAACATCTTGCCTCTTCCTCTCAGGGTTGGGAATTAGAGCAATGGCTTATCACTCCTGGCAGAAAGGACATAAAACCCAATCTATGAGCATTTGTTCAGGAAGCTGCTATACGTATACTGGGTGAGACGAGCATCCTATATTCCCAGAATCATATATCTCCAGATGGGCTGGAGTGTGACCCCTGGGAGCATTTTGAAGCACATTCTGAAATCCCCGGTCAGCACAGTGACCTCCATAGCCCCCAGTGGACCAACCCCTACGCTCAGCTGTGTATGGTGGAGAGCCTGGAAAAAAGAGATGAGACATCCATTCCCACGGGGCTGCTACTCCTGGGGGTGAAGCCACTGCCCATACCAGGGAATAAGGACAAAGGGCAGGGAGGCCTGGCATCCGGTCTACCAAGGAAGCACTGTGTGACTTCAGGGCCAGTAACCTCTTGAGCCCTGCTGTGACCCACTTGGGGCTGGTCTGGAGTCAGAGTTTCTGCTGATAGGTCTGTGGAGGCAGAGGGGGTGAGCACATACTGAAACATTTAAGTAAGCATGAGCCTGGGCTGGCAGCCTGGCTAATGCACACCAGAGTTGGCAGAGCTGGATCCTCCACAGGCCTCGAGTAGGCAGGCGTGGGTTGGCATTGATGGAGAAAGACTGGCCAATGAGACAGGCAGTGCTTTTGGCCAGGCCCACCCACAGACCCACCCACACTACCTCCAGAACAGGGGTGATCTATGCCACCAAGCCATCGTGACAGCAGCCCCAGGCTACAAACTGTGTTAGAGACAAGTGTATGGCTGGCTTCCTTTGCTGCCCTAGCTGGAAGTGGGTAGAGGCTTTAATGGGGGGTTTGCTGAGCTGGGAGGACTCTGAAAGGTGGAACAATTGCTAGAGGGAATTCTCTAGGAGATATCTCTCTTCTTGAGGGGGTGGAAGGCTGATGTCACTGGTGGATGTCTCTACCCTGCTGGCCTGATTTGGGATGGCTCACTCTGTTGGGATGAATTAGAAAGCCTAGGATGATTGGGGGAGTCCTTATATCTCTCTGAGCTCAGTTTTCTCTTTTGTAAAATGGGACTACTTCTTGCTTTGTAATCCAGCACACACCAGGGCTAGCTCTGGAAGAAAGTGATCAGACCGAATGATGAACTGGCCTGATCATCTCTCTGTTAGGAGATCTAGATTCTCCTGGAGGCCAGGGAGCTAGCAAACCCTGCCCTAGAAAGGATCTAAACACTTAACTATTGGTGCTGATCTAGTTAATTCCAATATTCCTTGCAGATTCAGCAACAAAGGTAATATGGTGCATCCAGACCCACTTTGTCTACACTTGGAACAAGAGTTCTGTCTCTAGAAAGCTTTGTAGAATTGACATAGGTTGTGGCAGAGGACATGCTGGGGGGGGTTTTGGATGTGGCCAGCAGTTGTTGAGGAGTCAGTAAAACAGAGGACCAAAGAGGAAGCAGGCCTAAACCCCAGCCCACAGGCCCCCAATTTATCTGCTCCTAGTCCTGACGAGGAGGTACAGATCTGTGTCCACCCTGCCATGTTCTCTAAGGCACCACCGAAGCCCAGGTCTGTCAGGTAGAGGGTTGGAGATAACTCCTGCCCTTACTGTCTCTCTCAGGGCCTATGAGAGCAGCTGTATACCACCGTGGCCCGAGCCTGTGGGTTCTCATGTGTGTGCCCCATCTGTGTGCACCAATGAACAGCAAGCATGGATGTCAGGGATAGCTAAGTCCCCCTCCCCTACCCCATCCTGGGCAGCACGCCCAGTTCCCAGACAGCCTATACACTTCCTGCGTGAGCTCCACACATGCCCGTTCCCTTCCCTTTGCTAGTCCAGCAATCAGCAGCCTGGCCCACCTGGCATGGCTCCCCCTCCCCCACAGCCCCCCCAGGCAGGCACTGCTAAAAGGCTCTTCTTGTCCTGCCTGAGCATGTGGACACTGGGAGGGGGGAGCTCAGTTATGTTTGGTTCTGGGGCAGCTTTTCCAGAGTCTGGGTGGGCTGGGCTAAGGCCCCGGCCTCTGCCCTGCCTCAGAGATCCGGGGCAGCATGCACTGTGCACACATAAGATTCATCTATCTCCAGACCACAGATGCCCCTGTAAATCATCCTCAGAGCCAACAGGATTTGCTCCGGTTCTCTTTCTAGTATCTGAGGCCCTGGAGCCCACTGTCTTTTTCTTTTTTTTTAAAAAAATAATTTATTTAACTTTATTTTATGTGCATCGGTGTGAAGATGCCCTAGCTCCTAGAACAGGAGTTACAGACAGTTTTGAGTGGCACTGTGGGTGCTGAGGAATTGAACTCAGGTCCTCTGGCTGCCAGCCCTGAGCCCCACTCTCTTAAATACCCCGTATCTTCTGGTCCCCATTCAGATAACCCTGAGAGCATGTTAATGTCGGTTTTACCTCAGTCCCTTATATCCCAAGTGAGGCCAGAGTAGAGGCACCCATACTATAATGTCCCCAGGGCTGTACTCTAGCGCACCCCAGGACCCGAGGCTGTAGTGAAGCCTTCTTGTACTGGTGTACCATCTTCTTCCTCCCCAGCCTGCCCCTCGGACACTCTCACCTAGCTCTGTTCCTCTGCCTAGGGCCTCCCACTGAGCTCTGGCCTGGACTCCCTTTCTTCCCCGGGGTTTTCTTGGGTGCTGGGGTCCTGCAGCACCTTAGACTTTTGCCTCCTTTCTGAGGGCTTATTTCTCCCGTCTGTACAGTTGAGATGTTGCCCTGGATAATCGCCAAGAAAACTTTCCTCGCAGACCCCATGACCTGGATACTCTGGAATGTGGATAGGTGCAAGAGAATCACCCAACTATGCCCCAGGCGGGACAAGAGATCCCAAGTGCTTCCAAGAGGGCTGGAGCGATGCCTTCGTCAGGCAGAGCTCAGGACGGGTTCAGGCAATTTGACTTCGTGGGTCAGGAAAGCCAGACACCATGAGACAGCTAGAGATCCTACAAACAGAAATCAGCCTGGGGAAGAGGTACAGTCACCCCTGCCCCAAACTCCTGATGCTGGCCTGTGGGTTCAGTTTCCACATAACTCCCCTAGACTGTGTTGGGTGTGCTATGCAGGAGCTCTGTCTGGCATACAGGAGAACATTAGCTATTTCATCCCTCCCCCATGCTCAAATCCTTCCTAAAGTCCAGGGTGGGTTCATTGTCACAGCACAGTCCCCCCCCCCCCGTACCTGCACTCTCTTCTTGTTACCAACGGTGTCTAGGCTGTGGGTTTCATTTTGCCATTTAAGGTTTCTGTGTCCCAGCCCAATGCTCTTCCTGTCCTGTGCTCAAAATACGCATCCCAACCAGGCTGCTGGTCGTTCTATTTCAACACCCTGTTACACCCACCTCCCGCTCTTGTCCAGGCTGAGGACCGCAGACAGGAGTGCACACTCCCTCCCACCCTTCAAGGCTTGACTCAAGGACGCTGGCCCTCTGGCCTACCCATTTTGCTTCTGATTTCCTTCACACTTTCCCCATGGATCTTCCTATACACAGTTGGAAGCTGCTCTCTGCATTTTCCTTCTCCTTTCTATCTCCTGAATTAACACACATTCTCTCCATCTCCTCCTCTTTCTCTTTCCTCCTCTGCTCTTCCTTCTCCTGCTTTTTTTTTTCTTGTTTGATCTTGAGGCAGGATATCACTCTAGCTAAGGCTGATCTAGAACTCGTTCTGCAGCCCAGGCTGGCCTTGAACTCACTGTGCAATCCCTGCCCGTCAGCCCCTCAATGCTGGCATTACAGACTCAGGGAGTTGCCACACCCTGATTCAGCCTGCCCATCTCTGTGAGCCAGTGTCTCATGCTGTCAGTGCTGAGATGGTATCTGAGACTTGTTCTCAATGGAAGCCCAAGGAGGTAGGGGCTTGTGGGAACCTCCGCTGGGCTGGAAGGTGAGGGCTGGATGAGCTGAACTCCCTCATACCTCAGATGTCTCTCAGGTCTGTTCACTACTGGGACTGTGAGATTTTAGGAAAAGAAGCAGGACTGGGGAGCCTGGATCCACCCATGAGTCACCTTTGTGCAGGGGGTCCTTCTTTGACTCATTTCCCTTCTGGATGCCTCGTGACCCCTTAAATGAGAGCCAGTCCCCCCCATCTGATGACAAGGGTGTGGCCTGGGCCCCTCAACTTCCTTCTCTGCTCTCAGTTGGTCTTGGAGATGGTCCTGAAAGGTTTAGGCTGAAGGCCTGATTCATACATGGGTAGTAATGACTGATGGGCCCCGAGGCTACAGATCTTATGGCATAACCAGCTTTTGTCTCCAGTAAAGGAAGAATGCTGTAATGCCAGGATTCCTGGCACTGTGACAGAGGCAATGCACAGCAGCACCTCTCAGAAGGTACACTTGCATTCAGTCTCTGCTGGTCAGGCACCAGCTAGGGACAGGGGGTGTGGCATGGGTTGCCCCAGGCCTGAGATAACTGAGGGGTAGCAGCAGCCTTGCCTCTGGAACCTGTGGGTGGTCTTGTCACCTAGTAGGTCCTCTCAGTAGGAGGGCAGTGATGGGGGGAAAAAGCATAAGGATGAGTGGAGGTAGGGGTAAAAGCAAGCCAGCCAGCCAGCCCTGGGAACGAAAACAGGGGTGCAGAGCTGTGAGAGGGTACGGAGGGGGCCATGGCAGAGGTGCGCTCGGTACACACAGGGTGGGGCATTGTGCTTTCTCTCCATTGCCCATCTCACAGCACTCACCATTTCTGTCTGGGGTATTTGTGGACAGGATGCCCACTTATTACTGCCGCTGACTGTCCTTTAAGGACCACCGTGCTCAATCCCAAACCTTTCTGGCAAAGAAACTGGATAGCACAGAGATGGCATGAGGGACCGGGACAATCTGGGTGGGCAGAGCCACGCCCTTGGCAATCTGACTCCAGGGGCCCCTTTTCGGGGGTCTGACTTTCTAGGGTCAAGAAAGCCAGACAACTTAGGATAGGCGGAGTCCGCATAAACAGAGATCAGAGCTTTCCTCCCAGACCCTTAGTTTGGGGAAGAAGCACAGGCCCTTGGACTCTTGATCCTGGCCTGGTGAACGCAGCTCCTACAGGGATCCCCTAGGCTGAGTCAAGGTCTCAGCCCCCTTACTCACCAGGAGATGCAGATCTAACCAACAGGGCCAAGGTTAGAGCCAGGGCCAGGGCTGGAGCAGACAGCGGGTGTCCCGGGCCGAGAAACATCGCGGCAGGCTGGGCGTCTGGACTTGTAAGGCGAGGGAACAGAGCGTGCGAATCTGGACAGCAGAGAGTCTCAAGTTGTAAGTCAAGGGAGCAGGGCTCCTCGCAAGGGCTAGGAGGCAAGGGCTGTCCGGTACTTAACTCCGGGGGCGGGGCAGGCGCCGACCCGCGCTTGGATTTCGGGCGGGGGCTCCCTCTGTCTGCCCCCACCCCCAACCTTCTTAAAGGGGCCGTTCTGGGCTCCTGCTGCTAGTCAGAGTTGAAGGACCTTTACTGTCAAGTCGGACTCATACCTCATTTTAAGGATTTGGGACAAAGTCTCTGACACTTTAGATCCCCAGAACAAGGGGCAGGGTGGCTTGAGAATGGGAAAGGAAGTGTGAGCTGCCAGCCCTCTTCTGTCCGTGCGGTATGGTGGGGGTTTGGGTGGTCCCGCAGTCACAGGTCTCTGAGGACTCCGCTGGAGCAGACCGCTAGGCAGCCTCTGAGTTTGACCTCCTCTTTCTACAGACTGTACTTTCTCTGCCTGTAAAGACTGGAGGTCTCGACCTCTAGTGTGATAAAGATGCTTCAAAACAACCCGTTAAGGGGTGGGGGAAGGGACTGAGCACCCTGCACCTCATTTTGTGTAGGAGGAGCCCAGCTCATAGTCCAGGGTCAAAGATAGGTGTCTGGCCATTTTCTTCCAGGAGTCCAGGACTCCTGACCTAAGAATCTTGGTGTTTTCATTTGCCCCACGGCCTCCTGGAAATCTGGCCCTGGATTTAGCTCTTACCTAACGGCTTCAGGCTGGGGCCTTCTCCTCCTGGCTCCTTCCCAGGCAAAAGCCTGCCTAGTCCCAACCAGGAGCTGGAAAAAGCAAGAGTTATTGTTGCCTTTCCCGGTGCTGTCTGTGTTTGGCCAGCTCCAGCTGCAATGGGATCCGGCCTGGGTTCTCCGGTGGATGGATGGAGCATCCTCCACTGGGCTCCCCTCTGCAGCGCAGGATCCATTGTGTACCCTTTTCCCAATCCTTGCCCCTTAGCAACAGTCATATCAAGAGTACATTTCATAACTTTCGACAGAACTAAGCCCCATTTGGATGGAGAATCTGAGGCCGAAAGAGATTAAAAGGCTGTGAAGTTGATCCAGATAAGGTAGCCAAATCATTGAGCCTGAGCTTGGAGCTCTTCCTGCCATGTCTGGTCTGATGGTGTTCCCTACCCCAGTTCTCTGGTTTGACATTAACTAGTCGCCTTCTCCTGTGTTTCAGTTCCTCATTTATAAGGATTGTTTTAGTATATCTCAAATGCCTTCCCTAGGGGCTGGCATACAGTAGGTGCTCAACATTTATTTATTCATTTTTTTCATTTTAAACATTCTAGTACATCACAGTTTTGTATACAGCTTTCTCACCCTCCCCCCCATGGAGGGTCATCTCCGAACCTCCGACACCCCCCCCCCCCCCAGAGGCAGTTGCGTATAGTAGGTGTGTGTTTAGTAAGTGCCTGTTAAAGTTGACTAAGATGCCATTTGTTGCTTTTCTTCAGGCTCTTTGAGAAACTTAAGAGCTATCCAGGCACCCTAGGTAACTGAGGCATTGGATCCATGGACTTGTCTTCCGTTTTCCTTCCTCCGAGTCAGCAAGACACTTGGTCCTCATTAGGGGCCAATTATTGTCCAAATATGGATCCAGGGTTGGGGAGGGGAGGCTTATGAGAATGTTGAGGGAAAATAATTTTCTTTTTAAGAATGAAAGGGAGAGGAGGTGCTTGCCGTTTTATGAATTAGAAACTAGACTGGAGATAGCACACTGGTCCCACCCATCTTGCTTGGCCCCTACACACAGATTTACCAACCACCATCAGGAGTCATTTGCTTGTCTGGGGAATCTCCAGACAAGTAGCTGCTGCCCATCCTACAACTGAGATTTAAGACAGGATGAGCTCAGAGCTTCCCTCAGCCTTCTTGCTGGCGGGGCTGAGAAATGCAAACCTAAAGAAGAAAGCAGCCAGCGCTGCGTTCATGACCCAGCTTGTGCGGCTCTGCTGGGGGTTCACCAGGGGGAAAAACCTAGGTGGGAGAACATTTGCCTTTCACACACAAGGCCCTGGATTCAATATCTAGCATTCGGGTGTGTGTGGGGGATACAGCTCAATTGATAGAGCTCATGTAGAGCATAGATATAAAAGACCTGAGTTTGCAACACTGTATAAAAACTGGGCACGGGCTAAAGAGACAGCTCAGCAGTTAGGGGTCCTTACCACTCCTGCAGAGGACCTGAATGTGGTTCCCGGTACTCTAACTGACTGGCTTCAGCTCCAGGGCCTCTGATACCCTCTTCTAGCCTTTGCGGGTATCCGCATACGCACAATGTGCACGTGCACGTGTCATACATCCACAAAATAAAATCCAATTAGAAAACCTGGGTGTGGTGACACACACCTTTAATCTTACCACTCAGGAGGTAGAGGCAGACAAATCAGAAATTCAAGGTCATTTGCAACTACACAGTTAGTCCCTGGGGTGCTGGGTGGGGGAAAGAGATTAAGAATGAGACGTATTAACCTGAGATCTTGACACCTTTGGAAATGAGTGTGTTCTCAGACAAAAGGGAAAACTGAGGCTCTCAGGCTGAAGGGTCTCTGAAGCCCTGGGCACATGGGCTTGGCCTCTGTTAGTCTGCAGCATGAACCTCGAACCTGGGACTGAAGCGGAGCAATGTCATGAGAGCTGAGGCCCCGTGTAGCTTTACAAGGACTGATCATCTCCCACGGACTGGGAGCTGCTGTATGGGGTCCCGCTGCCCCTTCACTGTCCTCACCCCAGCCTCTAGGGCATGCCAATCCTGAGCACAGCTGGCCTACCCGTCCCTGGCATCCTCTCGCCTCCATTCTGCCTGCTCACCTTTGACATGAATTTCCTCGAGTTGAGCTGACCAGACATCCCCAGGCAGCTCCTGTTGTTCCTACCTCCCTGGTCAAGCCTTTCCCCTCAGGAAGCCCACGCTGCCCTCTTTCCCCTACACCGACCTTTCTGTTAGACACCATAGGGTCTTCTCTCTAGCTCGACCAGCCCAGAGAGTTTTAACTCAGTGCTTTTCCCTAGACTGACACCTGTCCATAGGGCAGGACACCTCCGGAGACAAGGAAAGAATGTTCCACCTACAAGTCAGAGGGTTACGGTTCTCTGACTTTTCAGTGACCTGTAGTATATGCCTTCTCCATTTCTCCAAGGACTCTAGAGGAATAAGGCAACAGATACCTAAGAACTTCTATTTCCCCACCAATGTTTAGCCCTGCAGGCTGGCCAGGCTTTTTTGGTCACTTTTACTCTGATTCCCCATCCCCAGGGCATATGGGACTAAGCATGCCAGTGCTGGCAGTGGCTGCAGCCCCACCCTGCCCTCAGCCTGGGTATTTTGCACCCTGACCAACTGGCTCCACCCAAGGAGCCTGTGGCCAAAGCCAGCCTGCTGGTAAATGGCATGTGCTTGTGCCCTCAAAGGGGTGGTGTCTGAGCAGCGCTGTACTTCAACTGCTTGGGCCCTGCCCTTAGGGAATTGGCTCTCTGCCATGAAGGGCACAGAATAGCGACTACCCTGTGCTAGTGGACATGGGTTTTCACCATTCCTTCCTTGGCTCTATAGTTTCATAATCAGGAACTCCTCTGTAGAGCCTGAGGCTAACCTCTGTTAGGAGTGGTCTTGCTCTGACTTCTGGCCCAGGAGTCTGTGGGGCTCCTCCAAGTGCAGGCAGCCAGATTCCAGCAGGCAGGAGCAGCTAGTCCCAACAATTACACAATTCAGAAGCTGAAAACTTGTCTTTGCTGTTTTGGGAGCAGGGCTGTGGATGGGAGGCCGTGCGGAGCTTTGCCTGTCCAATCCCAGGTGGGCTCTGGGTCATGCCTCTGCCATACTGGGGCTATGGGATGGGGGTAGGGGTAGTCTACCCTTTCAGGGCCTCTCAGGTTCCCCAGAACAGACTCTCCCCTGCCATACCATATCCACAAAGGCTTGTGGCTTCAATGGCTGTGACCAGCTGGCTACAGCTGACTCCCTCTGGGATGTGCTATTTCTAAATATTAGTTCATGCTGTTAACCCTTGCTGTTCTGTCCTGATGTACACTGACCACCTGCAGAGACAGTTTCTGGGAGGGGGGCTGACTGGGCCCTAGCTATGGAGAAAATCTGTGAGTGTACATAGTCTGACATAGGTTGGGCACCTTTCAGAGGTTCGGCTGGGTTTCTTGGAAGGATGAGAAATACCTGCTTGGGTCTAGGACCAAGACTTGCAATGGGCTTTAGATGTGGGTCTGAGCTGGCGGCCCAGGCAAAGCAATGGAAAGAATGTGGTGTGAGGAGCCAGGAGTTGGGTCTTGCCAAACGTCTTCTGTGTGCCTTGGGTGAGTCACATCACCTATCTGTGCTTTTCCCTCATCTGTACAGAGCCACCATGATACTGGGATGATGGCCTCTAACCAAGACATGGAGGCTTTGTAAACTGAGGGGCAGAGTCTAGAGGTTCTGCCAGGGCCTCACTCTTCGTCTGTGACTCTCAGGATTCCCTGAGGAGAAGGACTGCAGCAAGCTGGTGAGGTCACTATCAGCCTGGATGGAGCCTAAGGAGTATGCATGCCCTCTACACAAAACTGCACAGCTTGGGCGGGGCCATTCCTGGTCCATTGACTACTTGTCCTTGTACAGTAAGAAGCCTCACGGTGGGCCAGGGTGATGGAGGAAAAGTATGAGGAGCAGAATAAGGAGAGAGGGCTGGAGGGATAGCTCAGTGGGTAGGAATGTGCATTACTCATCCAGAGGATCTGAGTTCGATTATGAGCACCCACATCAGTCAATTTACAACTTCCTGAACCCCCAACTGCAGGGGTTTGATGCCATTGGCTTCTCAGAGCATTACCTTACACATGACACACACCCACAAAAACAAACATGTGTACAGGACTAACAATCAAATTAATCTTTAAAAAGAGTAAGTTTGAAAGTCATAGAGAAAGACAGCTCACATTCACCTCTGGCAAACACACCTGCACATACATGTATGTAACCCCCCCCACCACACACACACACACACACACAACTTCACAGCAGCCGGTCTCTGAGAAGCCCTCAGTAGTTCCTGTCGGCTGTCACTTACATTCTGGTGCAGTCCTTCCCTGGATGAATAGAGCTAGCCTATACAACTAAGAATGCAGGGCAAGAGGAGGGTGCAACTCCAAGGCAGGGTCACAGTGGCTCCCTCTGATCTCTCACTGTGCGTGGCCATTCCATGGATGAGGACAGTTAGCCTTCCTGTGGGAGGGGGAGCTGAGGCCTCTCGCTACCAGGCAGCACCAATTCACCTGTTATGAGAACAAGCCATCTCTGGGTAACACTTTCTGATGACCGCAGACCTTACAGTTATCATAAGTGCCCCCTCCCAAGAGCTCTAGAACCAGAATCTCCAGCCAGATCTCCCCCAAATTCCTAAACCCCAGGCGCCATGTGAGACAGGAGATTGCTGTGGTAAGCTCTTTGTGTTTTGTGACTCTGGATAAAGGGTGTAACACTGCACAGCTGCCTGCTGAGGGAAGGCCAGTGAATGAGATGGGCCCCAGTCTGCACCCAGAAAGGATGCTCTGCTCCTGCTGGCATGGTGGCATTCCTCTGATCAGCCAGTGGGCCAAAGAATTCACTTACCCCAACAGTTCTTCTCTATCCCCCCTGCTGAGGATTGAACTCAGGCCTCACACAGCCAGACCCACTGGAGCTGCACCTTCAGCCTCTCAAGATGTCTTTCTTTCAGTGTGTGTATATGTGTTGTGTATTTATGTGTTGATGTGAGTGCATATGTGGGAACATGTATGCATGTGTGTACGTTAGAGCACATGCATATTGAGGCCAGAGCTCAACATCAAGTATCTTCCTTAATTACTGGACATCTTATTTTTAATGTGTGTGTATGTGCATGGATACATGCTAGAACACATATGTGGAGGTCAGAAGACTACTCTTGGGAATTGCTTCTCTCCTGCCAGGGTTCTTGGGTCTCAGGGTTCGAATGCAGGTCTTCAGTCTTTATCCACTGAGAGGTCTAGCCAGCCCTTCACCTAGGTTTATTATTATTATTATTTGTGTCTGTGTAAATGTATTTCACATGTGGGAAGTGTTGGTAGAGGCCAGAAGAGGACATCAGATCTGCTGCAGCTGAAGTCACAGGCGGTCGTGAGCCAGTGGCATGGGTGCCGCCAACTGAATTCAGGTCCTTTGGAGGAGTTTAACTGCCGAGTCGTCTCTCTGGTTCCTCTACCTTAGCTTTTAAGACAGGATCTTGTCCCTGAACCTGGAGCCCATTGATTAGACTGACCGGCCAAAGCATTCCAAGGATCTGCCTCTCTGTTCTCAGGGCCTGCTCCTTAGCATTGGAATTGTGGAATGTGCTGTTGTGCCTGGCTTTACCAGTGCTGGGGATCTAAACTCAGGTACTCATGATTGTGTGGCAGGTACTTTACCAACAGATTCATCACCTCTTAAGAAAGATTTCTTATATGTACACCAGGTGCCAGGTCCTATGCTGGAGGGGGTTAATGGGGACAGCGGGATGACTAATGTATAGAACCCTGGCTCTCGGTCACTTATAAGCTCCCCAAAGTGACTTGGTGATTGGTTGGACAGTAAAGGCAAGAAAGGTGTGCAGGACAAGCTCAACCCTCAGGCACTAAGTTGGATGCAGGGTGACATACTGAGATGAACTGGGCATAGGGAACATCTCACAAGAAGGCCTTTGGAGGCTGAGGACGTAGCTTAGAGAGTAGAAGGCTTGTTTAGCATGTATAAAGTCCTAGGTTTGATCAGAAGAACTGATAAAAGCAGCCATAGTGGTGGCTTACACTTGTGACCTTCGCGATTGGGAGGTAGAGACAGGAAGAAGGATTAGAAGTTCAAGGTCATCCTCAATTACAGAGTGGGTTGGGCATGTTGATTTTGCCTCTCATGTAAAACCCGTGTGTTATGATGTAGGCATGAACCCACAGAGAATATAGGAAGCCCAGAGATACGTTGGGGAAGCGTTGATGTGTCATTAATGAAGGAACAAGAGAGGGGGTTGACTGGCCTGGGCAGATGACAGAGTGACACACAGTGAGACAAGTCTGAGCTTGAAAACACCAAGTACTGACAGGTTGGTTTTCAATCTCTCTTTTCTCTTTCTTCCTTTTTGTCTCTTCTGTTCTCTCCTCCGCTCTCTTCTCTCTTTCCTCTCCCCTCAAGTGTGTGTGTGTCTGTGTGTGTGTGTAACTGAGTGCATGCTTGTGTCTGTGTCTGTCTCTGTGTGTGTGTGTGTGTATCTGAGTGTATGTTGTGTGTATGAGAGTGCGTGCATGTGTGTGTGTATCTGGGTGTATGTGTGTGTATGAGTGTGTGTGTGTATGTGTGTCTGTGTGTGTGTATCTGAGTGTATGTGTGTGCGTGCGTGCTTGCGTGCATGTGTGTGTGTGTGTGTGAACATCTAGGGTCGGTCCTTGCCTTCCCCCTTTTTTGGGCAGAGCCTTTGTTGCCTGCTGCTGCGTATGTCAAGCTACCTGGCCCTCAACTTCCTGGAATTCTGCCTTGTAGGAGCACAGGGATTGCAAACACCTGCTACTGAGCCTGGATTTACGTGCATTCTGAAGATCCTCACACTTAACAGGGTTAAGTGCTTTATCCGCTGGGCATCTTCCCATCTTCCCTTTCTTTTGATTGCACATAGTTTTAGACTTACATAGTTCTCACAAGCTCTTCACCTAGATTTCCTAGGTGTTACTATTTTACCATGTTTGTTTGTTTTATTTTTAGGACAAGGTCTCTGTGAAGCCCTGATCATTCTGGAACTCCACAGCAGTATACACTGGTCTATTCTCCACACTAGCGTACACCAGAGACCTGCCTGCCTCTGCCTCCTGAGTGTTGGGACTAAAGACAGATGCCATGACACTTGGCACTGTTCCTTTAAACCAGTCAGCATGTGTTTTCTAGGAACGAAGACCTTCCCTTTTAGAGTTCAATGATCAATCAGGAAATAAACATGGCTACACTTTGAAATAAGCCATAGACTTATTTCTGCTTTGGCCAGTTTTCGTAGTGACATCCTTTATATCAAAGGCAAGCCATACTTTTTGTGTTGCATTGAGATGTTTAGCTTTTTAGTTTTTATAAATCTGGCACACAGTTTTTCAGAATTTTTATTTTTATTTTTTCTTTCTCCAGGCTAGTTTCTTGTGGATGAACTTCCCCACCTTCTTTTTTGAGGCAGTCTCTCTCTGACCCTGGAAATCACTGCTTAGGTGAGCTGGATAGCCAAGCATTTCTCCGAAGAGCTGGGATTACAGGTATACACTGCTCAGCGCAGCTTTTTATAAGCCTCCTTTGAGTCCGAACTCAGATCTTCATGCTTGCACAGCGAGCATATCACTCCCTGAGCATCTTCACATGTATCACCTGGTTGAGGGAAAGCCTACATGACTGCTTCCAAGTTAATCTACTATTTTCCATTTGGGGATTAATAAGCATTTGCCAACACTGAAAGGTCAGGGTGAGAAAGAAGAGCCAGAAGAAAGCCTATAAAGGAACAGCCAAAATCAGGGAAGGAAAACATCCCGGAGCCAGGAGAGGTTCTGGAGGGATGCAGGGAGTGGTCAGCTGTGTTAGTCTGTGTTGCCGAGAGGCCGAGTCAGAAGATGATGCTAAGTGTCCACTGCGTGCAGGTTTGTGGGCATCTCATCCAGCCCAGCCTGGGTGGAGGCCTCAATAGGCACAGAGCCATCTTTCAGTGAGTCAGGAAGGAAAGAAAGGCAAGACTGGTTACCACAGGAGAAAACACCCTCTGAGTAAGCGTGTCTGTAAACTGCAGAGAGGGCAGGTAGGCACACAGACTTACAAGTAAGGCTTCAACAGCAAGGTTGGTTGTTTTTTATTTATTTTTAAAAAATATTTATTCATTTTATGTGTACGCATGTGTTTTTGAGTGTATATATGTGTACCACATACATGCAGGGCCCTAGAGGGCAGAAGAGAGTATTGGATGCCTGGAACTGTAGTTACAGGTGGTTATGAACCACCCGATGTGGGTTCTGGGGTCTGAACCCAAGTTGTCCTGAAGAACTACAAGTGCTCGTGACCACTGAGCCATCTGTCCAGCCCCCAGAAACACAGTTTTCATCACACTGAAGGGACCTTGGATATCAGAGGTGCCAGATGGCATGGCCGTCTGAGGAGAGCTGTCATAGCTTCCAGTGCAAAGTGGAAGTACTAGACCTGACTGAGAGGGCTGCAGCCATAGCCTGGCTCCGTGGCCTGTTTTGGCTAGGTGCAGGTGAGTAGAGACTGCATGGAGCCCTAGTCATGTAGAGGGGGTTAAGACATGCTGTGACAATGTCTGGAATCAGGGGAGCAAGCTGCCCAGAGGTGAGGCTTATTGGGGATGCCAAATCTAAGGCCGAGAGCTGTGAAGGCAGGAAAGGCCTGAGGGCGAGGAGGAGGTACGGGTTCAGCAGTCAGGTGTCTCAGAGAGACTGCTAGGAGAAATGGAAGGCCTGTGTCCAGAGGGAGGTGGCAGTGAAACTCCTAGGACCACTGCTGGGAACAAGGTGTGAGAGGGAGCTGGCAGAGGTCTTTGCATGCGAGGAGGACCAGGCACTGATGAGGCCTGGGCCTAGGCGGGCCAAAGTTACTAGAGTCATGGGTGGTTAGGAGAAGGGCCAAGGCAGTCATGAACCAGGGCCACCAGGTTGTAAGTGAAGACAGTGCCACTGAGAAGCTGAGGAGTGTTACTTCTGGACTCTGGGACCCACGTGACAGGGGGTTCTAAGATACAAGGAGGGTCACCTGCTGGGGCAGGAGACCCCAGACTCCATCAGAGGTGGGATGTAAGTGAGCAGCAGGCCAGATGAAGGTGGGAAGCCATTTCCTCAAGAAAGCTATGTCTAAGGACATGGGTCAGGAACAGAACAGATCTCTGGGAGGGAATCATTTGGAGAATCCCACCAGGCAGGGGAGGGGCTTCCTGGAGTGCTCACAGGGTGAGGTGAGCAGGTAGCATTGAGATGTGGTCCCCCAGAAGAGGGGCTGCTGCTGCCGCCTAGGAGCCTTTCAGTCCCCAGGAATCTTGATTTCCCAGCATGCCTGATGGTGACTGTTCTGGGAGATTGCCAGGAGTTCAGATCACTACCACAACGGCAATTCTGTTTGCAGAGAGACCTGAAGAGATTCTTGAATCTTGTGTGCTGGCTTCACTGCTGTCACTGATAAAGTTAGGGGCTCTGGATAAGTCCTTGATTGTTGTGGAATATTCCTTTACACTGTGTGAAGATGTGTCATTGGCATTAGTTTAATAAAGAGCTGAATGGTCAGTAGCAAGACAGGAAGAGGTTATGTGAGACTTCTGGGGACAGAGGGGAAGAAAAGTGAAGTCACCAGCCGGAGGGGGAGGGAGCAAGACGTGCAGGACGGATAAAAGACACAAGTCACACGACAACAAGCAGATGAATAGAAATGGGTTAATTTAACTTATTAGAGTTAGTGAGACAAGCCTAAGCAACAGGCCAAGGTTTTCTTTTTTAATTTTATTTATTTTTATTTTATGTGCATCTGTGTTTTGCCAGGGTGTCAGGTCTCTTGGAACTGGAATTACTGACAGTTATGAGCTGCCTTGTGGGTGCTGGGAATTAAACTTGAGTCCTCTGGAAGAAGTGGTCAGTGCTCTCAACCACTGGGCCAAATCTCCTGTCCTAGGCCAAGCTTTTATAATTAGTAAGTTTCTGTGTTGTTTTTTGAGAGCTGACAACCCAAAGAAAAGCCCTGCTACACTCGATGCCTGTGTAGCCTCAGTGTCCACACTGGGGTGCTGACAGACGCCATCTAAAGGCCACCGCCCTTCGTCTGTTAGTTCCTATGATGAAGACCTTTCTTAACCTGGCTCAGATTGAACCCCATTGGTGATGAAAGACTGAGCCCTGGACCCTTCTGAGCTCTTAGAGGTGAAGAGGTCCCTGGGGTTTTCCAGTCCTGTGGCTCATCTTCTGTCATGTGGAACCTACATAGTTCCTCCAACACTCAGTATTTCCCAAACATCCTCCCTCAGAGGTGCTCTCTACCACAGGCATGGGAAGCTGCTGCTGTGGACATCAGAGTGAGCTCCCTATCTCTCTCTGTTTGCCCTTCACTCTGAAATGCCACCATTAGGTAAGTATTCCTTTAGCTATATATGGATCTTTAAAGATATCATGCCCTGGCAAAGGAGTCTGGGAAAGGGCTATGAGACTAAGGTGTGACTGACAGAGGAGAGGAGTCTGGGAGAGATAGGTAGAAAGTCCCAGAGGGTTGTTGGGGTGGCAGGAACCCTTCACCGAGAACGAACTCATCCTTTCTGTTCCAATCATAAGATACCCACTGGTCGTGAGTAGCTGGCTCAAGGGCCATGTCACTCACTACTCCCTTCTTAGACCAGGGTTATTGAGGAACACTCAGGGCCTCCAGCCTGCTTGGATACAAGAGTGGGCAATGCAGCTGTATTTTCCCGTAGCTGGGCTCTCAACATAGAACTACTATGCCACAGTCCAGGCTCCATGGCAACCAGGGAAATAAACACTCCGGGCCTCACAGTACAAGTTCTGCCATGATGTGATGTCATCCTTTACCCCAGCCACTGGGACCGGTGCTGGCTGCACCTCTGTGGCTTCAGCTGCTGAGCCCTGATTTCACTTTAGTTATTTTAGAGTCTGAAGTGGTGTGGGTAGTGGGTAGAGGGGTCTGGGCAGGGATATTGGCTCCTGGCCCTCAGGTACTGCTTGTAACTGCTCATTTCCTCCTAGCCTTCACCATGAAAGTGCCCAAGGGGGCCAGGAACTGTGTGTTCTATGCCCAGCACCCAGAGAAGGAGGAAGAAATACCCTCATGGAAAGAAATAAAGCAGACCCCTGTTGTCCTGGCCACAATCAAAGGTGAGAACAGCCCTATCCTAGGGCCTACACTGCTAGGTTGGTGCCAAGGGCCCAGCCAGCCAGCCAAGTCTCCACAAAGCCCCCACAAAGCCTCAGAAAACCCTCATCAAGATCCTAAAGCAATCTGCATCTCCAAGCTAGGCTCACTCACTGACTCTGTGAGCCAGGGAAGAGATGGGGTGTGGGGGCATACAGCATGTTTGGAGGAAAGGATTAGAACATTAAGCTTGGTTTTTGCTTTTCAATGTGGGAGGGATTGAACCCTGGGACACATACGTTATAGGCCAGAACTCTACCACTCAGTTACTTCACCAGCCCTACCTTTACTGATTTCTATTTCTTTTCAGTGGAGACCAGGCAAATGAATTCTCACTAGGTTGCTATTGACTGATTATTGCTTGGGAAGTATTTTAGAGAGGTGATTAAATGTTTGGCTTCTGTCGATTTTCACATCCTCAGTTACTGTAGCTGAATGAATTCTTTGTTTTAGCCTCAGTATTGTTATCTGTAAAATGGAAAAGACAAGGGTGTCTGTCTTAATAAGGTTGTCTAGAGGCTCACTGAAATAACAGTACCAAGTGGTTAGCATGAGTCTCAGTACAGACCAAGTTCTCAATTAATTGTGACTATTATCCTTTTATAATGGGATGCAGATGCACAGGAAACTGGATCTCAGCTCTGAATACTACCTTCCTTGTAGGGGACCAGCTCAGTTCCCAGTTCTATGGCACTCTGCCATCAGCCAGCGCAAAGCCCCTTGTGTTCTCCTGGTACATCACGCTAGGGGCCGAGGCTAAAGGTTGTCTTGTCTATCCTCACAGGTCCAGGGCCTGCCAAGTACCTACGGCCATCTTGTACTGGCTATATAGCCCATGACATCTCCATGTTTCAGGAGCCAGCTTACAGCCTGCATACACGACACACTGAGAAACGTGAGCGGCCCCCATTGTCTGTTCCTGAAGGAACAGGGCTACTGTCCAAGATTGTAGACACAGGCCACTGGGGGTTAGGACTTGGGAAAATGGAAGCAGAAGCCAGCAAAAATTTCTGAAGTGGACCCCACCTCTGAAAGCAGCTCTGTGCAGCCAGCCAGGCAGATCTCCCCAGAGACCTGTGGGGGCCTAGAACTGTTACAGGCAGAGCAAGGCTCTTTTTCCCTGGGGCTCTTGGGCTCTGGGTGTCTCATTCTGCTGGGGATACTGGCAGTAGTCAAAGATGGCTGATGACTGATAGCCAAGGCCAGTGAGATGAGAGGTTGGGGTATGGATGCGTGTTTGGGGACCTGAGGGTTAGGGTACCTGCCTCCTCCTTCCCCAGCTTTTTGTTTTTGTTTTGGCCGAGACTGAGCTCTTTCTCAATATTCATGATGGCTACAGTGGTTGTCACTACACTTGGCCCCAACCCGGACATGTCTGTGGTAGGAGACTGACCACACTGTGGTCTGCCTGTTTTTATCTGGTCCTGTCAGCAGCCTCTGGCAGTCATGCACAGAAGGGCCCATTTTACAGAGGAGGAAACCAAATCCAGAGACAGCTAAGAGCCAGAGGAACCTGAAGGGATCCTTGGTGGGAGGCAGCTGTGGCAGGCAGGTCCCTCCCTGTTCCCTGCAGGGATCATAGACACATTCAGCCCCGGGCCTTGCTACTTCTTGGATCCCAAAGCAACTCGTTTTGGAATGTCTACCTGCCCCCAGGTTCCTATGGAGGAGCGAATCTCCAACCTACGTAAGATGGGCTGGGAAGGTGGGCTGTTGGGAGGAAGGGGTGTGGGAAGCATGCATCCTTAGAACCTGAAAAGGGGCATAGCTGGGGCATATTTGAGAGTGCTGGCATCTTCTCATTGTCATATCAAGACATAGTAATCTCGGCACTTAAAAAGCAGAGGACAGCCTAGTCTTTACAACCTGTTTCAGGCCAGCCAGGGTGATATAATATATATATATATGTTTATATATGTATATGTACATACATATATAAAGACACAATATTATAATGCTACGTATGTGCCATTGTTTTATGCATAGAAGCTAATGTTATGATATACATTGTGTTATGATGTCATAGGCTTATGTCGAAGTAGTAATATTGTCCTGCTAATGAGCTCACAGACTAATGACCTGAAGAAAATCTCCTGGTGCTGCCGTGGGACATGGGCAATGCCATCAAGCTGACTGCCAAGGAATTATTGCCACAGTGACAGACTGTGATGGCTTTTGTTTCATGACAAGTGTCACCATCATGGCGACCATCTTGGTGCTCCTTCCCTCTCCTCAGCGCCATGTAGTCCTAATGGCCCTGCCCTGCTGTTGCACTGTTTTGTTGGTTTGTTTTAAGACCCTAGAACTGGGTAAGAACTCAGATCTCTCCAGACCCAGCAGCTGGTATCAGGGCCTGTGAGGTCGTCTCTGTCTTTCTCTCTTTCAGGCCTAAGCACCACCCCAGCCCCCTGCCACTACAGCCTTGAGAAGACTCAGCCCCCGGGGGAACGAACAGCTCCTCAGTACTCACTTGGCTACCGATGTCCATACAGAGTGATGGATCCCAACCCGGCCTCCAACCAGTACAAGCTGCCACTCTCACTGGGTCCCAACACCCCTTCCTTCCGAGCTGCGCCCTGCTATAGTCTGGGTTCCTCTAGCAAGAACTGGTTCCACAAAGAGAATATAGCGGGAGGTCCTGGACCTGCTATGCACGCCCGACCTGAGCCGTCTGTCTACCAGAACCGCAGCCCCGTGTTTAGCATGGCCAAACGCTTTGCCTATCAACTGGACCACACACTTCGGCCTGGCCCTGGCTCCCACAACATCCAATCAGTCACTGTGCACAAGCCCCGCATACCTGCCTTCACTATGGGCATCAAGCACTCACCCCATTTGTGCCCACTGATTGTGGACATTCTTGACTGAGGCCACTGCTGACACGTGCCCCTTCCCCCTCACAGATGCTATTTTTACTATACCACATTGAGCAACCTGACCATGGATTCATGGAGCAGAGTTGGTGCCTGCTGAGCGACCAGCATACAGAGGCATTAGATAAATATTTTTGTTTATTCATTCCTTTGTTTTGCAAACATTCTCAACTGTTTCCTCTGGGCCCTGCTCTGGGTGAGGAACTGGGAATCCTTGGTACATGTATCCTGTACACATGGAGATTGATGCTGGTCACTAGGGGAAGCAGCTGTGTGAGCTCCGGGGAGGCTGGGTAAAAGCCCACCTTAGAGTGGCTACTATCCTGTGTGACCTTTTCCTGTGCTTCTCTGGGTCTCACAGCCCCTTTCCAGTAGTGCTAGGGATAGCCCTGGATGAAGTTTAAATTCTCCCTGGTTCGAGGGTTATATGTTTGGTCTCTGCCAGTGGTCAGTCCTCAAGATAGGAGCAAAGAAGTCAGGTGGTGGGCAGAAATGGGAGAGGTCATCTTCATGGGGCGGGGGGGGGGGGAGAAGGCTCCCAATGGAGACTGTGTAGGCAGGGGGAGGTAGAGACAGCATGTAGGTGACCCAAGGGTGCAAGCGGAGTGGCAGTTCTGGCAAGGAGCTCCAGGCTGAACCCTGAGGGCTTTAGCTAGACAGGACACAGTGGCCTTGTTTGTTTGTTTTATAGCCCAGACTGTCCTCAGCCTTCCAAGTGTGGGATTAGTACATGACACCAGTGAAGACAGTAGTTCTGGATGGCTTTGGGCAGTGAGAGAAGGTTGTGGTCAGCCTGCGGGTTATTGGGAGGGGGTCTGAGTGTCACATGCTATCTTTGGAGATTCACTTGCTTTAACCCCAATCTCAGCGACTCAGCCTGGCAGAGGACATAGTGTGACCAGAGGAGGGCAGCAGCGCCTCAGTCCTCAGGGTCAGGCCCGGCTCCACCTGCTTTTGGATGGTTGGCTGGGGCCTTCCAAGCAGGAATTTGCCTTGAGTCTTGATTCTTACCCTTCAAGAGTCCCCCCCCCCCTCAGCTGGAGTTGGGGGGGGAGGGGGGAACAACAGAACAAGTGTCTGATGGCTTTGTCCCCTCTTTTTTAAATTTTATTTTATATTATTGAGGGTCTCTCTTTGTAATTCTGGCTGTACTGGAACTTTCTATGTAGATAGACCAGGCTGATCTTGAACCCACAGATATCTGCCTGCCTCTGCTTTTCTAGGAATGACATTAAAGGTGCATGCCACCATGCCTAATGCCTTCCCTTATTTTAAAGCAGTCTGGTTTAAACTTACGTTGCGGTACAGGCAGGCCTTGAAAGCTCATGGACCTTCAGGTAACTGGGGTTCTAGGCCTGCCCCACCAGGCTTCCCAAACGACTCATCCTTGTAAGAGCAAGAAATATTCAGGATTTTAAAAAACTGTTTTGTGTATGTTAGGTGTTTATGTGTATGAGTACATATATGTGTGTGCATCTGGAAACCAGAGTCAACATTAGGAGTCTATTGCATTAATTCTATTTGGTTTTATATTAAAAACCTGGAGATATGGAGGAAAAGCTGAAATATCAGAGAGATAGAGAGACAAACCACAGCCACTTCTCACCCAGCCAGCTTCTCAGGCCTGGGTCCAGGATTCCTCAGACTCCAGGCCTCTCTGTCCTTGGCCAAAAGGGAAGTGCCCTGCAAAGCTGAGCTCCCTCTCCCTGTCTCTGCCCAGCTATCTCACTATCTGGTTCAACGTCCCTCAGCATTCCTAGAGCTAGGATTAAAGGTGTGTGTCATCACTGCCTGGCTCTCTTTGGCCTCAAACTCACAGAGATTCAGACGGGATGGGGTTAAATGCTGGGATTAAAGTTGTGGGTCACCACTCCCTGACCTTCAGGGCTTGGCTCTGTCCTCTGATTTTCAGACTGTTTTTCTTAAACATATGTCACCACAGAAGTCTACCTCAATTCCTCTCCATTTTAATTTTTGAAACTTTTTTTTTTTTTAACTGAATTGGAATTTCCTTAGTTTAGCTGTAATGGCTGACCAGAGAATCCACACACACCCCCTCCAAATCTTCATTGTTTCACCTCCTTTGGCTGGGATTGCAGGTGGGTTCCCACATCCAATATTTTTACCAGGAGCTGGAGACAAAACTCAGGTCTTAGTGCCTGTGTACCAGGCAGGTTCCTGGGGAGCCTCCTCCCGGATGGAGGATTTTGCTTTCTTTCTTTCTTTTCTTTTCTTTTTTTTTTTAAAAGCATACTTCTTTATTCTTATTTTTTTTAAACTTTATTTATTTATTTGCCTTGGTGTTTGCCTGGAACTGGAACTACAGACAGTTGTTAGCTGCCATGTGGGTGCTGGGAATCAAACCTGGGTCCTCTGGAAGAGCAGAAGGCGCTCTTAACCGCTGAGCCATCTCTCCAGCCCCGGATTTTGCTTTCTTTTAAAAGACAGAATCTTTCTGTGCAGCCCAGGCTGACCTTGACCTTGTGACCCTCCTTTTTGAATGCTGGAGTTTCAGGTGTGTGTCACTACACCTGGGCTAACACTGAGATTTGGTTGAATTGAATAGACCCAAGTATGGATGGCAAAGAACCGAGATCATCGTAGTGATATTAAAAGAGACCCAGGAACGTTTAGTACAGAGGCTTGTGTTCATACCTGGCTCAGAGCCTTGGAATCTGTCTCTTCCAGGTCCTGAGTCCATGTCTGTCCCACCCACCCTCCATATACTTCAGCAAGGCTGGCCCAGGCTGCCTGGCTCTCTCTCTCTCTCTCTTTCTCTCTCTCTCTCTCCTGCTCAGGGACCCATCTGTCTTGCAGCAGATTAGAAAGATGTCATTTTGTCGACAATGCCATTTATCACAGCAGCTGCAAAAATTAGTGATGCTTGGGCTGAATGTGCTGGATGGGGATGGGGGTGGGGGTGGGGGTGGCAGGTGGCAGCCGCTGAGCTCCCCTGGGTCATCAGGTCAGGTTAGCCTCACACCAGACTCTGAACAGGCTTTTCATGATGGAGTGCTTAGGCCATAACCACTGTTGGAAAGATGAAACTGAGTCTCAGGGCATAGAAACAACTTTGGCTGCATAACTAATGAGTGGTCTGTCTCCAAATTGGTTTTGGTGTGTGACCAGGATTAGGGTTTAGTGTGAGATTAGAGGCTTTACTCATCCTGAGGACACCTTCTCTTCATCAGAAGATCAGCCCGTTCCCTAGGCTCACCAGACATGAGTGGGGTAGGACATGAGAGCTGGAAGAGACTTTTGGAATGGATTTGGGGTTCTGAAGGATGGAGAAAATGAAGAAAGAGGTTAACAATGAGTCAGTCCTGGACATATGTCTCTTAGTTACAGGTGTACCGAGCCAAGGTATCTCCCAGAGAAATGTAAAACCCACAGTTTACCTTCTATTTTATGCCAGCTACACCAAACACATACCTTACACTGCCCTTCTGGGGAGAAAGCAGTCCCCCCCTGGACTCCACAGTGCATGCGACCCACACCGTGGAGCACTCCAGATTCTCCAGACACCACCTCATCTCACACACAGCTGCACCTCAACTCCCCATAGACTGTAAGGGTGATAGGTGCATACACACACACACACACACACACACACACACATAGAGGTGGGGTTGGGGTGAGAGGAGAGTGCTCTGTGTTCATGAAGGAGTTGGGGTGCTCTGAGTCAAGGGAGGTACTCAATCACCAGGATAAGTCAAGGTGGTCTCTGCCAGCCTCCAGTATACTTAGAAGCTACAAGGAGGCAGCTTCTTGTCTAGTGAGGTGATGGCTGACTGGAGAATGTCTCCTTGACTCCTAAGGATGAGAAGGTGTGCTTCCCAACTGCCCATGGCAGAAAAAGAACTTTCTGTTGTCTCCTCCATCCTCTGTGTCTGCAGCCTCCCTTTTGGTCTGGGTCTTCTCCCCCCGGGTCCCCCTTCCTCTGGTCCACAGCTCTACTCTCCTTGATTCTGTGTTCCTCTATCCTGTTTATACTCTAGAATAAAGATCGACATTTCAATTACCCCTGAAATAACACAGCTGCTCTTGGAGGCTCCAGCCAGAGGAGGGATCTGTGTGTGTGTGTGTGTGTATATGTGTGTGTATGTGTGTGTGTATGTGTGTGTGTATGTGTGTATGTGTATGTGTGTGTGTGTGCATGCAAACACTCACATGAAACACTTGTTTGTATGTGGGTCTCGTGTGGGAGTGGGGTGTCACCATGGTCCCGATGTCCTTTGTTTGTGCCCTCTCGTCTAGAGCCTTCATTTCTTCTTGGGAGATTGGAAGCACATTTCCCTTCAGGGGACGAAGGGAGACAAAAGAGAGAAATAAAAAGCTGTCATCGCTGTCTTGTAAACACAGTTGCAGTGCACAGCAAGCGGAGACTCAGCAGGAGAGGGGCCGGGGAAATGGCAGGGCTGGGGGGGGCTGGGAGACAAGGGTGGGGTGCTGGGGAGAAGGGCTCCCTTAGCTCCCCCTCAAAGCCTAACAGGGTGGGTGTGGGCAGAGGAAGGGCTTCCTGGGGAGGAGGGAGATGAAAAGGTGGTCCAGAATTGTGGAGGGGACTCTTGGAGGAAGACCTTGATGGCAGGTGCCAGGTGAGTAAGGTAGACGCGCCTCACTCTTGTGGAGCGTGACATCCACCAGAAGCAGAGCAGAAGCCCCGTGCACAGTCCTTGCCGTGTTCCAGGCACTGAGATAAGAAAAGGATTAGAGAGGGTAGAGCAGTGGTCCAGCAACACAGCTGGAGGTGAGACGGAGGTCTCCAGCCAGCCCAGTCTGCCCTTCTCTTTCCACACGGCCTCTCCCATGAGGATGGCTGCTAAGAACGAGGCTTGAGTTGGCTCCAGCACATTTGGTTGCAGGTCTTTGTTCAAGTCCTTTAGTTTCCCCGTCTGAAAAGTGGGGAGAATGCTGGCTACTTCTTAGGGTTGTGGGGAGCACCAAACATCTGGATGTGAGGCTCTCCCTGCTCTGGCTCCCTGAGTAGCTGGCTGGAGGCAGAAGGGAGTTAGAGACTCCATGGGCACTGGGAGAGGGACTGGCCAGCAGCCAGACTGCAGCCTCCGCAGCTGGAAGCAGGCCGAGCTCCAGTTCCTCTCCCCGCTGCCCCCAAGTGGCAAGAATTGGGTACTGCAGGAGGTGGGTCTCGCTGCTTCCCAAATTGGTCCTCTTGGGCTTTGTCTTGATGGCTACAAATGGAAAGGTCTTGCTCTCAGGTTGTCCACATCAGAAATTTAGCTGAGGCGAGGTACAAGGTGGTAACGTTGGCTTCATTTTCATGGGAAGCTCTGGATCTTCCAGGGAGCCGTCTTGCTTTCCTCCAGCAAGAAGCTGCCTCATTCCCGGAGCTCCACCTGCCACCTCCTCATGGATCCCTTGAGACCTCAGGTGCTCTGTCCTGGATTTTGTCTGCAGCATCTGCTGCAATCTCATAGTGATTGAGCTCATTTTGATCCCTGTTTTCTTGGTAAGGGAGCCGATATGAAGAGGTTGTAGCTGTTAAATGTACATTGGCAGAACAGGGATTCAAACCCAAGTCTATCCTCTAAGAAGCCTGAAGGAAGAGCCAAAAATTGCCCCTGTAGACATGTGCCAATCAGCTGTGAGTAGGCTTTGGGCTCCAGGGTCAGTCTTACCATTCTATTGCTATGTAAATGGGAAAGGTTCATTTCTTTTTGGACCTTTGTTGATTAACTTTAATTTGTGTGTGTGTGTGTACATATGTTCTGGACTTCTCAAAGGTCTTATCTGGATCTGGATTGAAAAGGTTTAGCTGAACAGCTTCCAAGGCTTGGGTGTGGGTGGGAAAATAGAAGACTTGAAGGTGCAACACTCTAGCCCTTGTAGGCTTTTACAACAACGTGTGAGACTGGGGGTGTTTGGGGAAGCTGGTCTGTGAGTGTGGACACATTCAGAGTTGGGGCAGGTGGAAGGTAAAAGCCAGCCCTTGCTCCTGGGAGCCTTTTCCTCACTGCCTACCATGGAGGGGAGTTTTTCTTGGCAGGAAACAGCCTCATCAATCAGTGGCAATGGGGGGCTGACAGGCAGCCCCTCCGCACTGCTGGGGCTTTAGGCAGACTCATAAATCCCACTCTAGGCTGGCTGTAAATTCCTGTGATTCACACCAGCCTCTTGGAGGACAGAGGCATTTGGGGCTGTGGGAGAGACTGTTCTCTTCTGGGTGAGCATGTGGAGGAACCTAGGTCATGACAAGGGCCTACAACAGCTTTCCACAAGGTGCAATGCCTCCTTCCAGGGAAGACTTAGGTCCGCTCTGAGCCACCTCTGTCCAGATATAGGCTGCAGCTGAGTTCCTCAGTGCTCTGGCCTAAACCACACTGAGGCCACACATGTGCACCTTGAGATCATGAGTGTAAAGTGTCTGAGATTCTGTGTACCTGTAACCACAGTATATGTCTTTCTGCCCTACATGTCCCTCAGCAAATGGCTCCTATCTTTTCATACAGCATTCTGTCTTGGTGACTACAAGGGCAAAGGGGCACAGGGCTTTGTTTTCATATTTTGAATTCCAGGGGTCTAAAATCCAACACTCCTCAAGCAGAGAAGGGTATCAGGGATCCCCAGGCACATGGTGGCCATTTGTTAGCATTCAGTCAGGACTTCTATCATGCTCACATGCCCTTTCAACTCATGTGCTTTTCTTTAAGCTAACTTACTTTTCAAATGTGTGAGTTCATTTTGTCTTCAACAGGATGTGTGAAACCAGGATCCAACACACAAGTTAATACAAACATACATGCACACATATGTGTAACTCTCCTCCATACACACAAGTGTATACAGTCATTGCTTCTTTTTGTTGATAGATTCATCAAACTGAGGATCGAAAATACCTTGAAAAAGACATCTCTACTGAACATGCATAGAATTCTTTGGTTATTAACTCCTTAAAACATATTATACAAAAGCCCTGTACATAGCATTTGCATTGTCCGCCATCTAAACATTCTGAGGAGGGTTTGAAGGAATCAGAAGGGCAGGCTCAGGGTATAGTAAATACAAAGCATTTTGCACAAGGTATACTTTCTAAACTGTTAGGCATCACCAAGGATCACACAGCACTCCTCCAGGACTGATTTCTAGCCTTCCCTCATTTCATAGATGAAGAAACCAAGGCCAGAAGGGTAGGGACCTGTTGAAGGTCACACAGCTGTAGGGTTAGC
Organism: Sigmodon hispidus; assembly: GCA_004025045.1. Lineage (NCBI taxonomy): Eukaryota > Metazoa > Chordata > Mammalia > Rodentia > Cricetidae > Sigmodon > Sigmodon hispidus. The sequence continues at coordinate 53,412 of PVIH01001997.1, read as the reverse complement.
AGCCCCCAGCCCAGCTGACTGCCGGTTTGGTGTTCATTATTCAGTACTGGGCTCCTTATCTGTGCAGGAACTGTACCGGTGTGCAGGGCTTCCTTTCCACTAGAGCATACTGGAGTTCCTGAAGGTTTTTTTTAGAGACTGTGCTCAAATATAGAGGGATACATGGAAAGTGATTTCTGGAAGCAGGCTAATAGGTTGGCACACACCAGGGGTCTCTTGGTAGGTTCAGGCACTGACCTCTGGCTATCCCTTTGCCCTAGCCCCCCTTAGTGGTGTCTGTAGATTTGGCTGCATCTCAGGGTTAGGAGGGAGTAGAGGAAAAGCACCCAGGGGAGGGAGAGAGCTGGGCCAATCAGTAGCCCTTCTCTAGGGAGCTGCTCACTGAGCAATAATTAGCGGTACCTGTTCCCAGGCTGGCAAGGAAGGTGGCCTCATTAGTGAGCCTTCCACTGCATTGCATAACCCTCACCTACAGGCCTAGCTTTCTGCTGCCACTGCCACCACTGTCACCCAGGGACATGGCACAGTGGTTCTCTGGTAGGGGACAGGAGGCAGGATGATGATATGTGCTGACAATTAGGGTGTGTGGACACAGCATAAAACACACAAATGCTCATGCATGTGGTATGGACACAGCACAAAACAGAAAGGCTCATGTGTGTGGACGTACTGCTGGAGGTGTGTACACAGGTGAGTGAACACAAGCAAACAGAGATGTCTATAGTAACACATGTATTCCCTAACCTTGCCACACAGGCATGACGTTGCACACAGATGATCTGATGCACATGCATTGAGTTCCACAAGGAATGTAAAAATATCATACCAGCAGTTGAATGTGCATTTACACACACACCCAGATGTCCTTACAGCTCAGGCATACACAGGCTAGTCAGAGATGCATACAGATTAGACCTGCAGATTTCTGCAGAAGCCCAGGTAGGCCCACACACTTTTTTTTTTTTTTGTGCAAAGATACCTGTGTGTACACATATCTTCATGAAGAACACACACATGTATTTTTCTTGGACCCTGGCAGGGTTCAAGGGTCTGGGGTTGGTTAATTCCCTGGGAGAAGTAGAGAGACAGGACACCATTAATTCCCATCTTTCTGGCTGGGGGGAAGACAAGCAGGAGAATGTGGACAGAGCAGAGGGGACACAGGAAGGGGGAGAGGCAGCTGGAGGGTGACCCAAAGGATTGGGAACAGTGGGGACTTCGGTTGAGGGACCTTCAGGGCTTCAGAATGTTGATTCTGCTCCGGCTGTTAAGGTCAAGTGTATGGGCTGGGGCAGAAGCCTCCTTCTGATGCTCTTGGCATGGGTGGCATGGAGACCCACGAATGTTTCATCCTTGGTTTCCACCCAGATGAAATCAGCCCTGGGACCCTCAACCCCATCCCACTTCTACTCCAGGGAGGGGAGTTTCGGGGGTGGAATGTTCTTTTCACAGGAGATACATTTGCCCCATGAGATTCTTCCCAGATACCAAGCCATTTCCCTACACCTCTGCCCGACCTCAGCCTGAAGATGCAGTCTGGAAAACTCAGCATGGACTCTGAGGGACAGAGGGGATGAGAGCCAGGAGAAGGGATGTGGGCTGGATGGGAGGATGCCACACACACTGGGACCAGAGATGAGGGAGAAGCAGCAGTGAAGAGCAGAGACAGGCATGGGAAAGGCAGACCGAGATCCAGAGCTATCCAGAAGCTTCCAGAGAGGTCAGAGACAGACAGAGCAAGGCAAATAAACGAGGTATAAAGACCTAAACACGGGGACAGTTAACCAGACTCCGACACTTACCCTGTTCACACAGCAGTTTCTCAGCCTCTGGCAATGTGGAAAGAGCGCTGGCCTTGAGATATATTGCAAAACCTAGCTCAGAACACCTAACATCTGAACAACTAACTGGCGCTTAGTTTCTCTGTATAGTAGGGCTACTGCCTTTGCCTCTGATGGACTCTGGGACTTCCAAGGGGGGCTGAGTGGCCATTTTTATATTCTCCTCTGAGTTATATGGGGTTGAAGGTGGGAGCGGAAGACTTGGCAAGGGCTGGGGGGCGAGGGTGCTTTTGGAAGCCCCAAGATAGTAGAACAGGTGGGAGAGGATGTCTCTGTGGGCCGAGGGATTGTGCTGGAGCTACGCAGCGCTGAGTGAAGGAGCATTTGCCCTGAATATTGAAAATGCATAAATATCCATTTTCAGCCACAGAGGCAGGTATGAGCGGGGGTGTGCAGTCCTTGGCTGTAATTTACTGGCTCTGATCCCCTGGTGGCATGGGCAGTTACACTTGGCTGTCAGGAGCCTTTTCAGGATGACTTTATGACTGTCAGATGCTACCTAAGTCCCTTCTCTTGGAGAAGTGGTACCCCAGGAATTGCTACAAGGCAAAGAGTTGTCATTCCCAAGCCTGCTCTGCATCACTATCCACATCAGTAAGAGCTTCTAGTTTAGGAGAGAGACACCACCCCAGGTCCTACCCTGAGAAGTACAAGGAAACAGATTCAGAGAGATCACATGGCCAGTGGTGTACCTTAAGTACCCTGCCTTGCAGAGAGTATTCCCAGACCCAGCCTTTGAGTTTAAGCAGTGAGACTGGGGAGCTGGAGAGATGGCTTAGCAGTTAAGAGCACAGGCTGCTCTTGGAGAGGACCCAGGTTCAATTCCCAGCCCTTACATGACAGCTCACAACTGTCTGCAAATCCAGTTCCAGGGATCTGATATCCTCACACCAGTGCCCATAAAATAAATAAATAAACGGATAAATAGATAAAAAAAAAAGCAGTGAGACTGAAGAGTGAGGCCACAGCCTGTTTAAAAGACACTATTTTTCCTCAGTAAGATTGAGGAATTGTCCACTCTGCTGGGCAGCTCAGCCTCCCCAGAAGTGGGGCACCCTGATTCCTACCAGCTACATCCACTGAAGTGGCTTTTCCTTCAGTTTGAGCCATGGGGTTAGAGCTGTGTCCTGAATCTCCTTCCTTGGCACAAAGTTTTGATGGGAGTCAGAACATTTTCCATCCTTTGGCCTCTCTAGAGTCCCTGAACCTCTTGTCCTGAGGATGACTATGTTGGGCTCTACTCCCCCGAGTGTGAGCCCTACCACAGAAAACGGGACATGGCAGGTACCTGACGTTAGCCTGTTAATAGGGAGACATTGAGTCAGAAATGTGCCAGGCAGAGTAGCACAAGGCCTGGGCACAGGGCAGGGGCTGGGGTGGGTGCAGTTGGGATTGGGTGGGAGGCGGGGCTTACGGAAGGTGGGTTGATGTGGTGCCTGGACAGTGAAGCCATTCCTTCTAGTCTGGCTCTGTGCTTCCTCCTCTCTTTTATTTCTGCCATTGTCAACAAGGACATGCCCTCGAGTCCCAGACCCACGCCCTCTAGGCCTATCCTGCCAGAAACAAGGGCTCAGGACAGGCTAGCATGATCAACATGGACTTTGGCTCCTGTGATTGACACAGAGTGAGAAATTCTCACATTTGTCCACACACTCTAGCTTTGAATGCAGTGGCAGGGGCATGGGGAGGTGGGACACCTGCCAGAGTAGGTGCTATGGTTTGCTTCTGGGGACTTTTTTCTGTTGGCTTGCAGCCCCAAACTTTTCTGGGCAACCAGGGTAGAGATCCCAGGGTGCTGTTTCTAAATGTTCAGGCTGGCTGGCTCTGGATACAGGCACCAAGTAGGAGACACTGGCAGGTCCCACACCTACAGGGCAGGCACCTCTTCTGGGTTGTTCCAATTTCTACTACTACAGTAGTGGCACTTCTAGAGCATAAGTCCTAGTAAAGAACTCAAAAAACCTCCATCTTGGGGGCTGGAGAGATGGCTCAGAGGTTAAGAGCACTGACTGTTCTTCCAGAGGTCCTGAGTTCAATTCCCAGCACCCACATGGTGGCTCACAACCATCTATGATGACATCTGGTTCTCACTTCTGTACACTGTATACACAATAAATAAATAAATCTTTTTAAAAAACCACCTATCTCTCTTCATCCTACAGGAGAACTCTACCTTGGCTAAGGATGACAGGACAAAAGTTTGTCCTGTGCTAGGCAGCTGGTACACTGGTTAGTTATTGTTGTGTATTTTGTTTTTGTTTTGTCTTTTTAAACTGTCAATGTGATATAAGCTAATGTCAACTGGGACCCTCAGTTGAGGAATTACATGGATCAGATTGGCTTCTGAGTGTGTAGCTTTGTCTTGATTGCTGGTTGATGTGGGAGAGCCCAGGCCACTGTGAGTGGTGGCACCCCTGGGCACGTGGATGATACAAAAGAGCTAGCAGTGTAGAAACCAAGGAGCAAGCAAGGGAGAAAATCACCAAGCAGCATTCCTCCACCGCTCCTGCCTCGGCTTCTCCTTGATCTCCCTCTCTTATTTCCCCACGGACTGTTGTCTGGATGTGTGAGATGAGATCAACTCTTTCCTCTTCAGGCTGCTTTTGGTCATGGTGTTTAGTCTAGTCTTACCTGTCCCATGGACTGGTTTCCTGGATGGGATCTTTCTGGGTGGACACAGGTGGCCCTCCAGGCTCAGGTGCCCTAGGGACTCATTCAGCAGCTGGTCTTCAGGGTCTCCTCTGCTGTCTTCTCTCCTGGAGGGCTTCCCCAGAACAGTGAGGCCATGGTGTCCCTACTGTGTGCACTGACTGCACTAGAGGTGTGCCCTTGATCTCAGCATCTGGGAAACTAAGTCAAATCACTCTCTGTGTTTGTTTCTGGGGGCGGGGGTTGATTTAGGTCACTAGTGGGGCCATCTGGTTTAGGTCATTTTCTACCTGGCCCAAGGTAAGGGAGGGAAGTCTGGGTGGCTTTTCTGAACTAGAGTCTTTCCTAGCACAGACTAAGAAAGGGAGGGGTCACTGGTGGTTGAGCTGGGATTAACAACCACCACCTGCAATTCCCCAACCTTCCCAGACTCCAGCAATTGCTGCTCTCTGACAAACCTTCTAAGCTTACAGGAAAATGTGAGCAAACAAGACACACACACACACACACACACACACACACACACACAGGCATCAAACACACACATGCATACATAGGCATCACACACAGACACATACACTCACACACACATAGGCATCACACACACACAGACACACTCACACATGCACACATAGGCATCACACACAGACACATACACTCACACACACACACAGGCATCACACACACACACAGACACCACACACACACACATAGACATCACACATACACACACACAGGCATCACACACACACACATAGGCATCACACACACACACACACACACACACACACACACACCCCAGCTCTGATGACACGTTGCTTATAATCCCAGCATTTGGGGAGGCTGAGGCAAAATGATCACACATTCAAGGCCCATCTAGGAAAGTTAGCTAGACCCTGTCACAAAATAAAGTTAAAAAGTGGTGCTCAGTAAGACAGCTCAATGGGTGAAGGTGTTTCTCACCAAGAGATGATCTGAGTTTGACCCCCAGAACCTACTGTGGAAGAAAAGAACTGATTGCCAAAAGTTGTTCTCTGATCTCCACACGAAAGCTGTGGCAAATGTGCACAGACAGACAGACAGACAGACACACATACACACACACACACACACACCAGTGGGTGAGGCAGAGGCAGATGGAGAGGGCGAGGGAGGGAGAGAGAGTAAGTAAATGTAACAAAAATTTCCACAAAATAATACAGAGAGGGGGTAGGTGATGCATCCCTTTGATTCTAGCATCTGGGAGGCAGAGGCAGGCATATCTCTATGTGCTCAAGGTCTGTCAGGGCTACACAAAAAGACTGTGTGTCAGAAATCAGGGAAGAGGTAACTGGGTGTACAGTTCAGAGGCAGGGTGTCTGCCTAGCGTGTTTGAGGCCCTCTTTTGGCTCTGAACCCTAGCTCCAGAGGTAACAGATACACACAGGCTGAATGTAAGGAATGCAAAGCTCAGGAGCAGAGAAGGAAGAACTGGGCTGTCTCTGGGCAGAGGGAGGGAAGGAGCCGCCTTAGTGACCTAGCCGTCTTGGTTTGTGAGGAAGTCTGGAAGTGATGTGTAGATGGGGTCAGAAGCACCTGCTGCTTTTGCAGAGGACCAGATGTTCAGTTCCCAGCACCCACATGGTGGCTCACAGCCCATCTGCAGCTTCAGTTCTATGGAATCCCATGTTCTCTTCTGACCTCTGTGGGCACCAGGCATGCACATGGTGCACACGCAAATGTAGACAACACCCATACACATAAAATAAATCTATTTTTTTTAAAGTTGTGAGTATGGCCAGCTCCCAGGAGGTGGGAGGGTGTGGCTATTTTGGGCCAGTAGTGGGGGCCCTGGAAGGTGCTAGGGAAGGAGCAGAGGCCTAAACAAAGGTTTCAGAGATCTGTCAGGAGGATCCATATTCTGCTTGTATGGGGAGGGGATTCTCAGCTATCTGAGCTTCCCACTGGGTTCCCAGGGTTAGGTTTTAGCAGTGATCAGACATACAGCCTTATTTTTAAACTAGCACCCTTTCTTTGGTTTGATGTCAGGGTTAAAATTAGACTTCTGACTTGGGGGTGTGTGCAGGAGATAGTTTGGTTTGTCACCCCACTCCACATATCCTTCTTCCTGTCAGAACACAGGCCTGAAGCGAAAGTGACATTGGGGTTCACTACGGCGAAGAGAACCTGACTACCCTGTGACTCCATATTGGAGGTGTAGGGTGAGAGGATCCCACCTATCTGTTGGCCAACCCTTTGGGTCCTGCCAGATTCCCATGGGAAGAGGCAGCCAGGTTTGATCAGGTCATTAAGGCCCCCCTCAACCCATTTCTCTATCTTTTGCTTGGCCAGGTGCTTGATTGCTTATCTCTTTCGTTGCCATGGGAACCCCAGGTGGCTAAAGGGTGTGCAAGCTGGATTCCTGAGGAGCTTGGCGGTGCGTGGGTCAGGGCATACAGTGGGACTATCCTAGCCTGGACCCGGAGCCTCCATTCAGGCTCTTCCTATGTACCCTACGCAGCTCTTAGTCGTATGACCACCACTTTCTCCAGTCTTACATCTCATCAGACATCAGTGCTTATTCCACTTCCCAGATGTCCCTGGGTCTCATTCATTCCACACTAGCTTCATGGCCTGTGGCCAGATGAGAGTAGATCTTCCTGTTCACCTGCGGTGTTCTGTCGACTTTTTACCTGCTACATCCCTCTTGGCCTAAGATCTATCAATGGCTCCTTCTGCCTCTGCCTTCTAGATAAATCCCTCCTCCTGACCTTCAGGCCTGTTACATCCTCAGCACGTCTGTGCAATGGGTAGATCAGCACCCCCCCCCCCAACCCATGTTCTATAGCATCTTTGAGATGTTAGTGGGTATTCCTTGCAGGAGCGTTCTCTAGGGAACTATGAGAAGCAAGATCAGTCACTCTCTCCCTGTGCTTCCACAGTATGCTAGTATATCTCAATCGAGGGCTTAGGGGGTGATGGAGTCAACAGACCTGATTTGTTTTGACCACGAATAAGAAAGGTGTACAAATAGCCCCAGGAGCATCCTCCCTCCCACTTCCCTTCCCTGTATCTGCACCTGCATCCTAGACAAGCCCTCAAGTACAGTTGGGATCTGGCATCCTGGGGCCTGTTCCCCTCCTCTGGTTTGGAGTCTCCAAGGGATACATGTCAGCCTGGAGGAGAGGCACTGAGAACCAGGCCCTCTGGTAACACTGCTAACTGCTGTCTCCTGCGCTTCTAGAATGTGTTGTCTAAACCTCAGAGCGTTCTTTTCAAACTTGACCTGGTTGCCAACACTTAAAACCTGGGAGATTCCACAACAAATTCTGAATTTTAAACTTCTCCTAAGCATGAGAAGACCTATCAACACAGTGTGGAATGTCCCTCCATGGAATTGAAGACTGGCACGAACCATTTACATGCAAAGCATCAAACCTGCAAGCAAGGAGCTGACGCAGATCGTCCTCTGAGCCTCTTGCAAATACTGAGCTTCTGACCCCTGTCAAGGGGGGAATGAGGGGCTCTCTTCAGTGAATTCCTCTTTATAGGGGTGACTTGGACCTGGCCCATCCCTTTCTAGAAGACCATTCTGCCAGGATCTGTGGCACCGTGAGGGAGGGGGCCATGCTCTTGGAGAGTTCTTACAGTCAGGGAAACAGCAAGGCTCTTATGCAAATCAAGTCGGTGAAGCCTTTGCGCCCATCCCACCCTCCACCTTTGGTTCTGGGGATGGGTGCCCAAGTGACTTGAGGTAGCAGGACTGAGAGAGGATGGGGGGACTGCCTGCAGCTTCTGCAGTCACTGCCTTGGGCTAAGCTGAGGAGAAGACTCTCAGCAGCTGCTCTTGTCACCCTGGTAATCGGAGCGTGCTGGGTGAGAATCATTCTCTGCAAAAGCTAAAAGCCAAGAACAGTGTGGGACCAGCCACACTGGCACTGCGGGGCCTGCTAGCTGCAGCAGAGAGCCCTCTAAAAAGCCATCTTGGGGCTCGTGGTCTTTGTTCCCTGGAACCCAGGAAAACCTGGCTCATGAGGTGTGGGCACCCTTTTCTGTGTCCTGCTGCTTAAAGGGGCGTGGACAAAGGGTGAGGATGGGTGACAGTGGTAAGGACCATGCCCTCATGGGAGTCATACAGAACCCTGACCAGAGGCCCCAGTCATGCTCACAGCCCCACATGCTCCCCTTATTGGCACAGCTGAAAAATTCTCCAGCTTCACCTGAGGTGTCTTGTCTGTGGCTCCCACTCTCTCCAGTCTATCAAACCCTCTGGACTTTGAATATTCTTCTGTGTCTCACAGCCTCTCACCTTTGGCTTTGCTCAGAGAGACCCTCCCCCTCAACCCCAAGAAATCTAGGGTACTGGGAGTGTGGTAAAGCCAAGCCCTCCTTTTCTAGCTCTGTGAGATCAAGGCCAACACACACTGTGTGACATTTTGCAAATGTTCTTACGTCCCTCAAGGATCCCTGGAGAGAGAGAATAGGAGCTCACAGTTGACACATGGTTCAGGCACCGCCTCATAGGTCTTGCTGTGTCTTAGTCAAAGGGAGAAGGGTGCCCTCACAGGTGGCTGTGAGGTAAGTTGGTTTATATATCCTAAGTGTGCAGTTTATGTGACAGAATCGGAAAGATCATGTTAAACAAATGTTAACTATTTTCATTATTCCCAGGTCACATTTTTTTTTTCTTTCTTTCTTTGTGACAGGGTTTTACTGGCCAGGCTGGCCTGGAATTTGCTATGTAGATCAGGTTAGCCTTGAATTGAACTCAGAGAGATCTGTCTGACTATGCCTCCTAAATTCTGGGATTCGAAGTGTGGATCACAACACTCAGATTATAGAGCCTTTTGAGGTTCCAATAATGTAGTTATTTTTTGTGGAGAAAAAACTTGCTTGCACCCATGTGCCCATCTTAGTGCAGTATTGCAGCTCTGTGTTATGATAACGGGTTTACCTGGTGTGGCTGGCAGATGGTGATGGATAGAGGCCTCATGTCCCATGTGGACATGGTGGGAGACACTTAGACTGGGTTCACATGGAAAGACTTTATTATTATCTAGAGAGGGAGAAGAGGTAGATGGATAGAAGGAAAGAGAAGGAAGGGGCTGAGAAGCATGTCCTCTAACAGGGTGGGGGAGGGAAGGGACAATAGAGAGGGTCTAAGGTGGGAATTCTCAAAAGGAGCTTGATGTTAGAACTCGGGGTGTGTGTCGGGGGGAGGAAGACAGGCTAATTGCCATTGGCCAGGTGTGGCTTCAGGGGCTAGAACAGACTCTGAACATTATGAACCCCAAATACCATGTGTGTTGCTGCTGAGACGTTCTCATGTGCTTAAGAAATGGGTCAAGTTAACATATGTGAATTGTTTAACGATCTGAGGATAACTGGTTACTCATCCAAGCTCTCACTCTGATGCCCCTCACATACAGCAGTCCTTTCCCCAGACACATCTCTTCCTGTCTGTCATCAACCACCTCTCTGCAGACAGAACGCTAAACTGGCATCCAGGGCAGGAAGGCTTCTGTTCCCTCTGATGACTGTGGGACAACTCTGTGCTCTCAGATCTGCTGGCATCTCCACATCCTCTGTGCCCTCCTTCAGCTGTCTAGGACCCTCCACCCTTGCTCATCCCACTCCTTATTCCAACCAGAGTGAACTCTCACACAGTAAGTGGCACCACGCCCTCTCTGGTCTCAAACTTCTCAGTGGCTCCCCAGGGATACAGTCATGTCAGTATTAAGGTAGAGGGTGAAAATTTGTGAGAAAAAAAAGAAACAAGAATCTTTCCCAGTAAATAACATCATCAAAGGAGACCTGGGATTAGCTCAGGGCATGTGAGGTCACTGTGTTGGAATCATGCCTTGTTAGTGGGCCTGGAGTAGCAGTGGGGCGGGGTGAGGCAGCAGAGATGAAACCTTCTTATGCAAATCAATTGAAATGAGGCAGTTTTGACAAGCTGCCAGGAACAAAGGCTCAGTGATCCTCATCTCCCATTTCTCTAAGCAGCTGGCTGGAGTGAGAAGTTCCTTGGGGATCCAGAGGAGGGGCTGAGGGAAGCAGAATCACAGACCCTGGACATGAGGGAATCAGGAGCAAGACCGCCTATCTGAGTTTATCCCCAGTTTCCTTATGCCCTTTGATGGGTACTCACCTCTACAAGAAGACGTACACACTGAGCCCGGTGACACAGGCTTGTAATCTAGTCTCAGGAGGATAAAGGAGGAGGAACATATGTTCAAATGCAGTCCAAGGAACTTAATGAGACCCTCTCTCAAAACACAAAGTAAAAGGGATCCAGGGATGCAGGATGGGGACGAGTGCTTTGCCTAGCATGCATGCGCTTCTAGGTCCATGCCTCAGTTCTCGTGTGTGTGTGCAGAGCAGAAGCTCTCAGCTGTCAAGTTAATGATGAGACTTCCAGCTGATTTCTTTTGAAAATGTCTTCTTCATTTTTCATTTTTGTTTTTCGAGATAGAGTTTCTCTGTGTAGCCTTGGCTGCCCTGGAACTAGCTCTGTAGATCGGGCTGGCCTCAACACACAAGAGATTCACCTGCCTCTGCCTCCTGAGTGCTGGGATTAAAGGTGTGTGCCACCATTGCCTGGCTGTTTTCTTATTTTTTTTTTAAATACTTCATCTATTTATTTAGTGTATGTGGAAGAAAGGGTACATGTTCCATAATACGTGTGGAGATTGGGGGACAGCATGAAGTTCATTCTTCCCCTTTACTCCTGGGATTGCACTCTTCAGGTCTCAGGCTTGGTGCAGGCGCCTAACCTCTTACTTAAAAGAAAATATGTGTGTTGTTGTTGTTGTTGTTGTTGTTGTTGTTGTTGTTGTTGTTGTGTGTGTGTGTTTAGAGTCCATGTAGAGCTCAGAGGACAATCTGCAGAAATCAGTTCTCTCCTGCCTTGTGGGTCCCAAGTCTGAACTCAGGCAGTCTGGCTTGCTGGCAGGGCCTTTGCTCTCTGAGCCATCTTGCCATCTCTTCTTTTGAAGTGGGTGTGGACACAGAGAACTGGGCAAATCATGCTCTGGTTATGACACATCCACATTCTTAGCCCATGCAGAGCCACCGTAATTATTTGGTTCATCTGCTCACTCACAGCAACAAAACGAACCCCTTTGAGTCAGGTCTTACCCCAAGATCAAGCATGTGGATGATGTCTGTGCCTGCCTTTGCGTTCCTCCCTGTCACATCCCAGCCTCCTCAGAGGTAATCAGGACACTAAATTCTGTGGCTATTACTCTCTGACACTTTAAAACATACTTTTATCACTGTCTAAGTCAGAATAAACCAGGTAGTACATAATAACTACAACAACGAAAACTCCCCAGTTTCAGTGGCTTACCCTCGAAGATTGATTTCTCTGCTGAGACAGGTTGGCAAAGGACTGTTCATTGCAGAAACTCAGGAACCCAGACATGCGGTACAGCCTCGGCCTAGTGACTGTTTCCAATCAAAGTGCTAGGTTTGATTTGGGGTCGGGTTGTGGGGAGAAAGAAGAGGTAAATCTCCCATTTTAGGTGTTTTCCACCCCAAAGTGACTCTAAGCATGCTGGCATTTCTTTCTCTAGATCTTCCCAAGGCTATCCCTAGAAGAGTAGTTGAACCAAGAAAATGTCCCCGAGTTACATATCTTTAGGCTAGAGCTGTTCGTGAACTTTATAAAAAGGGCATCATGGGATATGTGGTCCCTTTTTATATCTGAGTTTCTAACTTGTCACTCATTATATGATGAATATCCATGTTGCAATGGGATGTAGCTGCAGTGTTAGAGATTTTGTTGAAGTACAGTTTCCTATGAAACGATTCTACCCTCATATATTCATTTTTCCCTTTTTAAAGTAGATTTGGGTTGTTCTAGATGGTTTTTCTCCCCCCTTTCCTATAATGGATATGGCTCCTGTGAATCTCTTTTTTGGAAACTTCGCTTTGATTTTATCATTCAAACTGTGGGTTTGGAGCTGCTCAGAGCTCCCTGAGAGCTTGGCACAACTCCTGCCTTAGGATTCAGGCCTCTTACCCAGGCAGCCCAGCCTCTTAGCAGCAGAGGCCACTTCACATCCCCACTATTCTCCCCAGCCAGCCAGCTAATGAGCAAAGGCAGGGGCGCTCCCGTCTGCGGTAGCTGCTTCTGGAAGCTCTTGTCTTTCAACAGGAAGCAGGGTCATTGTGGAGATGAGGACCGCACAGCAGACACCAAGCTCTGGTGATGAAACACACTGTGCTGGGCACGGCAGATAGAAAGAACAATGCATTCATTTGCGGAGCACACATTCATTCAGTTCCTTTTTATGTCTGTTAGACACAGACCACAAAGAACATTACCTGCCCTTGAGAAGCTCACAGTCTAGTTAGGGATGTGGCACATCACCAGACCGGCTATGGTGCTGGCTGCTACATGGCATGTGCGAGTGTATAAATGTCACTCTGATATTGGAAATAGAGGTCGGTTTAGTCATGGATGCACCCAGCTTGCTCTCTCCCCCATTTCCCTCTTCCATCCTTTCTCTCGCTCCCTGAAGCAATTTTACTTATATGAACTCAGCATCCTTTATACCAGAAAATAGCAGACATTCAGGCCTTGATTGGTGGATCTTCACTTTTATAGCCTGTTAAGTTGCTAAGCCAATGCCCATGCCTTAAATCCTTCTAGTTGGGTAATTTTAAAATGTCCTTAGGGAGATAAGGTAACTACAACTTTCAGAGTTTCTTTGATTTCTTCCAGCTCCATACCCTACTCTGCCCCGCCTTTTCCCTCTCTCTCTGGTTGCTGGTGGGCCAGAATATCACTGTACTCTCTCGGGAAGTTAGCACTAAGCTTGACCCTAATGTTAAGGTCAGGTGTCTCCCGCTTTGGAGGCATGGTTTGCCCTCAGAACTAAACTGCAGGGGATATCACCCAAATTCTGCTTCTTTTCAGCAGTGTACTTGTTGCTGCTATTTTAATTAAGAATATAAGTATTCCTGTAGGCAGAGACTGACTGGGAATCTTTATTGTGATGTCTTAGCGTGCCCTGTCTGGTCCCATTTCCACAGGCTGACCTCATTGTCTGTTCACACAAATTGAATACTTTGCTACAGGCAGCCCAGGAGATGTGGATGCCCAGAGAAGGGCTCTAACTCTGCTTTTGTTGGAGCATAGTGGAGGACATATGCACAGAGAGGGTGGAGCCCCAGTGCATCTTTACCTCAGCAGAATTTTGAAGAATCAGCGGTGTGAGACAGGGAGAGAAGATCAATAGACCAGCAAGTGTCAGACAGGACCTGCTGCACAGGAGGTGAAGAGTCCTCTGCAGTGGCTAGGACAAGGGTTAGTGCAGAGGATGTGATGTGGCTGTGGGACATTGCTTGTGTTTCTGGGTCTTCTCTCATCTTATACAATGGTGATCTGAAATCAGAAAGCGATGGTCGGGCCTTTGGGTGGCATGTGAAAGCTTTTAAAAGAAATTATATGCATATGTATGCCCATTTGATTTATATGTATGCATGTGTATACATCTAATGATTATCCATTTTAGCCCCTTTAAAATATATAATCCTGTGGCAGTAAGTAGATGATGTCACCCTTAAGGATTTACAGTTTAGGGTAGGACCTGGCATGTGGCCCCATATGTTAGTGTGGCATTGCCACAAGCTGTGCAGGTGTCACGACTATCCATTTCTGGAACGTTTCATCATTCCAAAAAGAAAGGCTTCACTCATTAACCAGCAAGTTCCCAGCTCTTTTCTCCAGCTCCTGGACACCCTTCCTCTGCTTTTTGTGAAATTGTCTATTGTAGTGATTACGTGACATATTTTTTGTGTGTGTGCCTGATTTATTTCATTTGCTATAATGATTTCAAGTTTCATCTATATAACATGAATCAGAATGTCCTCTCGGTATAGAACTGAATAACATTATCGATAGAATTTTGACTTTTTTTTTTTTTTTTTTGGAAGCACTGGGTTGCTAGGCAGAGCTTTCTGTGAAGGAACCACAGGAAGGCCCCTGCTGTATAGGATGCCGCCATCCGTCTCTCATGGGAGGATGGGGATAAGATAGGTCCCACAGAAGTTGAGGCAATGATGTTATCATACCTGGTGCAGGCTCCTCTCCTCTCCCTTTGCAGCATCCAAGGCCATTTCTAGCTTCTGTGTGTCTGCCACTGAACAATGCAATCTGCTGTTTCTTGGGCTTTTGGCTAGTGTGGACTGTATGTGAGCCCTCTGGGATTGCTAGGTTTCCCACCTCTTCTTTTTCTTCCTCTGTTGGCCCCTCCCCGCGCGCCCCCCCCCCCCCCGGGATGGATGGGCTTCAGTGGATGCTAGGTTTGAGGGTAGAGTGGAGGGTGGTTTCTCCCGCCTCCACTGCAGCCCGCCAGGCTGCCCCAGCCCCTTCGGTCCTCCTGGCAAGTTTCATCTACGAGGCTGGGGTTTTGAAGGAGACAGAACAAGCCCCAGGGGTGTCAATAACAGGGTTATAATCCAGCGGGATGAGACTGAGCTCTCTGGAGCCTCATAGCGTTTTTCCAGGCCCGGCCACTTTATTACCGTAGTGCTGAGTGATGGGGCTCTGGGGAGCTGTGGCTCCACAAGCCGCACCCGCCACGCTTGCGGCTCCCGATTGATCAAGCTGCAATTGGGCAGAGCGAATTCATGCAGCTTCCTGCCACCCCGTGTTCTGCTCCCCTCCTCTCCTCTTCTCCTCAGGCTTCCTCTTGGGCTGTGGGGATTTGGTCCCCAGGACTGTGTGGGCTCAGTGGCTGTGAGGTGCTGTTACAGCTAACCTTAGGCTTCAGATTCAACACTGCCCCTTCCCCTGCCCAATGCTGGGACCTTGGACATCAGGCTGGTCATTTCTGAGCCTTATACCGCCTTTTAGAGCCTAAGGGGGTTGGGCCAGCCTTGCTCTGACACTTTGACTGTCTTATGGATTTTTGGGCTCAGATAGGGTTTTATGTAGTCCAGGATATGTTTGAATTACTTAGGTAGCCAAGGATGACCTTGTTCCACCTCTTAAATATTTATCTTTACCAAGTGACGTTAAACAACACACACACACACACACACACACACACACACACACACACACACACACACACACAGGCCTGCTTCAGAGTGAATTGCAGAACTTGGGGGACAGAGACGAGGGCAGCATGTAGCTCCTCCCCCTCTCCACCAGAGGGCACCCTTCTTTCCTTTCTAGAGAAACACAGCACTTGTCCCCGGTGAGTCAAGGGCTCTCTTCAAAGCCGCCTTAAAGCTCAGCTTCTGTAGCTCAGTAAACAGGGTGCAGGCCAGCTAGTGACAGAGGGGACAGCGCAGGCCTGCAGAGATCCGAGCCACATCTAGCTCTGCTCTAAGGTGCTCACAAAGAGCTGTCAGATGTCTGTTGATGCTTGGGAAGCTCCCTGGGGGAAGGACATTTCACAGATGAGGGAATTTACCAGCCTAGGGTTTTATAGGCACAATATTGGTCCAAGTCACTCTCATGAGAAGTTGTCAACGATTTTCTTTCTTCCCAGACAGTTGGAAATATTAACTAACTAAAGGACAGGAGGCCCGAAGTTAAACAGCCACAAAGACAGTGACTATTTTTTAAATAAAAGCCCCTCCCCCAACTACCTTGACTGCTTTATCTCTGGTCCTATCAGAGAGCCCTCCTGGTGGGTGTCCAGCTCAGGTGGAGGCAGGCTCTAGTAATCGCAGATGAGAGATCAGATTCCCCAGGAGAGAGTAAGGGAGCCTGGATTGCTAGGCAGTGTTCCCAGGTCATTGCTCTAATGAGGTCACACACACAAGACTGGTCTGCACTGTCTGAGGAAGGACACCTGAAGGAAGGATTCTTCGAAGTTCTGGGGGTGGTCTGGGGAAATATAAGGAATGCTGAGAGTGCTCGGTTAAGTGCCTGCACATCTCAGACTCCCCGTGATAGCCCTGCTTCCCCCCACATCATCCACTGCTGAGAGGGTCACCATGAGGTAGTAGACATCTTAGAGTCATGTGGCACAGACTGTTTTTCCTATGCAGTATTCAAACATCCATGCTAGGCTGACAAGATGGCCCTAGTGGGTAAAGGCAATAAGTGCCAGGCCTCACATCCCGAATTCCATCCCTGGATCTCACATGATGGAAGGAGGAAAATGAGTTAGTTAGGTGGTCCTCTGGCTTCTACATGTGTATCTCAGCACTCCCCACCCCCTCCTTCCCTTTCCCCACAAGAATAAAAAAAAAAAAAGCCTATATTTAAAGTCTATCACTAAGCACAGTGAGAGGTACATCCCAGAACTTGGAAAGTAGAGAAAAAAGAATCAGGAACTGAAGTCTAGCCTTGGCTACATAGTGAGTTCTAAGCCAAATTGAGCTACCCAACATCTTATTACACACACACACACACACACACACATACACACACACAATCAATCAGCCAATTCTTAAACAAACAGACTCCATCACTAGACCTCCTAAGGAAAGATTAGATTAACCAAACAAATAACTTTTCAGATAGACAAGGTCAAAATAAAAAATTTATAGTATCCTAAGATGTAGCTTCTGCATGGTGGATGTGAGAAGCATAATCACTCAGCCTTTGCATCTCCTATCTGTTTTCTGCTTTTTTACTCTTAACATATTTGATGTTTTCTTCCTTTTACTTTATTTGGGCCTGTTACTCTGTTCTTTAATTGCATTACGTGTGTGCATGTGTGTGAGTATGTGTGTGTTTGAGTGTATGTAAAGGTGCTACTTAAAGCCTGACTGAGCTGATTCTCAGAGCACACACCATGGAAGGAAAGGATCAACTCCCTTTGGCTGTCTCCAAACTCCAACAAATGTGTGAGTTCACACACACACACACACACACACACACACACACACATGCGTGCACCTTTACCTGCTGAGTCATTTCACATGTTTTCTTTTGTTCTCCTTTTGGGTTAAATAACTCAGTGTGCTTATTTGATCTCTTTTCTACACTCTGAAAATTCACTCATGCTTATACTACTTCCAAACTGTTTCAGTTGTGTATCACGTGCTGTGTATTGTACTCATCATCTTTAGTGGTTACTCTTTCCTTTTTCTTTGCCAAATTTTTTTTATTGTCGTGAAGTAGACCTAAAATAAAATTTATCCTTTGAATCATTTTAGATGCTCAGCTCATGGCTACATACGCACAATACAATGATCACAGCTGTCATCTATTTCCATGGAAAGCCATCTTGTAAAATTGAAAACTATTTCCATTAAGCAGTGATGCCCCATTTAAATTTTCCCTTTGATCTTGGAAGTTACCATTTTACTTACTTAAAATAATTATTTTTAAGCTTTATTTACTATTGTGTGTGTGTGTTCACAGTGCACATGTGTGTACCTGAGCTTGAACTCAGGTTGCCAAGCTTACAAAGCAAGCATTTTTACCTGCTGATGCTCTTACAGGGTCTACATGCTGTCTTTAAATGCTTCACACCTGAACAGAACCCTACAGAACTGATCACTCAGCATATGTGCTCAGTATTCATGATGTTGGACTCAGGATTGTTGGATTTTTTTTAAAAAAAGATTTATTTATTATGTGTTCAGTATACAGAAAAGGGTACCAGATGTCATTATAGATAGTTGTAAGCCACCATGTGGTTGCTGGGAATTGAACTCAGGACCTCTGGAAGAGGGCCAGTGCTCTTAATCTCTGAGCCATCTCTCCAGCTTGGATTGTTGGATCTTATGGTAACCCTAATTCTAACTTTCCCAGGAATTTCCATCCTTTCCCACTGTGATTAGACCACTTTACAGTCTCTTCAGAAAGGGGATTAAGATGTAAAATACAGTCTTAATATAATTAGGAAGCACATAGCCTGCAGAGTGTAGTCTATGACTGCGACAGCATGAAGTTAGGGATCAATATCTAAAGTAAAACAAGAAGGTCTACAAATTTGTAGAAGTGACAGCATAATTTGGAGCAAGCAGTGGATCACAGAAGAGATCGCAGAGAATCTGGAGACTATCTAGAGATAGATGGAGATGAAAATAGATGTGTTAAAGCTTTTGGGAAAACCCCGATGCAATGTGAAGAAGGAATTTACCATTACAGATGCCGACATCAAAGCACAAGATGGAGGGACTGGGGATAAGGCTCAGTAGATTGCTTGTCTTCCATGAAAGAGGCTCTGGGTTCAGTCCCCAGCATCACATGAACTGCATATCCTGGCATCTATCTGATCCCAGCACTTGAGAAGCAGAGGCAGGAGGATCAGAAGCTCAAGGTCATTCTTGGCTAGACAGTGAGTTCAAGATCAGCCTGGGCTACATGAGACCCTGTCTGAAAAAAAGAAGAGAAATAAAGATCTTAAACCAACAATTTAACTTACAACTCTAGGAACTGGAAAAGGAGCACGTGGAACCCAAAGGAGATAGTAGAAAGGAGCGGATAATGACTAGAGCAGAGAGAAGAGAACAGAGAGCAAAAGCCACATCTCCAAAATAAAATAAAATTGGCAAACTTTTAGCTGGATAAACACACACACACACACACACACACAGAGAGAGAGAGAGAGAGAGAGAGAGAGAGAGAGAGAGAGAGAGAAGAGAGTGTCAAATATTAAAGTCAGAAATAGGCCAGGCCTTGGTGGTGCACACCTTTAATCCCAGCACTAGGGAGGCAGAGGCAGGCAAGTCTCTGTGAGTTCAAGGTCAGTCTGGTCTACAGAGTGAGTTCCAGAACAGCCAAGGCCGTGTAGAGATCCTGTCAGAGAAAATAAATCAAACCAAAAAGAGGTAGCAGTGAGACATCACTTCTGACTTTACAGGGGAGGAAGATAAGAGAGTGTTATGAACATTTGGTGCCAACACTGAGTGACATAGATGTGAACAAATCACTAGAAACCCCAGATCTGCCAATCATGAAAAGTTAGAAAACTAGAACAGGCTCTCAGCAAAAGAAAGTTAATCTCTGATTAAAACACGAAACCAAACAAAACAACCTTCCTATAAAGAAGAACTCTGAACCTGATGGTTTACCAGTGAATTTCAACACTTAGAGAACAACACACTATGTCTTTCTAAACTTTTTTTTAGAACTTGAAAACACTTTCTTACCTGTCCTATGAAGCTGACATACTGTGAAAGCTAAAGTCTGACCCTGAGCAATGTTCCTCAGCAGTCCAGTGTTTGACCGTCATGCATGAGGTTCTAGGTTCAATCTCCAGTTGCAGAGAAATACACACAAACACCCCCCAACTGTAACTATAGATCAAACCACTCAAGCACACTAATGTCAGAAGTTTTTGGTATGCCTTAGCCCTAAAGTCTGGACCTGTAGTCCCTTAGTCCTAAAGAATCACACAAAGTCTTATATTAATTACATGCTGTTTGGTCTATGGCTTATTGCTTGTTAACTCTTATACTTTAAGTTAACCCGCATTTCTATTTATATTTAGCCACGTGGCTTTGTACCTTTTTGCTCAGTGAGGTATTCTTATCTTTCTTCCTTTGCATCTTACTGGAGTCTGCTCTGCTTTTCCCCTTCCCAGAATTCTCCTAGCCTGGTTGCTCCACCTCTACTTCCTGTCTAGCTACTTGACCAATTAGCATTTTCTTAAACCAGTGTCTACAATGACACTGTGTACAAAAGCATAATCCCTCTGCACACTAATGCAGAAGCTTTCTCTTAGGGCAGCTGAGTCAGCTCGGTGGGTAAAGGATCTTCCTGCTAAGTCCGATGACATGAATCTGATCCTTAGACCCTACAAGGTGGAAAGAGAGAACTGGATCTTCACCTTGTCCTCTGACTCCCACACATGTATTGTGTGACCCACTCCTAGATATATATACCCAATAAAAAATATAACAAAGTTATTTTAAATTCGTGAGAAAATGCTATCAAACTGAATATAGTGGCACAGTAAATGAATTTTATAACATGACCAAATAGGATTTATTCTCAAAATGGAAAGATGGTTCTGTATATTAAAAAATCAATTAATGCAATAAGCCATAATAATAAATGAATGAAAGCCACAAGACTATTTACCTTTTTTGCATTTATGTATTCATCACCATTGTGTGTGTGTGTGTTTGACGTATACTCACAGGCACCCACCCATGAGCCGTGGTACCTCTATAGAAGTAGAAGGAAAACTTGGCAGGGTCTGTCCTTCCCTATCATAGCTCCCAGGCTTTCAAGCTAGGCAGGAGGAGCCTACACTAATGGAAACATCTTTATATTCATCCTTTTGGTTTCTCTGAAACAGGATTTCATATAACCTAGGCTGGTCTCAAACACTCTGCATAGCTGAGGATGACCTTAAACTTCTTGTCTTCCCATCTTGGATTCTCAAGTGCTGGGCTATAGATACCAATACTGTGCTGCCTCCTACTGCCCCAGCTCTTGATCATTGACAGAAAAAAGCACTTGACAAAATAACATCCTTTCAAGGTGAAACACTCAGACATTAAGAATCAGTGGGAAAAACTTCAACGTAATAGAAACCATATGAGAGAAGCACATAGCATATACCATGGTGGTAGGCTTCCTTGTTGTCTTAGTTAGGGTTTCTATTGCTGTAAAGAGACATATAATCACAACTCTTACAAAGGAAAACATTTAATGCGGTAGCTTACCATTTCAAAGGTTTTAGTCCATTATTATCATGGTGGAATATGGAGGTGTGCAGGCAGACATGGTGCTGGAGAAGGAGCTGAGAGTCCTACATCTTGACTTCCAGGCAACAGGAAGTGAACTGATCCTATATGAGACCCCAAAGCTCACCCTTAAAGTGATATACTTCCTCCAACAAGGTCACACCTACTCTACAAAGCCATACCTCCTTATAGTGCCATTTCCTATGAGCTTATAGGGGCCAATTACATTCAAAGTACCATACCTGCTAAGATCAGGAACACACTCTGAATGGTCAAAATCTACCAGTTTTATTCAGCATAATACTGAAAATTCTAACAGAACAATTAAGCAAGAAAAATGAAGACATGTAAGCTAGAAAGGAAGAAATAAAAATTGTCTTTACTAACAGATGATATGATCTTATGTGTAGAAAACCCTCAAGACTGTACACACAAAAAATTGTTAGAATAAATGAATTCAGCATAGTTACCATCTGGAATGCAGCTGCAAACTCATACATGATAATGACAAAAAGAAAATTATGAAGATGATCTCACTTATAATAGCATCAAAAAAAAAAAAAAAAAAGTCACCCAGTGGCACAGGCCTGTAATATCAACTACTAGGGAGGCAGAGGCAGGAGGATTTTAGTTCAAGACCTGTCTTGGCTACAGGGTAAGTTCAAGGCCAGCCTGGGTAACTTAGATAAAAAAGGGAGAAGAGGCCTGAGAACATGGGTCAGTGGTAGCACACTTACTCAACATGTTTGCAGCCTGAGGTTTAACGCATGCTTCTGCAAAACCAACCAAACAAAAAAACCATGGAGGAGAAGGACATGGATAGTGAGAACCATTCATTTATCGACCAAAATTAAAGAAGATAAATATCAACCAAACACATTTCACATAAGTGAGCTGAGAGGCTTCATTTTGCTAAGATGTCAATATTACCCAAAGCAATCAACAAACTCAAAGCAATCCTTATCCAAATCTCAAGAATAAATTCTACAGAAATGAAATAACCTATCTGAGAATTCCCAAATGGATTCTCCAGGCATCTTAAATAGCTGGACCAGTTCTGAAAAAAAAAAAAAAAAAAAAAAAAAAAAAGTCGAGTGCTTAAGCTACAGTAGTCAAAATTGTGTGAGACAGGCATGAAGACCGACAGACAGACAGCTTCTTGGATTAGAAGAAGCCCAGCGTTACTGGGTGGAGTATTCTGTACAAGTCTGTCATCTAAGGAGTTGGTCAATTGTGTTAGTCTGTTTACTATTGAAGGGGCTTACCCGTTAATGTACGTGCGGCTCTAGGGCAGTGCTTCTCCGCCTGCCTAATGCTATGACTCTTCAATACAGTTCCTCATGTGACCCCCAACCATAAAATTATTTTCTTTTCTATTTCATAACTGTAATTTTGCTACTGTTATAAACTGAAATGTAAATATGTGAAATGCAGGATATTTGATATGAGACCCCTGTGATAAAAGGGTCATTTGATCTCCCCAAAGGGGTCATGATCCACAGATTGAGAAGCAATGTTCTAGGTTCTTCTAATATTCATTTTTACCCTTCGGGATGGTAAAGAGGTTTTTTTTTTTTTTTCAGTTAAACCTTTATTTTTTTTACAAACATAATTATAGCTATTACCACAATTCACATTGTTTTATTGTCCATAATTCAATACATATGTATAGTCAAAACCAATTTTTATATTTATTTCTTTTTTTATATGTACTTTCTCTTCAGTTTCATTTTCTCTTTGACAACAAAGTACGTTCTTCATGACTTCTCTCAGTGAAGGTTGGCTGTGGGTAAACTCTCCCAGTCTTTACAGATGTGAAAAGGACCTTATTTTGCTCTTAATCTTGAGTGACTATTTAACAACAAATAAATTTCACTCTCCATTAAAAACACAACAGAACAAACTTCACACTTAGAAATGTTCCAATGTTTTCTGTTTTCCTTCTTGTTCGTGAGACGCCTACATGTTCGTCTGCATTCCCTGCTCCATGGAAGGTCTGTTTTCTTGCTTAGCCTGGAATTCTTGTCTTTTGTTTGATCGATAGTTGTGTCTAGGGTGGTTGATCTGTTATGAATCCAGACACTCAGTGTTTACTGTACTTTCAATGTGAAATCTGACTTTTAATTACAGGAAATTCTGTGTCACAGTTACTGTTATCTGTCAATTTGAGATATCTGGAAAGAGGGACTCTCCCCTAAAAAGCCTCCTCCATCAGACAGGCCTCCTGTCTATGTGTGTCTAGGAGGCTTTTTCTAAGTTGTTAATTGATGTAGGAGAGCCTAGTGCACTGTGGGTGATGCTGTCTCAGGGCAGGTGGGTCTGGGCTGGATAAAATGGGCAGCCGAGCAAGCCGGAGGAGATACGCTCATTTGTAGCATTCCTCTGTGGCTTCTGCTCCAAGATTCTGCTTTGGCTTCACCGAGGGATGTAAACTGTAAGATGAGGTAAGCCAGAGTTCCAGAGTTGCTTTCTTATTCTCTTAGTTTTCATCTCTATGTATTCTATTTTATGTTGTGTTTTGCCTGCATGTATGACTACAAACCATGTGTGTCCCTGGTGCTCTCAGAGACCAGCAGAGGGCATTAGATCCTCCGGCATTGAGGTTACGGATGGTTATGAGCCATCACATATGTGTTGGGAACTGAACCTTGATCCTCTGTGAAAGCAGCTAGTGCTTTTAATTACTGAACCATCCATCTCCTCAGTTCCCCCATCCCTTACCCCCATGTTGATTTTGGTCATAGTGTTTATCATAGCAACAGAGAAGCAACTGGCTCATTTTGGAGTCAACTTGACACAAGGTTGGAGAAAGGAGCAGAGGAAGTATCTCCATGATATTCAGCAGTAAGGCATTTTCTCAATTAGTGAGAATATGGGAGGGCTCAGCCCATGGTGGGTGGTGTCATCTCTGGGCTGGTGGTCCTGGGTTCCACAAGAAAGCAGGCTGAGCAAGCTATGGTGAAGCCAACAGCATTCTCATGGCCTGTGCATCAGCTCCTGCCTCCAGGATCCTGCCCTGTTTGAGTTCCTGTCCTGACTTCTTTTGGTGTAAGGAATGTAAATCAAAGAAACTCCTCGCCAATTTGCTCTTTGGTCATGGTGTTTTGCTGCAGCAATAGAAACCCTGACTAGGACACTAGGACATAATTTTTTTTTTGTTGTTGTTGTTTTGGCTTTAGCTTTTGGAGACAAGGTTTCTTTGCATAGCCTTAGCACTCTTAGAATTGGCTCTATAGACCAGGCTGGCCTCAGAGATCCACCTGCCTCTGCTTTGTAAGCGTTGGAATTAAAAGCATGTGCCACCACTGCCTGGCTTAGACAGAATTTGTTGATCACTTATTGTCTCTTGATTTTTTTAGACATTCCTCTATAGGTGCTCCTTGGTACTTCTCAGTTTACCTTCTGTTTTTTTTTTTAAATACTTTTTTTATTTTTCAAGTAAAAAATTTTATTGTGTTCTATGCAAATTCATTATAACTAGATTGCAAATCACTAAACTTTTCTCTGGCCACGTCTAATCTAGAGTTTATCCAAGTTCTGAGGTTTGTTTTCCTGATTCCTAAGTATTTTTCATCTCTAGGATTTTTAATGAGTTTTTCCTATTTGTTTATTCTTCTTACATTTCTGTTCATATTTCTTGATCTTTTTCATAGGTGCCAATTTTTCTTATGTTTTATACAGTTTCCAAGCAGGTGTATAATAAATAGATCTTTTAAGATCAGTTTGTTCTTCAAGATGTTGATTGTGTTTTGGCATCAATATCCTTCATGTTGAAACTTTTCTGTGCAGGTTCATCTTGAAGGGATTCCCTCTCCCTTTCCCTGTGTTCAGCGGGATATTCAGTGCTTCCTCCTGCTTGCCCGCTACAAAAGCAACTCTTAAGTCTTCTTTTTATTAAGTTTTATTAAGTCCAAAATCTTGGTTTGACACCCTTCTTACTATGTTGGTGTTTTGCTATGGGATCCTATAACAAAATACCATGGACTCGATGGCTTAAAAAAGTAGACATCAGATCTTCACGGCTCTGAAGGCTGGGAAGGCAGGAGTCAGGGTGCTTTCAGATTCAGTGTCCAGAGAGGACCTAGCTTTTGTATCTGAAACAAATCTTATTTTATTCTGTGTGTGTTGGGGGTGAGTTGCACATGCCCCAGTGAGTGTGCAGAGGGCAGAGGACAACTTGTGGGTGTCAGTTCTCCTCTTTAACAGTATGGGTCCTGGGGACTGAACTCAGATGGTCAGTTTTGGTGGTAGGGATCCTTACCTGCTGAACCATCTTGCCCACCCCAGGACTCACTTTTTGACTAGTGTATAGCTCATGCTTAGATATTTATTTCTCAGTCTGCACATATATGTCTTCTTACATGAGCACTGACACCATTGTGAGGGCCCTGCTTTTATAACCTAATCTAAATCTTGTCACCTCTAAGGCTTCACCTCCTAAAGTAGTACACTGGAGGTTCTGGCTTCAGCTTATGAATGTATTTGTAATCTTCCAACATCGATGACTTTATGGAGGTTCTGAGTCCTACATCGCACTGTAAACATAACCTTCTGTTGTCACAATGTCTACAATAGCATTTCAAGGGTCTATATTAACTTCATGGGTCCCATGGGCATGAAGCTTTGCACAGACTTTCAGATTGTATCCTTAGGAAGGAGAAGGAATGACAAGGTAAGAATTTAAACCCTTTACTGTTTATATAGTGTTCAAGTTTAATCTTATTATTAGTACAAGTACATATGATGTGTGGGGGTCAGAGGATAACTGTGAGGTTGGCTCTCTTCCCACTTTTGCCTGGTTTCCAGGGATCGAACTCAAGCCATCTGCCTCTTTCGGCAGTCACCGTTATCTGCTGGGTCATCTTTCTGGTCCTGTTAATGTTTCTGAGAAGAGATACTTTCGGCTTCCTGCTTCAGGGCCATGAGCTGCCTGCTCTACTGGCCCCAGGATGCTGTGAGGATGTGGGATGGTCCTTATATTTTAGACCGAGGAATTTTATTTCTTCTGGGCAAGAAATTTTACATCTTTGCTTCCTTAAGGAATTTTCTGGCTGGACCATAGATGCACAGAGCAAAGGGCTCCCAAGAGGCAGGTATCTGACTGTCCAGGTTAAAGTCCCGAAATGCTACTGAGTGTGAGGTTTGATATCACATGTGAGGTTTGATATCACAGCAGAATGACTCCGGGTAATAACTCATGAACATGTCTTTGAGTCTCTTGCTTTGTAATTTATCAGACAGTTTTTCAGGATCACAGTCCTTTCAAACTGAGCTGTAAAGCAGATATTGCCATCCCCATTTTACAGAGGAGTAAGTAGGTTGAGGCTCAGGGCTTGGCAGTGGGAGTTGCTTCTTAAAGGGTGAACCATATGACGCTTACTAACGAGCTTGTGACAGGGCAGGTTCTGGTTCAGGTCACTGTACAGTGGGCTCAGAGGGCCTTTCTAACAGGTCCCAGGTGATGTGGCTGCCGGCTGAGGCATTAACCCGGGCAAATGGTGGTTAGTCAAGTCTATCTGTGCTCCTGGCAGGGAATCCCATTCCTCTCCTAGTTTTACTTGCTAGTTGGTGAAGAGGAGACCAGGGAGAGTAGAGCATTTTCCAGGGAGGGCTGCTTTCCTCAGTCTTACCCTCACCCTCAGGTTTTACTGAGGAAAAGTAAGCTGTGGACTCATCTCCTGGGTAGGAAGCACCACAGCCCAGCAACAGACAGTGGGTGTGTTAGAAAATTAATTTTTTAATTAAAAACATCTTTCTTTTTTCTCTTATCTACTTTTTGCTTTAACATCTCAGTCTGGAGTGATCATGAGATGTTCTAGGGAGACTTAACCTTAGAAAGATTGTTGGTGCATGTGGTGAGGGGTGTGTCTGGTTAACTGGGGTTCAGGCTTTGAAAGGAGAAAGGGAGAGGGGGCAGGGGAAGCTTGGACCGTTGACATTCTTCACGAGCTATAGAACTTAGTCACAGCTAGCGTGGAGAATCAGAGTTCAGGTCCTTTTCTTGCCAGTTTCCCTTGTTCTTGGTTTCTTCAGGCTTATCTTCTATCACTATGACAAACCCAATAGGGGAGATGGTGGGTTGTTTTGTTTTGAGACAGGGTCTCTCTGTGTATCTCTGGTTGACCTGGAACTCGATCTGTAGACCAGGCTGGCCTCAAACTCAGAAACTCACCTCTGCCTCTGTCTCCTGAGTACTAGGATTAAAGGTGTGTGCCACCATTGCTAGGCTGGGAGGAGGTGTCTTTTTTTTTTTCCTTCTTTATTTTGTATTTATCAAAAAAAAAAAACCCAGTAAAATGAATTTAAAATGCGGAAAAGTTAACAATAACTATAAAGAGGATAAGAATCATAAGCATGGCTTATCGAGGGTGGTAATGCAAATAAGATTGCTACATATATATTTACTTTGTGTTCAGTTTTCCCTCTGAATTTTTTTTTCCATCCCTGTATATCCTTATTCAAGGTCCCTTCCCCCTCCCACCACATCTGGTCATTTTTCTTCTCTGCAACTTCCCATCCCCTCCCTGGGCAGGGAGCAGACAGTCCTATGGTCCCACTGACCCAATAATGCTTGGATCAGTCTCCACTCCTGGCCAAATCCAGTTTTGTTCCCCCTCCCTCAAGAGTGAGTCTGATGTTCCTATAGTTGGAGTGGGGTTCGAAGGGTCAGTCTAGGGTGTTTCTGATCTCAAGCTGTTCAGTGGTTGTGGTTTGCTGCTTGGGCATGTTTGGCTTTTTTTCTTGTTTGTTTGTTTAGAGACCACTAGTGAGTGAGTACATCCCCTGCTTATCTTTCTGAGTTTGTGGGGAGGAGGTGTCTTAAATTGAGCTCCTGAGATGTGGATCCTCATAAAGTGGTACCCAGGGATGCCCTGTAGCATAGCGGAGCAGGTGGGACAGTGGGACCCTCAGGAGGGCTAAAGTCTGGTCTGTGTCCAAAGCCTCTGGGGAGCTCTGAGGTGAGCAGCCTTGTGAACCCCTAGGAAGCCGGGCTTGGGCTCTTGTTCTTAGATCTGTCAGTGGCTGTGGGCTGTTCTGGGAGGATCAGGACTGATCTCGAGCATGTCTGGATGAGGTCTATCTCTGCAGGCTGAGCAGAGGCTCCAGTCAATAGCAGCAAACATTCTCAGCAGCCAAAGGTAGATGCTGGCAAAGAGGTCTATGTGGGGCACCACTAATATCTACCACAGGCTGAGGGAAGGGTGAGTTTAGTGATCTGGAGGAAATTGGAAGGGTCAAGAATGAATGAACGAGAGAGAGAGAGCGAGAGAGAGAGAGAGAGAGAGAGAGAGAGAGAGAGAGAGAGAGAGAGAGAGAGAGGAGAATGAATGCTGTAGGAGGCAGAGTGAAGGGGACTTTGTGAGTGAGGAGGTGAGAGAAATGGCTGGGGTGGCAGATCTAAGATGGGTGCCCAAAGCCTTGGGAGGGAGGGACAGCTGACATCTGGATGTGTTCTGCATCTGGATGGCGATGCTGAGCTGCAACTGGGTGTGCAGTAGAGATATAGATGCCATCTATGTGTGGAGATTGGAGTAGGCTGGGGTGAGCAGGAAGGAGGGAGGAAGAAGCAGCCAGGTCCTGTGAGCTCCGTATTATGATGGGATCTGCCAGAGGATGGGGGACCAAGGGCAGCCTGGGAAGAGGCAGCATAAAGGCAGGAGGGAACCCACGGAAGCGGTCCTGACACCAATACTCCCCTCCTCCACCTTCCCAAGCATGCTGGCCTCAGTCATCCCTGTGCTCTGTCAGTGTGCCTTTGAGGATGAAGGATAAAGACAGACTGAGGAGCCTCCATAATGATGATCTCCTTGAGCGGCATCATGGCCCAGCTTCTCTTTAGCTCCCAGCACCTAGCAGGCTTCAGTGAGTCTTTCCTGAAAAGCAACACCGGCTGACACTTACCCAGCATCTACCAGGGCCTATGCATTAGCTCACTTACCTGTGTGAGGATCTAACACCTTCTGTTGCCCAGACCTGGGAAAAGTGTCCACAAACATCTTGACTGTCCCATAGGTTTCCCCCGAGACCTAGAAGCTTCTATTGTCCTTGTGGACAGACACAGACTTGAGGCACAGGCAGAAGTTACTTGTCCATAATCAAACAAGGGACTAAATGGCAGAATCAGGACATGACCTCAGAGGATCTGACTTTGTGTTCCCCTGCTCCTAGCTCTCGTGTAAATGAGGAAAGTATGATGATAGTCAGGGCATATGACTGTTTCATGTGGCACACATGTACACAGCTACATATATGCAGCCCACAGAGAATAACTCCCGTCCATTGCAAGAAAGGAGAGCCATAGGTCTCCCTGTACAGGCGTCTTCTCATACAGGCTGAAGCTTGTTCAGCATTCACTGTTGCCTTCCTGATGTCTGAGGAGAGAGCCATTTGGGGCAGCACAGGGCAAATGGAAGGCTCTGGTGTTACTCAGGATACTCCCAGTCCCACTCAGCGATGACAGATTAGGTTAAATACACCCTAGAGCCTTAATTTTCTCTCTTGCAAAATGAGGCTGTTCTTTCTTGCCAGGACTTTTGAGATGATTAGAAGTGGCGGGTGGCATGTAGCATCCTGACAGTGACACATTGTGACAGTGATGCCATTATGATAAGGAGCAACATTTTTGATACACAGTTACCTCTTTGCCTGACAGTGGAAATATAACTACTTCCCTGCAGAGAAGGATTATCCCGCGGTTAACTGCTGCCTGGCTGCATCTAAGATCACCCAGTCTGTCCAGTTAGGTGGCCTCTGCTTGTCTCCAGCCTACTTATTGGTGACAGCTGAGGGGAAGACAGGGGACAGGGGCTTCAGAGAGGTGAGAAACATTTCTGGGAAGGGACATTTTACCTGACAGCCTGTAATCAGCCCCCACCCATGAGCAGAAGTGGGATTAGGGTTCCTGTTTGGCTGTCCTGCGCCCCCAAAGCTTACTGCATCATCCAGGTCTAGGGAACTCCAGTCTGCTGTGGTCTATGCAGCACGGCTCCAGGGAATGGGAGTTGATACTTAGAGACAGAAAACAACATGACTAATGCCCCTGGTGCTGGGTGTCGGAGACTGAGAGCTCTTTCAGGTAACGTGTCACAGCTCATGTGGTTAGGAAGACTAGGAGAAGTAGACAGTCCTTTCCCAAGGACTTGCCTGCTACATAAGGCCAGTGAATGAGCCCATCTTTACCCTGACTAGCATTATTTCAGCCCCTTTTGGAGCTTAGGGAGGTAAATTATACCTTTGAGTATACTATGCCTGAACTTCTACTTAACACACCTCCTGTCCTGGCTCCACACTGGGACTAGGCTGGGCCAGGCCACTGCCCTTCCCTGCCTCTATTGACAAGCACAAGGCTGGGCATACCATTACTGGAGGCAAGCTAGAGATCAAAGACCCGAGCGCTTCCAGTCTTCTGTGAAGACACACTTAACAGAGTTCAGCTATACCAGGTGCTAGGCAGGCAATGATGGAGCAGATTGGTCCTGTTCTTGAAGGTTAGCAAGCTCACAATAAGTGACCAGGATGATGGGCAGCAGGGGGTGTGTAGGGGGCTGGGGCAGGGAGCAGAGAGGGCCAGTGTGTCATCAAGAGGCTTCTTACATGAGACACTCCCTGGGGAAGAAGCTGAAGTCTGTTTCGAAGAGATGAAGAGAACGGTGACCTAAGATCATGAAATAGAGCTCAGAGTCACAGAAGAAAGGGTACAGGGCATCCCGGAGTCATAGACCAGGCTTGTAGTTTCAGTTGTATCTGGATAACTGAGTCACTAAAGACAGACCTATGTCCTCTGGGCCTCCGTTTCTTCATTGGTGTAATAGGAATTCAGTGGTGCTCTTCCTTGAATCCTAATGTGGACGCTCTTGTTCTTTCTCTGTTGTGGTCGGACACTGTAGCCTGGTCCTCAGTGATCCTTGGGCACGGAAATGCTGGAGTTCCTAGGGCTGCTCATATGATTGATCAGGTTAGCCCTAACTTGAGACCCTGAGCGCCAGAAGTGAGATTGTAGGCTTGCCTTCCTGAGAATGCCAGGGATGGGATCTGGTGAGAACGTGGCTGCAACTGGCTATGTCTGCTGGAGCCCTCTCTTCTGGCTCCCTTGTTCTGGGGGTTTGAGCTGTGCACCATCCATCCTCTTTACAGTTCTAGGAGCTCTTCAGGACAGCCAAACTCCACCAGTTCATCTTTGCAGGATTTTCTTCTCTGTTTTATAAGCCAATCAGCTCATGACCGCTTGTCTGTACAGCAGAAGAGGCCAATCATGTTTGGTCTGGTTTCTCTGTTGCTAAGTGTTGGAAAACTGCTGTGGGCCTTACATATTTGAAAGTTCAATCTAGAGGCTTCAAGAAATGATGCTCTGAGTGAGATGTCCATCAGCTTCTGCCAAATGGGGTGTGTGTGTGTGTGTGTGTGTGTGTGTGTGTGTGTGTGAGAGAGAGAGAGAGAGAGAGAGAGAGAGAGAGAGAGAGAGAGAGAGAGAAAGAGAGAGAGAGCGAGCGAGCCTGAAAAATTCTGGAGGGCTTCCAGGAAAGGGTGTTGAAGAAGGGGTGTAAAGAAGTTACTTGGCAAAGTCAGGGCATGATCTGACCTCCAGGAAGCATGTTCTTAGCTACTGTGTGTATGTGGGGAACTCAATGCTAGGCACAGCACCCTTTTCATCCCAGAGATGCTTCATAAGCTAGCCTCACATTCTTCATTCTCTCTGCCATCTGTCACTATTATTCCTCTGCTTGATCCTGCTGTGAGACCACTTCCACATGGACCCAGGACTCACTCAGGGTGTTGGCAGTACCTTTGGGTCTGAGTCCTCCAGAAACGCCTTCTTTTAAAAAAGATTTGTTTTATTCTATGTGCATGTGCAAGTATCTACATACATGTCAGAAGAGGACATCAGATTCCCTGAACCTGAATTACTGGTGGTTGTAAATCTCACACTGCGGGTGCTGGGAACTGAGCTCAGGTCCTCTGCAAGGGCAGCAAGTGCTCTTAACCACTGAGCTATCTTTCCAGCCCCTACTTTTTTTTAATTAAATATTTTATTGTATCTACTTACTTTGTGTAGCAGGAGGGGAGGGCCAAGCATGCCATGGTGCATGTGTGGAGGTCAGAGACAACTTCCTGGAGTCCGTGTTCTCCTCCTACGGCGTGGGTCCAGGCATCAAACGCAGGCTATCAGCTTCCCTCTTCTTGCTGAGACATCTTTCCAGCTCCTAGGCAGCGACTTCGTGATAGGGACTATGGATGAGTTTGGCCCGGAGCTGAGCCTCTGTCACCCCCACATAGAAGAGCCAACCTAATCCATCACTGATTCCTAGCACCAAGCCAGGAGAGACCCATCTGTCCACTGCTTTAACATTTTCTAGAGTCTGGGGCTCCAGTCCACCACAGACTGTCAGGTCAAAGTATAAAGCCTCTCTCTGCCTGGCCTCAGGGCTTCCTGAGGCTTCAGCTGTGCTCAGACTGATTTTTTTGGGGGGGGGAGGGGCTGAAGGGCAGGATCAGCTTCCCATCCCAGGGTCTACTGTGGGTTTCCCCCTGGGCCACCAGAAAAGATGAGTCACTGATCTTTGGGCAGCAGAGGTGACCTGGCCTGGCTCAGGATGCCCCTGTGGGAACCCTGATTCCTCCTGAGTGCAGTTTCTGCCTCTGTGAATAGGAGACCATTGCAAGCAGTGGTGGTTCATACTGTAATGTAAGAAGGGGAAGTAAAGAGCATTAGTGTACAATCAAGGCCAGTCTAGAATGAACAGCCAGTAATTCCAGGCTGGCCTGGGCTACCACCCTGTCTTAAGTTCCATACCCCCAAAGAGGAACACTTCAGTGGTAGCTGAAGGCTATGAGATCCATGTAGTGCCGAGCTCACTTTGCTGGCCCACTGGGTGACCACAGGGGCATCTATGGACAGAAGCTCAGAAGGGTAAACATCGGGCCCACATGGTTCTTTAAAAGTTGTATTAGGGCTGGAGAGATGGCTCAACCAGATGTAGTGGTGCACATCTTTAATCCCAGTACTGGGAAGGCAGAGGCAGGTGGATTTCTGTGAGTTTGAGGTAGCCTTATCTACATAGTGAGTTGTAGGACAACCAGAGCTGTATAGTGGGACCCTGTCTTAGAGAGAGAGAGAGAGAGAGAGAGAGAGAGAGAGAGAGAGAGAGAGAGAGAGAGAGAGAGAGCGAGCATATACTGCCCTTCCAGAGGATCCAATATCAGGTGACTCACAAACAGCTGTAATTTCAGTTTCAGGAGTTCTGAACCCTTTCTCCTCTGTGCTCACTCACACTCACATGCACATGCTCCACATTGCCAGTGACACACATATACACACAACTAAAAGTAATACAAGTAAATCTTTATAAATTAAATTAACGACTTCAACTTGGAAAAAAATTGACAGTTTCTGGACAGAGATGGATTTTGGGTTTTCTTGAGAAGTTCAAAGGCCTGGTGAGACTGGGATGCCTGCCTACCGGAGGTAGCTGGAGCTCCCATTTCTCTTGGGGAGGTCCATTTCCTGTTACCTGCTTAACCCCTGGATAGGTGATGTTTGTGGCCCTGATCTTCTAAACATATGGGCACTTCAGAAAAAAGTCTTACCTGTAGCCCCATAAACAAGTGGCCAAATGTGAAAGGGGAGGAAGATGTAACTTCCCCCTGGCTTCCTCAGTGCATTCCTTCAGTCTGCCTCAACCTCAGATGGCAGTGCTCTGTCTTGGATGTCATATTCTCCTTCCAAGAAAATCTAAGGCCTGGACCATTGCCTGCATGGTATGTTCTTGGAAGGTCCAGGGAGCCAGTTGGGCAGGTTTTCCCAGATCAGGTACAACAGTTGGACCTCAGGTGATGGTCTGGTGCTGGGCCCTCCTGGCCCTCGGCCCTCAGTGAGGCTTTTTTTTTTCTTTTAGGAAGTGGTTCGTGTTCCAGTAACTTCTGTAGAGCCAAGCATTCTGGACAAGGCTGGGAGAACTGCTCTCATGAGAATGAAAAAGGCTAGTGTGGCTCTCCAAATCCTTTCCTCTGTCAGGAGACACTGGAAAAATGACTTGTCTGAGCCTCAGTTTCCTCATCAGAAACATACTCATGTCAATGAGTTGTCTTGGAGACCATCTGGGACCATTAGTGAGAAAAAGGTCCTGCACAGGCCATGCACATGATTGCTGCCTATGTTTGCTGGAAGAAGGTAAGGAGTCCCAGGCTCATTGTTGGAGCCAGAGATAACCAAGTAACAGCCCTTGGGAAAAGGGAACAAGGCTCCTTATTTCTGAGGGTGCTCAAACCTCTTCCCTCTTGTGCTTTCCAGCTGAAAGTGAGTAAAGACCTAAGAGAATCTCCATCTATGGTTTCTGGTGGGGCTATCCCATGAGGTGACATGGGGATAAAACGGTAATGTTATCTTTTCCTTCTATACCCAGTCTCTACTCTGCAATGAAATCTTGGTATCAAGACTGTGCCCTACCAACTGGTGAGGCCCAGACATGATGATAAAAGTGAGAGATGTCTTCTATGGGCCTTATTTCCTCCAAGCTGGTCTAGGTGGAAGATATGGGGTAAGGAAGTAAAAAGAGGTGAAGTCTTTATTTTTGTCCCCACACCTTATCATAGGGACGCAGTTCTTCCCATGAGCTGGACCACTTTCTTCACTGGAGAGGAACCCTGCCTTCTTCCAAAGGTAGACTCTGGCTGTTTGCTTTCCCTCGGACAAAGGAATACTGTCAGCTGCATCCTGTCCTCACCTCCATCCTGCAAAGCTCTTGGTGTGTGGCAGCACTTCACCACTTGGATAGGCAGAATGGCGACCATTCCAACAATATTCTCTGAAACTCCATGGCCTGAAACCAAATCCGGGCCCTTGTCACTCTTAGGCTATGAAATTACTTAAGCTATACACTTTAATTTCCTCATCTGTGATATAGGGCTGACATAACACATCCTTCATAGATCATTGTCAGAATTAGCATCGTATATAAAAAGCACTTGAGGTGCTAAGTGCTACTGCTTTATAATACCAAGCCTTTCTGCCTCAGCTCTGATACCAGATTATTTTCATAGTGCTCCTGGTCTTGCTTCCCAGGTCTAAGGATGGGTAGAGGCAGATGTTCCCTGGGCTTGTAAACTATTGGTGTACTGGTAAGGCTCTTTGAGGGAGTATGGGGTTGGGTGCTGGGAGCTGTAATACTCTGGGCTGTAGATATGAGACAGAGGAGGGAGGCTGGAAGCTGAGCCCATCTTTCCCTGCTGTGGTCCCAAGCACAGTGTTGAGAGCAAAAAAGACCCCTTGACCCTGCAGCTTATAGGCAGTAACCTTAGGCAATTTGGTCTGTTTATTGGTACCACAATATCCTTGACACTCCTACTCTGAGAAAATAGAGGCAGACTGATCATATGTGGACCTCAAGCAGTGTGGTATTGGCTGCCATGCTGTTTCTCCAATGCTTCTGTCTTATTTGGGGATCTCTGCCACTCCCCACTGCTTCCTGCTGAGTGAAGCTCTTTCTCTTTGAAGCCAGGCTTAGCTCCATCCGTGGGACAGGGGGCTTTGGAGCAAGTCCATTCATATCTAAGCGTCATGCAGAAAGTGTTCAACCAAGAACAGGCTTGGTCTCTGGTGGCCTAGTCTCCTGTCCCTGCCTTGTCTTAGCACAAGTGCTCTGAATTTCTAAACAAGTCTTTTGTCCCTTACCTTCACCCCACCCCCCTCCACCCCCACCTCAGCCCAGCAATAAGAAGGAGAGCATTTACCTTATTAACAGCTTGGATTTGACAGGCATAAACTGAGCGGGTTCCAGGCCTTATCACATGAGTTATCTCATCTATAATTAGCATTTGATTAGCATCTACTTTGTCTGCTACTGTAGGAAGCACTTTACATACCTATTCTCATTTAATTACCCAACAGCCTCTAGAAATGGTTATTATTACTAATTTTATTTTGCCGGGGAGGAAACTGAGACCCAGAGGTGTTGATGATACTTAGGACTACTTGGAGGGGGCCCTTGGAGCCTCAGGGAAGAAGCAAGCTCAGTCTTTCTCAGCTCTTTGCAGGGAGTCCAGCATGCAAAGATATTCAAGGAAGGTCCCTCAATCCTGATGCTCTGCTGCCTCTGGGAGGGAGCCTTACTTAGATGATTCTCCATGCCTCACCCCAGCCTAGTACTCTTCCTGCCAGTGGTCAAGACATGCATTAAATTTGCATCAGATGCATCATTTGCATCCTAGCCAGGTGCAGTGGTCTACTTTCAGACAGTATGAGAGTTGGGAGATGGGCACAGAGAACCTTCTCACCCGCCCCTATGATTGCATCCAATGGTGATGTCTAGAGGCTATGTTGTGGAGCTGCCCAGATGTGATGTCTGATTCTCATGAAGTCTTATGAGTGGATTATTTATTCTCCCCAAAACTTGATAAACATCCCAGCCCTTGCTTCTTACCTATTACAACTCTGGGTCACAGGTGTAAAGAGAGGCCAGAGCTTCAGGTCACCTGGGTGTCCTTGTCATGCACAGGGCAGATTATTTTCAGAGGGCTTGCTCAGCTCTGCAGTCCATAGTGAGAATCCCTCTCCATGACTGCAGGCCCCATCAGAGAGATGCAGCTGAGGGTAGGGCCTAAGCCCAGGGCTGTGGAAACGAGACAGAGAGGAGTTTTGGTGAATCTCAGCTCTCTGGCTTGAGCAACTGGCGGACTGGGGAGCTGTTTACTGAGATGAGCAAAGAAAGAGACATGGATGGTGAGCTCTGCTTTGGATCCTTTGAATTTGAGATTCTCAAGAGATAGGTCTACATAGGTAGCATGGAGCTGAACTAGAATTTGATCCAGAGATGTGTGCTTTGAAGGATGCTCATCCAGGCAGAATGCAGAGCTTGCAACAAGGCTGTTAGGGGCCAAGGCTGTGTGTGAGGATTTGGGTTTAAGGTCACCCAATAGAAAGGAGAGAAGGTGTCAATAGGGAGGGAGGGCTTCCTGGAGGAGGCCATTGTGAACTCTATCCTGAGAGGTGAGTCTAGAAAGAGAATAGGAAACAGCTTAATTGGAAGAGTCCTGGATATGGAAGGCCATGTTCAGGGTTGCCCAGCTAACAAGCAGCAGAGGTAGGAGTCTCACAAAAGATGTCTTTCTGTGGAGCTTCTGTCTCATGCATTGACTTCAGCATCTTACCTGGGTTGGGAACAGGATCAGGGACTGCAGAGCTGTAGGAACTTAGCTTTACCCAGTTCAGGCCAGCTCTTGCTAGTCATTCGTTGTTGAATCTCAAGTTTAAAACAAAATAAACTGGTAGAGCTCAGAGCCTCAGGGACAGTTACATGCTCCAGATGTGGGGTTATCCTTGGAGGCAGTAGCCATGAACTGGGACACATTCTCCTTTGTCCTCCAAATTGACCCATTGCCATGTCCGAGTTCATTGGTACATGCTTTCTCAGGGAAAGACATTGTCTGTCATGGCTCCCCTATCTCCCTTCATATAGAGGCAGACTGAAGACATTGAACCTTGGGCAGACTGGGTGGAGGCCTCTGGAGGGGACCCTTTGTGTTGCATAGGGCTGTGTGTTACATAGAATTGCTTGCCTGACAGAAGGGCAGGGAGCCCTGAGCACACCAGGCTGTGGTGGTGGCAGCCATGGTGAGTGCCAGCAGCTCGCAGGAAAGACGCAGTGTCAAATGGGGTGTGTTACTCTCCGTGCAAATTAAAAATTAAAATTAATCAAACACTCAAATTGATTTCCTTCCCGTCTGTTTGCTCGGCTGTGCCAGTCAGATGACTATCTGCCCACCAGGTCCAGTGTAGCCCATCCCCACACCAGGCCTGGGCATCTCGTATTGTTAGAAAGATCTCTTAGGATGGTACCTTACTCTAGCTTGGGGGAATTGGTAGCAGTCAAAACAACCAGTTGCCTGTCCCGAGGCCATGCTCCAGGCTCATAAAGAAAAGGTGCTGGAAAAGAAAGCTGGGCTAGGAGGTAGACCTACCGGGGACTCCCCAGCCATTATTAATAGACACTATGAGCCAGAACAGGCTTACCTTTCTCTGCCCTCAGTTTCTCTGTCTGTAGGGTGGGGACAGTGGCAGATGGAAGACTTCACTGCAAACTCTCTCGCTGGCTCTAGCACAGGCCTGGAGATGAGCTGATATTCACAGGGACTAATCTCACCCAGCCTGTTACAGGGAGCCAGCAGCCCCAGGTCCAGTCTTCTCTTCCTTTTCCAGCTCATAAACTGCTACTCAGAAATGCAACTGAACTTGGGGACCATAATGGCAGCTAGTGCCAGGCAGGCTTCCTCAAAGTCAGCTCTAGGAGAGCAGCATGTAGATTTATTGGAACACATGGTAGGATGAGGGAGGTAGCATGGGGTAGAGGGGAAGTGGGGTTGTGATGTCACCACACATACTGTGAATCTCAGTCCCTGAAGACTTGTCTTGAGTTGGGAATGAGGTTCAGGCCTCCAGCTGCTGCTTGGCCAGTCCTTGGCAGCAGCTGCCACAGACAGGGCAGGGCGGTGGGATCAGAGGTTTTCTTTGCTGGAGAGGAGGGGGTGACACTCATCTGCATCCCGGCCTCACCTCTCCCAGCAGCAAAGGGTAAGCCCTTTACCTGGGGGGAGAGCATCTGAGCAGTACCCAGAGGTGTCCCTACACTCTGGGGTGTCCGCTACACTCTGGGTGTCCCTACACTCTGAGGAGTCCCTACACTCTGGGTGTCCCTACACTCTGGGTGTCCCTACACTCTGAGGAGTCCCTACACTCTGGGTGTCCCTACACTCTGGGTGTCCCTACACTCTGGG
>PVIH01001997.1:0-14457 GCA_004025045.1 Sigmodon hispidus | reverse complement strand
ACAAAAGTTGTCTTGCTGAAAAGGTCTAAGGATTGTCCTCTGGACCCTCCTGCAGACACTGAGTCCGTCCTGCCCATTCTGCCCTCACATATCTCTGTTTAGACCCCTCTCCCCTTCTCTCCCTAGGCCTCCCCAACAGCCTCCCCCTGATGCTCTTCATCCTGCAGGATGCCGGCCTCCAGAGGCCATAGACAATAGTCACAAATTTGGATCTAACCCAAGGCTCCCCTGATTAAAACTTCCCCTTCCAGCCACCCTGACTCTTGCTCTAGCACCCACTACGTGCACCCTGCTCGTTCCTTGCTAATGACACATTTTCCCATCTCTTTCTCTCAGTTTTTCTCCCCATCCCACACCTCCCTTCTTTTCTTCCTCCTCCTCTTCCTCCTCTTCCTCCTCCTCTTCCTCCTCTTCCTCCTCCTCTTCCTTTTATTCCTGTGTTCAGACAGCTCCCCTGTGGTCACGGCAGGCCAGGTCCCAGCTGACAGTTGTCCAGTACTCAAAGGAGTTCTGCCTGATAGTGATTCTTCCCCCAGACCATCTCTATCCTTCCAAAGAAAACACTCCTGGCAAGCTAGCCCCAAGTGGGCCTAGACCTAGAGCTAGGGCCAACAAGAGATACCTAACCATCTTCCTCCTCCTCCTTAGGGATAGTTTCTCTGGCTCCCAACCCTCAGTTCTGGTACCTGCTACTTTCTGTTCTTCCACTCTCCTGACACATCCTCCACTCCAGAGTCTGTGGCCTTCCTCCTCACAGTCACAAATGTCCATGTGTGTACCTGCCCATAACCCATGAGTATCCCTTAGGCCTGTCATATAGAAGCCCTTCCTACAGACTAGTGACTGATGGCAGATCTGTTCCCTGAGCTGTGCTGCTACAAGCCACCGCCCTCAAATCCCCCTTTTCCAGTGACCTACCGGAATGCAATTAATTTAAATTCCACTGTTGGGTTGTGAACAGGGCTCCTTTCTCTGACACCCACCACCCTATAGCCTGCTGTGATGGTACAACCCTTTTCTAAGCCTCTGTTATATGCTTGTGCTGGGCTACATGCCTCCTTCCCTGGGAAACAGGGAGCCTCCTTGGGCTTTGAGCCCAGCAGAGCCCTTCCATAGGGGCAGGTGGGTGTGATTAGCATGGGGGATACAGGTGTGATGGAGCCCTCCAGGCAAGATGCTATGAGCCTTGCTCCATGAACTCAAAGTCATCTGCAGAGCCATCTCTACCTCCTTAGGAAGAGAGATTAGGTAACCCCCCCCCCCCAGCCAGGGACTACAGAGCTGAGGATAATAAAACAGCACAGTGAACACATGTAGGAAGGGATGACCGCTTTCTGGACCTGCACAGTAGCACTGTGATAAAGGAGATAACACTGCACTGCTCCTAGGCTGGCCACCAAGAATTTCTAGGCTATAAGGTGTCGGCAAGAGAATAAGGAAAAACCATGAGGGCATAGAAAGATGCCATCCAGAGAAGAAAAGCACTAAAATGTCCCATTTGGGAAGGGTGGAGGAGGGCTGGGGAGCATAGGTCAATGGCAGCCTTGGGAACCCCCAGGACCCTGGTGGGGGGCATTTTGATTGTGTTTTCTTTATTCTCTTATTTGTGGTAGGCTATGGCCCAGATTGGAGAAGAGATGTCAGGAGATGATGAGTTCAGTGATTACTTATTGGAACAGAGAGGGCTGGGTACAGCCTAGACACACTCAGGAGGAGCCAAGCTCTCAATCCCTTGTACTGTAGCTCAGCCGATAAGCCCAAGTTTCTCTGAGTATGCTCTGCCTTGTGCCAGGGCCTGGGCATTAGTGAAAGTGGTACCCGTGTGCAGGGTTCTGAGTTGCAGTACAGTAAGCATTTGGAAAGTGGACTCACCATCCTTTGCTTTGAACTTCCAGGGTTGCTCAGAGCGTTAAGTCTAAAAACCAACTCCCAACATGGCCCACTAGGACCTACTGTCTTGGCCTCACATTACTGATAGCCCCATCTCCAATTTCTTTTCCTCATTCTGCTCTGGTCACATGGTTTCTCTCTGTCTTCTCACCACAGGGCCTTTGCACACAAGGGCTCTCTATGGAATTCACTCCTTCTGTGACTTAATATCTATTCAAGACTTTGGTTTCAGGTCAAACATTAAGACTAAATGTCTTTCCTGATTCCCCAAGCTGTGCCAGACAATCCTTTTCATAATGCTTGTTTCAGTTCCAGCTTTTCCCCCTGGATGATGGTCTTTGCCTCTTTCTTTCCACCCCAGGGCTGCTGGATATGCTGCATACCAGCAGGACATGTTCTGGACAGGTCCTCAACACATGGTCACAGGAAGAACATCAAATACAGGCTCTCAGTTCAAATCTCGGACCCCATGCTGAGCCTTCTCAAATAGGAATGCCACCAGGACTAGAGTCAGGATGTGAAATGATGGGAGGGCTCTGTGCACAGTGTGCTAAGCATAAAACAGAGAGATTGGAACGGGAAGAGCTAGTGGAGGATGGGAGCTGTGTAGGGAGAGAGGACTTGAAATGTGAGCCGAAGTCAAGAGGTGGTGGGGATAGATAAGTGGATTAAGGCTTCAGAATGGGGTGGGTAGCATGCATTTAAAGACACAGGTTGACAGTTTAGCTTGCTGGGATATTTCTCTGAACCCTTTGAACCTCATTGTTTTCTTTGTTTATGAAACAGGTTTGTGAGGTGGGTGGGTGTAGGGGCCAGAAGAAACCGAGGAGGTGAAGTATTGAGTGACTGTATTGTTGACACGGGCTCAGTCATGTCAAGGACCTCCATGCTTCAGCCTGCTGGGAGTGGCATGGTCCTCCCTGGGTGAGTCTAGGATGGATGGGAAAGCCTTCCTCAGGGTCCAAGCGAGAGCAAGCACCCAGTGTATTCAAAAGCAGCAACTGCTTCTCCCTGGATGATTACAACCTGAGACTTCTTACCAAAGAGACTAGCTCAGCCCTTCCTCTGTGCAACACTCCAGGCCATTGTGGTAGTGGGTGTATCACAGCACCCCCCCATTTGACCTTAGCTTTCCTGTGTCCATGATCTGTGAATTTGTTGTTCTTCACTCTCTTGCTGCCTGTTGTCAGAGTTCCAGACCCAAGCTTCCTGGATCCAAGCAAGTGGTACATGCCTACTTCTTCTTGGGATTGCCCGTAGGTGTTGCCAGCCCAGGCTGGCCCCTGCTCGATAGATCATAAATGCTGGCCTTACTGGAGATGGGTTGAAAGCAGCTATGGACCTTGGCAAGACACCTGCAGAGGCACCGCTCAGCTCTTTCGATGGAAATAGCTAGCTTTTAGGCTCTACACCTGCTTCCTTTGTGCAGAGCTCCTGGGAGAGAGAGCAAGGCTAGACTTGGACATACCAAGGAAAAATAAACTAGACTTAGGTGCCTTCCCCTTGTTGGGCCTCTTTGCTCCCATGTGTAGGGAGGAGGAAGATGAAGGTAGAGAAGGTGTGTTAGCTGTAGTAGAAGGTTACATGGCAAAGCAGGAGGTGTCGATTCCTAAGCTTATACATAAAAGTCATGTGGCTTCCATGTAGGAGGAATGGATGGGAACACACACACTGCACTGGCTTCTCTGCTTGGATCTCAGGACTCTGGGGGAATGGCTGTTTGTCTCTGTTTGCTTCTCTAGGGCCACCTGGATGCCCTGGGTGACTCCTTAGGAGCTGTGTGGAGCCAGAGCAGCATGAGCTCATCTCCCTGGAGGCACTGGGAAGTCTGAGGGGGAGGAAGAGGAGAAGAGGGATACAGGAAGGGACTTTGGGGCATAAAAGGAAAAGGACAGATGTAAATGCCAGTGGGACCTGAACTGCTTCTGGGTTATTCCGCTTAGCTCTTTTTTTTTTTTTTTTTTTGATTTCTCTGTGTAGCCCTGGCTATCCCAAACTCCCTCTGTAGACCAGACTGGCCTAGAACTCAGCGATCCACCTTCCCCTGCCTCCCTCCCACAGTGCTGGTTTTAAAGGTGTGAGCCATCATCATCTAGCTGTTGAACAGCTCGTTGATGATGAGTTTTGAGAGTTTGGCCCTTCTAGGACGCATCCTGGCCCAGCCCAGCCTGGGTTTCTACTTCCAGCTCCTGTCAGTAGGGGGAGGCTGTGCTTCATTAGGCTGCTGATACGGCATCAGAGGTTGGACAGAGCTTAGGCAAGAGAAAGAGAAGAGGCCTCCTGAAGACTGTCTGGGGTGGATGGTGAGGACAGGATTCCTACCTAGATCTGCCAAGTTGTAGCTCGCTGCTGCCCCAAAATCAAGTTGAAACTCAATTAAAAGTTTCTCACTAAGACACCACCATCCCTTGTTTCCCACTTCTGGTCTTCTTGCATGCTTCTTTCTGAATGAGATTCCCACTCCCTCCCTTCCTGCCTGGCCACCTTCTGCTGATGCTCTAACAATTGGATTCACCATCACCTCCTCCAGGAAGCTTTCTAGGCTACCCTGCACTCTGACAGCTCAAGCTCCATTACACCACTTGCTTCCTTATTTTCTGATTGATGGCTCCACCAACCAGATACAAATCCTCTTGTGACCAGCAGAAGATGAATGCAAACAATAGATGCTTAGTAATCAGACAGGTGAAATGGACAATCCTCTGCACCGTTGTGCAGCAGGAGTCACACATATGAAAGTCTGTAGAGATGCTGTCTTGTAGAGTTCTGTACCCAGCAGATTCCTGCTCTGCTCAACTTTGCCCTTTCCCAGTTTTTCTGATGCCATTAGAGGAGAGTTAGAACACAGGAGGACCCGAAGAGACAGAAGTGGTTACACACATAAACAAGAGATGTGATTTGGAAATCGACGATCTGCTTTGTGACTCCAGGGCCCCAAAGTCCTCAGAACAGCTAACATATCAGATCTAGTATGACCCTAGAGATGACGAAAGTCCCTGTCTTTTCTATGTAAATTGGGGGGCAGAGAAGTATGTAGGCATCTACCCAGGGTTACATAGTTAAGAGGAGAGGCCACCTTGAGCCAGGAACCCTTTCCTTCCTGCTTAGCAGGTGACTTCACAAGGGGTGGGTCAATGTCCGGACACCTATCTCTCTAATCCTTCCTCCTCGGTTCTACAGTCCTGGGGGTCTTGCCTACACTGCCCCCAGTCCCTAGCTGGCCCTCAGGCTGAGCTGACAGTCGCTGA
This sequence comes from Sigmodon hispidus, assembly GCA_004025045.1. NCBI lineage: Eukaryota > Metazoa > Chordata > Mammalia > Rodentia > Cricetidae > Sigmodon > Sigmodon hispidus. Next base: position 9,319 of record PVIH01001997.1, on the reverse strand, counting down.
GCGCCCCCTGCATGGCGCGATCTGGGCAGCTCTCCATCCTTCTTCTCCTTGACTCACCTCCAGCCCTGGAGGGCTGGACTCAAGCTCGGCGGACACGGCGCCTTCTGCACGGCCCCAGCTGCACCACCACCCGGGCTTGCTCCCGCGCTGTGAGGCCGCTCCTCTCGGCGCCCCGGGTGGGGCAGGTCGAGCAGTGTGCACTATGCCTTTAAGTCCCAACGAGATGAGCTCTGTGAGTCGCAGCCGAGGCTAGCGCGGGACGTCGCCATCAGCCCTGCTCAGGCCAAGAGAGGAGGGACAGCGGGGACCCTCGCCTCCCACTGCGTGCCGGTAGCTGGGGTTCAGCTAGCGGCAGGCGGTACCCGCGGAGATGCGGAGAATGTGAGAGGCAGGGCAGGGCCGTGGGGAGGTGGGCGCGGAAAAGGGCGGCGGCGAGTCAGACGGAAAGACAGCGGGAGAGGCCGGGGACCAGTCGGGGACTGGAAGATAGAGAGAGCGAGAAAGGAGCGAGAGCACACAGCCTCGGGTGAGGGGTGAGGAGCAAGCCGCAGGATCCCGGCAGCGGGGACCGACTGAGGTTGCCGGCTCAGTCACAGTGGGGCAGGGCATAAGGGAGGAGCAGGGACGCCCGTGGGTTGTCCTCTGGGAGTGGCAGGGAACGTGAGACGTGGTCGGCCCAGGAGGGGTCGCGCTGCGAGGTCGCTGGGGCAGCCGGGGGCCTCGATGAGCGCCCTGGGAGGGCGAGAACCCGGAGTGCAGAGCTGGGTGTGCGGCAGCGGGGGTGTGTGCCCGTCCAAGTGTGCGCGTGTGTGCGCGCGAGTGTGAGCGCACGGGAGGGTGTGAGCGCGCTTTAGGGATTCTGCTGGCATCGCAGCTTGAAGAGCAAGAGGCAGGAATTTGGCGTGCAGGGGAGCGCGGGATCCTCCTGTGCACACGCTGCGCGCTCTCGCCCGTGCACACGCTGCGCGCTCTCTTTCGTGAGCACACACACACACACACACACACACACACACACACACAAGCACGCACGCACAAACGCCCTTCCTGCTTCGCTCGTTGCTGCTGCCACCATCTCGAGCGGAGCCCGGCAGAGCGGGAACCCAAGCTGGAGCAGGCATCGGAGGCGAGATGAGCCGGGTGATGCCGGCCCAGAACTGAGCCGCGCGTGGACGGCGCTCGAATGGTGAGTGTGGCCGGGTCGGGATGCTGCGGCTGGGCTGGGGCCGTAGGGGTGTAGGAGGGGGAGCTGGGGTGCCAGCCCGCCGGCAGCGCAGCGTGCGCAGACTCTGATTGGCCTGGAACCTCGGGGGCAGCGTTGGGGGTGGGGTGCCGAGTGCTCGTCCCTGACGGGCGTGCACGCTCGGCGCCCCTTAGCGTGACCGCGCTCCCCTCCTGCTGCGCAGCTCGGTCACCTGGCCGTGGAATGACCGAGGCTTGGAGCAACTTTGTGGAGCATTCCGGGCGTGGCGGGCCTGGAGGTTGTGGGGGTGGAGGTGCTTTAATGGTTCAACTTTGGCTTTTCTTTCACGAGGAGAAAACATGAAGAAGAGTGTGGTGGAAACTCTGGTTGGACCCCCTGGTGGGCTGAGGGGTGTCCTTTTGACGTCCCATCAGGTTAGCCATGGTTTCTCTGGAACGCCCATGAACCCAACAGTGCTACTGGAATTGTTATCATTTCAGGTTCCTGTGACCCTGCTAGGGTCAGGCAGGACTGCTTACTGATAGCTCCACCAGGGTCAAGTAATGTCTGCAGCTAGCATGAACCTGGGGGTGTGAAAAGCGTGCAGGTGTGTGACAGAGTGTGTCTCTTGCTCAGTGGACAGCTGCTGGAAGAAAAGCAACTACCTGCCAGTGCAAACTATTGTGTTGAGCTTTTTGGGGAACCAGATGCCCAGCTCTCGAGGGGCTGAGAGGAATGAGGGGGGAATATCCAGGCTCACTAGCCTGGCATCCTCCCCAGCTTACAGCAATGTATGTCGGCCTCTCTTACTCTGTGAGTCCCTGCTGGTCCTGTTCTGGCTGCTTCAGGGAACCTTCCCATAGTCCTCTTGCTAAGTCCTCTTTATCTTTAGCACAGGCTCCTCCTCTTCTAGGACACAACTTTTGGATGCTAATTGATCTTGAATCTTTCCAGTTCTCTTTCTTACAGATGGAGCCCCTATATGTTTCTCCTTGGCATTCAAAGCCTTGGTCTCAGCTTGGTTGCTGCTTGGAGTGGCATGGTAGCTGGATTAGCCAGTATCTAGCTGGATTTTCCAGGAAGGCAGTCTCTACTTGTGACCAGCCTTCAGAGTAACACTTCCACTGCCATTATCTCCCAGGAGTTTCTCAGCCACCTCAGGAGAAGGCAAGATCCTCAGGGAGGCTTTCTGTTCACAGAGGAGGGTATTGAAGTAGAAACAGAGCTAAGAGAACACTCTGTCCTGTCTCAGGACAGGTCCCTTGCCTCTCTGATAGGATGCTCTGATCTTGGACCTGGAGAAGCAGGATAAGACCAGCAGGGTAACTGGACTCTATTGTCCTAGAACCAGGATTCCAGAGCCTGTTGCTAGAGTTACTCCTATGGCTCTCTGCTTTGTTACCAACATCTTTCCAGCAACCCAACCTGAAGTAGTAGCTAAGATGCTCTATCTCTCTGACTTGGCCTATGAGATCTCTTGCTCCATTCGGGTTAAATGGATGCTGCCTAGATTTGGGCCCAGATCCTGTCTGTGCTCTGCTGGTTTGTAGCCAGATCTGCTTGTTATACTCAGCACAACTCTGGCATGTCAATATTTTTCCAGGATCAGAGCTAGGCTGAGTCTTGGCATTATGCATTCTGTGTGGGCCCCCTGGGCCAAAGAGTTCACCCTTTCAACAAGTAATTTTGCCATAGAGAGCTTAAAGTATCATCAGGGTAAGGGAGGGATCTTGATGGCTCCTGGCTGATTCCTCCCCAGGGTGCTCAGCTCAGATACAGGAGGTCAGAAGCCTTCGGGTCTCTGACTCCTCAGGTCCATTCAGGTCTTTGGAGGTGCAGGCTGTGGCTCAGGGATGACTGGGTCTCACCTTGGCTGTGGTGGTTGTGCCTGCAGAATGGATGCTGCCACAGCTTCCTCAGCCTCTGTTGACTTCCCCACCCACCCAGGCAGTCTCTCTGCATCTTCTCCTTTCTCCCGTGCGGGCTCTGGCTTTCTGTGCTTTCTCCGACTCCTACTGACTTGACATTCTCAACCAGAGCTTTTCTGTTCTCTTTCAACCATGCTCCCTCTACCTCTGCGTCTCCCCACACAAGACCTTTGTTTTGTTCTGAGGGGCTGGAAATCCAACTGAGGGCCTACATGTCAGGCAAGTTGTCCATCATTGAGCCTTGGACTTTGGTTTCTGGGGTGTGGACCAATGTTCCAGGTGGCTGGAGTGTGGCCAGTTGTCTGGCATGACCCAACTTCTGCTGTCTACGTCTGTTTGAACCCCTGTCCTGCTCTTCTGTTTAGAGATAGCTCTGCTCCATGCTCCCAGCTGGTTTTAGCCAGACAAGCTCTCTGTGTCTTCCTAAGCAAGGGAAAGGGCAAGTCACCTTCTCGGTTCTTTGTGCTGCTGGGATTAAAATCCTCCTGAGATCCACAGGAAGGTGGCCCCTTGATTCTCTTGCTAGCCAAGGCCTGACACCCTTCACCCCTTTTGTCTGGGGTTTAAATTGTAAAATTGTTACATTCAAATTAGCCAGCTAAGGAAGTTGTTGGGTAGGCTGAATCATGGGGTGACTTGATGGCAGATGTTTCTGATTACTTAGACTTCCTTGAGGAGCAGAGGGTCACTCTGGTCAGAGTACATCTCTCATGATTTCTCAGGGCTAAATATCTACCCCCAAACCACACCTTGGGCCTTTCTCTTCACTGTCCTGGAATCCTGCACTTAGGGTTCACTGTACATGTAGGATATCTGGTTTGGAACTTGAGGTACATGCTGATGATGTTGATAGCCCTTCTTGGATGAGCTGTGAAGGGGACTCAGTCTTGGACCAGACTGAGCAGAGAGGGCCAAGTGAGTACACATGCACAGGTTGGGGGGTGAGTGAGGGGGAATGGAGGGCAGGGAGGTATTTGGGCCTGTTGAAATGTTTCTGGCACGTGGTGGGTGCTCAGTAAATCTTTGCTGAATCAATGAATGACTGGAGAATGTGGATGTGGGTGAGGGCTTTCCAGGAGATGGCCCAGTATTAGCAAAGGCAAGGAGGTGGGAAGCACCCGGTGTGGGTAGAGTGTGTTTGCTATGGAGTAGCTCATGCACAAGAATGACAGGCAATAAGCGAGACGACATGAAGAGAGTCTGAGTGCCCAGAGAAGGAGCGTGTGTTGATGCCAGATAGAGGGGTCAGAGATAAAATTCTTAAGGGACAAAATTAGATTTGTGATTTAAATCATGTCTGCTGCTGCAGGTGGGGAGCCTTGCTTGGCCAGAGAAGCAGTGAGGGAGTCTTGAGGCTGCGGGGGAATCCAGGCTCAGGGCAGCATCAGGGACAGCAGCCTGGTGGATCTTCCCAGGAAGGGCACGTGATGGAAGACAGAGTCTTCCTGAGTGGAGACATGAGCAGGCCACAAGATTGGCCTAGGGCTCAGGTTAACTCCCTATGAGACATGCTAAAGAGCAAGTGCCCTGAGTCACAGACGTGGTTTCCAGTACTGTGTGCCTCTGAGCGAGCCATCGAGCCAGCCCTTGGACCTCAATGTCTCTCTATATCTTGACAATAGGGAAGATTGTCTCCCTGGTTAACTGGAGTGAGTTTGGGTGACCTTTAACCTTGAAAGCAGTATACAAAGGGATGAGGTTAGAGGTCAGTGTTGCTGTTATATAAAGAGATGGAGCCCCAGAGGGGCTGTGACTGGCCTAGAGCCTAAAATTGGGGTTATAGAATTCCAGCCTAGTGTTTCCCTGGCTATTTCTGGTGCCTGCTGGGCAGAGCTGAGTGGGGTGTCTAGGGTCTCTGGAGCTCTGAAGACTACACCCTGAGGCAGTTGCTTCAGCAGTCCAGCTGTCAGGGAGCATATGGGACCATATGGCGACATCAGGAGAGGTGCTTGCTGCTGGAGGACAGACAGCGGCTGTCACCATGGCCTTTGGGTCTATGGGCACTGCCAGCCACCAGGGCCAGGGCAGGCAGAGGCCAAAGTGGAACCTTGATGTCCAGCTTGGTTTGGACATGGAGGTTGGGTCTTGGCAGGTGGACCAGTTGTAGCACCCATCTGCTAGGGCAGCTAGACAGGTAGCTTTGTGCCTGGGATTTATCCAGTTTGCCTAAGGGCGGCTGTGACAGCCACCTTACTGTCATGTGTCCCACTCAGTTCCAATGACACTATAGCTCGTGAGTCTTGGGGAGACGGTGTCAGGCCTCAGTGGAGTCTATGTGTATGGTATATTCCCTCACATTGGGAACTGATTCTGTCTCAGAGATTCGGGTGTGGAAAGCCTTAAACCAACCAGGTATAATCAAAATGGCCTAGAATGTGTGTGTGCCTGATGAAATTGGATTTTAACTCTTATCCAGCTGTTGCGAAGCCTGGTGAACCTGAGTAAATCACATTTTTTTTTAAACTTTAGTTTCTTTAACTGTATCATGGAGAGATTGATATTACCATAATAGAAATATCATCAACACACTTTGAAAACATTCTCTTCAAGAGTGTAGAATGCCAGGCAACGAGAGATCATTTTGTGCCTTCTGTGAGGAGAGGGGATGTAAGTTTCATTGATTTCAGTGTCCTGACTAAAGCAAAGAGGAGCCTTGGCATTATCTCCTAGGATAAAATTTGCTATCTTTTTTATATTTTAATACTTTTTTGGGGGGTGGTATTAGGACCTCCTGTAGCTCAGGCTGGTCTTCACTCACTGTTCAGTGAAGATACCTTTGATTCCTGGCCCTTCTTCCTCTACCTACAAAGTGCTACGGTCACGGGCATGAATATATAATACATATATAATATTGTTTATTTTAATTTTAGGTGTGTGATATTTTGCCTGTGTGTATGCAAGTGTCCCTATGCATACAGTGCCTAAACAGCTCAGCAGAAGGCATTGGACCCTTTGGAACTGGAGTTACACATGGTTGGGAGTCAACTGGGAGCTGGGGATTGAACCTGGGTCCCCTAAAGGAGCAACCAGTGTTCTTAAACTGCAGAGCCATTTATTTTGTTCCTTTCTTGCATTTTTATATTCATGTTTAACCCTGGTGGCTGCTCTATACCGAGGGCAGAACATCGCCTTGTCCCACTGATGAGGTGATATTGCAGAGGAGACAAAGCTGTTGCTTTGAGATCTGTCTCTGGTCTCCTAGTCCTGTGCTCTTCTTCCAGAATTAGATTCCCCAGACTTCTGGGATGGAGACTGAGAGTGGTTTTGTCTTCTGTCTGTTCCAAGCTTGGGGTCTCTGGAAATTCCTGCCTAATCCTGTTTCCATTAAAGCAGGAGTAAATAGTCCTTGTGACCAGCCCCAGGCACAGCAGCTCGTTGCAGGAATGTTTAAGAGCATTGCCTGTGTTTCTCTATCCTCTCCAGTAGGCAAGGGGCTAAGTGTGGGTAGCTCCCTGGTGGGTTGGGGCAGGAGAGCTGGGGACCAGGGTGCCTTCCATATAGTCCTGGAGTATGCCACAGTAAATAGGACCCAGTCTTCTGGAAATGAGTGAAGGCCCTAGACTCTGCCTCTGAGAGTGGTGTGACTATAGGGAGGTCACTATTCCCCCAAGTCTCATTTCTTTGTGGAATGGAAAGAGGGATCTCCTAGCCTGTGTCCCAAGGCTATTTTAGAGGCTTTTGTACAAATATGTATTTGTAAGTGGGTGGAGCATAAAAGCAATATTTCATGGCAATGAGTCCAGGAGTCTGGACCCGACAATCTAATGACCCTGCAAGCGTTTGATGATTCGCTTGCTGGGTGCTTCCTTTGAGCCCAGCTGCGCTGGGTGCTCTGGGGACAGAGATGACTAAGACCAGCCACTTCAGGCATGTAGCCCAGACGTGACAGTCCCTCTCAGCACATGGTGGTGGTTAATGCTGTCACTCTGCACCCTACTGGCTTCCCTGTTCCCTCAAGGCCGGTGTCCCAACGCTCCAGCACCTTGCCTAGTCTGACTCTGTTTATAGCAGTCCTCCGCTGTCACCCCCTCCCGGTGCTGTGGTTTATCCATCTTGGGTAGCTGTCATGCTCAGGGGACAGATAAACTAATTGAGGCATGTGGCTCATCCCTCAGGGCCTCCAAGGCCCCTGCACTTCCTCCCTGGGTAGCCCCAGGGCCCAGGATGTGGGCTGTGCCCAGGATATTGTTTGAGAAACTTATAAGTTATGGGCGGCTTTTCTGCTGCATTGCTCACCACAGATATAACCCCACTCTGTCCCGGGAGGCTCCATCAGACTGGTGCGGGGGCGCCTAGTCACTGGCCACACATAACTCTTGCCGATGAATTGCATGGCATCCAGCAATTAGCGATTGATTATTTGGGGTTCTGATAACTCTTCATGATCGACCAGTGGGACAGGCCTGGCCAGCACTGGTGTGGGTCAGCCGGACCAGGCTGGAGAATTTCCATCACGCCACTCATCCCTGACCGGGAGGCTAGCGAAACGGGAGCTAGAGAGCCGAGGTGCTGAGCCTCCCTCCGGTCTAGGACCCAGGGTCAAGACTGAGGAGGAGGAGCATTGGGGCACACAGGGAAGTTTTGGTCACTTCTACTGTTTTGTGTGTTTTATCTGTCCCAGATCTGGGTCTCCTCTTTCCCATCTGTTAAATGGGCCGTCAATCACTTTGCCTCGGAATCATGGCAGCTTGTCCTCATTTCTACCTGACATGCCTTTAGTAGGAACATCTTAGATCCAGAGACGATGGACCCAGTACCATGATTCACTGCAGAGAGAACAGGGGACTGGAGGACAGAGGGCCATGGCCACAAACAATAGTTACCCCCATAAAGAGCTGGGTCTGCCTTCTAAACAGGAGCCAGGCATATGTAAGAGAGAAATTTCTAGGGAACCGGCATGAGGAGGTAGATGGTGGTTGGTGATGGTGGTGGAAGTGGGGGATGTTTAACCTACATACAAGACCTGATTGCCTTTCAGGTATGTCCGGAAGCTCAGAGCATTGTTTGTAGGCTTGGTCATGTGATCAGTGCTTTTTAACTTTCGGTTAGGGACATTTTCAGACACTCAGAAAGGCAAAGAGATTAGTACAGGGAACTCCCAACCATACTCGCCTGGATTTAACAATCTTTTTTTTTTTTTTTTTTCCCTGAATCATTTTGAAGTATATCATCAACATCATGACATTTCATCCCTAAATAGTTTAACATTTGTTTCTTAAAACAAGAGAAAATGTTTCTGTCTAATCTCAAAGGGTCATGTGTGTTCTTGCTGCTTTATCCTTGAGGGATGAGAGTGCTGATAAATGAGGAAACCGAGGTCCCAGAAGTCATCTGTCCTGTCCAAGGTCACATAGCAGAGAAGAGAAAGGGAGCCAAAGGGTGGCCCTGGGTGTCAACCCAGGCCTGGTGCACACAGGAGGGGTAAAGAGGCTGAGGAGCCCTGGAGCCTGGCAGGCGGCAGGAACAGGACCACCTTGGGGTGGGTTTTTGAGCTCAGGTTGGAGGCTCCATAGGAAATAGGAAGTGACCTCTTTTAGATTAATTGTCTTTTTCCGTTGTTTGCAGTGGGATTAAGAAATTGCAGTGTCAGGAAAAACTAAAACAACTCCTTGTTTATTGTTTCCTTTAGGAGACTGTTATCAGGCTCTGGCCACGCAGATTCTAGGGGGCGTCTGTTGGCACCAGAGGCTGATCTGTCTCCACCTTGAGAGGGGCAATGAGAAAGGTAGAGGTGGATCCGGACAGTTAGAGGGTGTGTGTGTGTGTGTGTGTGTGTGTGTGTGTGTGTGTGTGAGGGTGTGTGTGAGTGTGTGTGTGTGTGTGTGTGTGTGTGTGTGTGTGTGTGTGTGTGTGTGTGTGTGTGTACCTTTGTGTATATGACAGTGTAGTCACTCGCAGGGGAATGGCTCTGCAGTTCAAAGAAGAGACCTCCGTGGACACCCTGAGGTTGGCATCATATTCTCTGCCCTGACCCCATAATAAAAACAGCTCTTTGCTCTCAGTGTTGGTTTTGGGCTTTGGGGTGGGGTAGGAAAGCCCCTGAGAGTGGGGTGACCAGAGGAAGAGCAAAAGACAGAGGCAGCAAAATGCTCTCGACCCCTGGTCTGTGTCCCTGCGGGCTGACAGACTCTGCAAGCCTGAGTGTCCCCGTGTGTCTCCGTGTGTCCCCCGTGTGTCCCCCGTGTGTCCCCGTGTGTCCCCGTGTGTCCCC
>PVIH01001996.1:0-207202 GCA_004025045.1 Sigmodon hispidus | reverse complement strand
TGGCGTTTTGTCCTATTGACAGTGTCCTTGGCTTTGCAGAAGCTTCCCAGCTTCAGGAGATCCCACTTATTGATTGTTGGTCTTAGTGCCTGTGCCACTGGTGTTATATTTAGGAAATGGTGGCCTGTGCCAATTTGTAGAAGTGTATTTCCCACTTTCTCTTCTATCAAGTTCAAAGTGGTTGGGTTTAAGTTGAGGTGTTTGATCCACTTGGATTTGAGTTTTGTGCAGGGTGACAGGCTCGGATCTAATTGCATTTTTCTACACACTTCCTTCCAGTTATTATGGCCAACTGACATCTTAATGACAGTAGTATTAACCCAGAATAATTATTAGATTTGAGTTTTTTATTTTGTCAAGAATATGGCAGATAACTTTATTACTCATTTTATTTGAGAAGGTTCTGTTAAGTAATATGTAATCAGAAGTTTCTAATCTGTCTGGTCCAAGGTCCAGACCTGCAGTCCCTCAGTGGCTTAGCCCCAAATAATCACACAAAGACGTATTAATTATAAACTGTTTAGCTTATGGGTTAAGATTATTATTTGTTAGGTTTTATAATTTAACTCAACCCATTTTTATTTATCTATGTTTTGCCATGTTGCTAGTGACTTTACCTGTGTTCTATACATGTTGCTCTCTTGTGCGACTGGCTTTCAGCATCTCTCTTGACTCCACCCTCATTCTCCTTTATCTATGCTTGGAACTTCCACGTGCTTCTAAGATGCTTTGCCACAGGCCATAACAGTTCTTTTATTATCCAATAATAATTCACAGTGTACAAAAATACATCAGTAATATTTGTATTATGTAAAATATTATAATGTTATTTCAACATAAAAAGAAAGGTTATAGTTAAAAAAAACTATGGCTCAATAAGAAGTAGTAGCAAAAGGACACTTATGCATTCTGCTGTACATTAGATGATATTTGCCAAGTCTGAGAATTGACATAAAGTGCTGATCTCTTTTAGCTCTTCAGTGATAAATACCCTGGAGCTATATGTTGCTTCTCAGCACTTGAAATTATAAATTGAATTACAAGTGCTGGATGAATACAATGCTTATCATCATCTAAAGATACACAAAGCATATGAAATGAACCAGTAATGACCTCATATCAGATATGTGTTAAGTGACAATATTTTGAATGTATTGAGGTAAAACATATATTGGTAAAATTGCTCTTACATGGTCCATCCTATTCTTTTTTATTGTTACTTTTAGCACATTTTAAATTGCATGCACTATTTGCATATGAGGCTGTTGTCTTTTTTAATTAAACAGTGCTGGTCTAGAGGTTGAGGCAACCATATGACAGCATTCTGTCTATAATCTATTCTATATAATCACCATGCCTCTGTTCCCTGGTACATTTCACATGTGACTACTTGAGAATTTTTCTTTACATCAAGTTAGTTATTGTAGTTTGGGGATTAATTATATAACCAATGTGGCTGAACAACCTTATAATCCATATTGACATGATAGAACACTGATCTTACTCTCAAGCAAGAACTATTCTTTGTGCTTTTGCATTTGGGGTAAAATACAATCAAAGAAAGAGAGGTACCTTTCTATCATGATTCAGAACAGAGCTTCAGTCATTGTGGGTTGCCTGATAGTGGAGAAAGACAGTCCAGGATTTCTCATCAGTGTGGGACATGGCTGTCCTGGGTCACTTTCTCCAAAGAGCAAGGTAGTTCTATGAGGTATAATTTAGCTCTCTACTTATTTATCAGAGGTACTCTTCTGTTCTGACAGTTGTAACTCAACAACTAACCCAGCTAGAATAAACAGAAACTAAAATCTAAATTGACTGTTCAGCAAAACAAAAACAAAAATAATCACATCATTGAGAATATTCTATTTTTCTAAAAAAAAAAAAAGAAAGAAAGAAAGAAAAGAAAAAATTTTGGGGGACCTTTCTTTTATTTTTATTTGTTTTAGCAAAACTGTGAACCTAAATGAAGGTGTGCAAAAGTTAGTCTATAAAACCTGCATCCTGCTACATATGATCCTAGAGTTTATCTCTAATGCAGGGAGTGTAGACAGTAGGGAGGTTTGTTTGTGTGTTGGGTGACTTTACAGAACACAGGTCTTTGACAGTCAAACTTAGTGCTCTGTGTGATACAAATACAACACTGTCACTTCTGACTAAAGCATCTTTCTGTCCTCAGAGCAAGATGAGGCACCTCACTAAACCACAAAGATCCATCACAAGGCTGTGATGGTTTTTACTGGAAAAGAACCATGACAGTATGTTATTGTAATTGAAATCTAGGATTTGCTGGAAGTAATATTAAATTTTAGTATATGTTAATTAAGACCCTGACTAGTTCAAGATTTGCAGGCTCTCCTACTTAGAAATGTTAATATATGTGTAAATTAATTAATAAGAGTATAAATTATTCCAATTGGAAAATAATGCAATAGTCTATATTCAACAATATTCCTCACCTCTTATAAAACTCTTAATTCTAAAAAAAAAAACTCTTAATTCTGTGTATAAAGCAAAAACATTAAAATGGCTTTGCAAATTAAAAAGACCTTATGAAATTTTTACCAACGACTAATGTTTTTTTTTCACTTAAACCTTTACATTTTGAGAAACACTGTGGACTTTTCTGGGTATTTGATATTATCCCAATGTCATCACAGAGTAGTTTACTTACTACTGAATTAGACTGTTAGCAAAGATATGCAATTTTAAACATTAAAAAAAACCTAGAGAATACCAGGGAGAAGGCTCAGTTGGTAAAGTATTTGTCTTATAAGCACAAAATATGAATTCAGTTGTGAGAATACACCTAAAAAGAATAGACATTGCTGTATATTTCTATAATGCTGCCACCAGGGAGAAAATTCAGGCAGATCTCTAGACTCACTGGCCAGCCAGTCTAGCTTACTTAGCAGACTCCAGGTTCGTGAGAGACCCTGTCATCAAACTATGATGTGTATAGCCTGAGGAATAGTGCCTGAGTGTGCTCTTTGACTCCATGTACCTGCTCATACCCAGTCATACACACCTGCTCACTCATGCACAAATGAATGCATATATAAACATGCACAAAAAAGTATATATAAACAATCACATTTGCTTTCCATTCATTATTTTGCTAATCATTTTAATATTTGAATGTTTCTAACTCATTTTTATATTTTGCCCTAACTCATTCAATTTGCATTATAGTTTTATAATGAAAATAAATTCTCTCATATTCATGCTATTTACAGAGTACAGAGAAGAGGGCCTTCTGCCTTCCATGTGAATTTTGTTTCTTTCAGTAAGTTTGTAGTGAAACATCTTCAAATAGCTTGGTTAGATATTCTCCCAAACCCTGTGCAGACCCACCTTCTGTCCACTCACCCCAAGCCCCAACCTGCCAACACTGTCCTGTGGATCCCAGAGACTTCCAGGGAACCCCCAAACTGTCCTTTTAATTACAGAGACTCCCATGGCACCCCAGGCCTTGGCCTTTTCAAGGGCCTTCTTTAAGCTTGCTTCTTTTTTTTTTTTTAAACTGAAAATAATGTTTTATATAACTCACTCTGACCTCCTTTTCTCCTCTCTCATCTCTTCAGATCCTTCCTGGCTCCTTAGCCAGCCAACTCCTTGCTTTCTTTCTCTTTCATTAGAAAACAAAAAGGCAAAGTCAGCCAATCAACCAAACAAAACAGTACAACGACAAGAAAAGAAAAGCTGAAACAACCAGAGGAAATCACAGGAAACACATGCACATGTAGACGGACATGCACACAGAAACAAAACCCATAAAAACACATATTAAGAAACCATAACATATTAGAAAAAGACTAGTAAGATTAAAAAAACTGTTCAAACAAGGTGACATGAAACAAAAAAAATCTTCCAAAATGCCACTGAACTTCTTTTAGTGTTGGCATCTTCTGCTTGGCATGTGCCCTGTAGGTCCTTAAGGGTGATTTGTATCCTCAGTGAGTCTCAACTGGAGAAAATCCACTTTTCCTTTGTGAACAGTTGTCAATTGGAGATAGCTTCTTGGTTAGGGATGGGAGCCCATGTCTACTTCTCTGTCTCAGTGCTGGGACCCCATTTGGCTTGGAGTTCTGTGAGTTCATATGTGCATCAGTTCTGTGGTGAACCCTGATTCTTTTACATTCATTTTCCTACTGCATTTTTTTTTAATATTACTTCAAATGGACGGATCTTCTTTGAACAAGGAACCCACAGTGCTCCTTTTTATAGAGATCTTGACCAGTTTTCTGGACTTGGTTTCTGTCTGACCTTAGTACATAATACCCATTTCAAAATTCTAGATATCAAGTGAACTGTCTCTAGCTAAAGCAGACAGAAAGTTACAGCAAATACCCTTCTTCATTTCTTCCTGTAAACACAAGAAACATTAGCTGGCAAGATGACAACAGGCACAAGATCTTGCTAGGAAGGGATGGAATTAAGGGTCAGAAAAATGTCTTCCCACACAATGAGATAACCAAAGAAAATATCTTCACATTAACATAACAGGACATATCATTTAGAGTTTGCACACAAGAACTAGAACAAAGTAAAATGAACAGGAACTGCAGGGCTAACTGTTATATCCATGTCATGTGTGGATAATCATACTTCTTAACTCACTGAAACAAGATTTACTTCCCAATAAGTTTATAATTATCATATTTTATAATATTATTATAAAACTGTAAAATATTACACTATTTCATCATTGTGTCTAAGATAATATAGGTTTATCTCCAACCACATAAAATGTTGGCTTTAGGTACATTTGGAGTATATATTTTTGTAGTTATTCTTTCACAACTATAAACATGTGGCAATGATGATCATATTTTTAAGAAGGAGATAAATTTTTTATTTGAAGCCATTTAATAATATTTATTTTCACCACTAGTTTTCTCCACATATATACATACACACACACACACACACACACACACACACACACACACACACACACACACATATTTCCCCTGAGGTTCTTTGGTGAAAACTTTACAAAGAATGTTGTCTGAATTCTAAACTAAGTGAGTTCAGTTCAGTGTACTAAAGAATAAAACAGCAGTTTCAGAGGTCGTGGTATGGCAGTTATGTGGTCTCTAAACTTGACATGTTTTTAATTTTCTGAGTGGCAGCTGTGCTAGTCACCTCCTTATTGTAATGAGAGAACACCAGAGGTCATGGGTCACAAGAAGAAAGGGGATATTTGGGACATACAGTGTCAGATATTTCAGTCCATGGTTAGTGAAGGAGGCAGGAGAGAAGAGGGACAGAGAGAGCACATCTCTATACCTTTAGAAACAGCTTCCAATGACTGGACTTCTGCAAGGTGCCACTGCTTTCTATTGGCTTCACAGGCTGGTCACTGAGCCTGTAGCATCCTGGTTCTCAACCTCTAGGTCACCACCCCTTTGGGGCTGAATGGCCTTTTCACAGGGGTCACCTAAGAACATCAGAAAACCCAGATATTTACATCACAATTCATAAGAGTAGCAAAATTACAGTTATGAAGTAGCAACAAAAATAATTTTATGGTTGGCGTCACCACAACATGAGGAACTGTACTAAAGGGTCACAGCATGACGAAGGTGGAGTACCACTGCTCTAGTCCTAGAATTTGAGGTGGGTGATATAGAAGATCCAAAACATAGCACTCACACAGCCCCAGAGCTACTTAATCATGATTGTGACTCACGCTGTAAGGAGTGTGTAAATGTAGTGATTAGGAATTTTCTCCTTAGATTTTGAAGGAAGATAAAGGTGTTTTTGTTTTTTTAAGAAGTCAGTTAATTTAAAATCAGGTTACTTCTGTCAGAAACTTCAGATGTTCTCAGAAAATTGATGATTATATTTTTACAATATCTGAAAATGCTTAAAATTTATTTTAAGCAAAATGAAACACTATCTGGATATTGAAATTATAAATACGTTGGCTTCCATCCTGTGGAATGCTGGTGATGCAGGCACACTGTAGTAATGTAGCCAGAACTGTACCCTATCTACATCCTATATAGAGGCCTAATACTCCTTAGAAAGTGTGAGAATTCAGTTTCCAATGGATACTTATAAATAGTATCCACTATAATATTGTCAAAATTTCATAAATTAACATGATAGAGCCTTGATAAGCATTATCAAGCACTGTACATACGTGGAGTGATGTTTTATCATTCATTGCTCCCTGACCAATGAGTTGAGCTCTGAATGTGCCTGTTTCTAATGGGTGGAATCACCAATTTATAGAATTTTTTTTTACAGGACTTGATATTGAGTATTAATCCCATTCTGAGTCCACAAACCTTATGTAGGGCTCCATACATCTGTCAGTCTTTAGAGGCTGCTATTTCCAAACATAAGGCTTGACACACTTGCTGCTGTGAGTATATGTAGTCAAAGATACGGTGATCGGGGAAGAAAACTTACAGGGAATCTAGAGGCTTCAGATACAGTCACTCACAAAGATGCACCAGTGAGCAAATGGAACTCGAAGCTCAAACCTGGTATCTGTGTTTCTCTTTTCATTTTTGTATAAAAGTTTTATGATCTTTTAAGACTATTCTGAGCTCTGACCAGGAATATAAATGTAGAAAAATGTTTATCTTTTACTTTGGAATGTGGATATTCTGCAAAAGTATACAAGTATACCTGATATACAAGTATGCACACACACAATGGGGGGGGGTGAGAGAGACAACAGGGATTCATATCAGTTGGTAGTATATTAGTTATTAAGCCAATAGCTGTCTAGAGCCTATTGAGAGGAAAACAACATAGGAACCTTGTTCCCATTTTGATCATTGATATTATGAATGATACTGATATATATGTGAGAGATCATTTAAAGAAACAAAAAAAAATTTATTCTAAAAGATAAAACTGGGTAGTTTTAGGAGAGACATGATTCAGCATTATATTACACTCACATATTCTCAAATTTTCTTTTTAATGTAGAAATAGTCATTGCTTATTGCACTAGTTCTCAGCCTTCCTAATGCTGTGTCCCTTTAATACATTTGCTTATGTTGTGGGGGCCCCCAAGCACAAAATTATTTTTATTGCTACTTCATAACTATAATTTTTCTCTGTTACAAATCATAATATAAGTATCTGACAGGCAGGATATCTGATATGCAATCCCTGTGAAAGGGTCTTTAAACCTCCCAAAGGAATCTTGACCCACAGGATGAGAGCTACTGGTGTAGACTAGGGGAATTTCCATGGATCCATTGTAGCATGATTTGATATGTAGTATTTCATTAAGTGGCTTCAGCAAACAAAAATTATTAAAAAGCTATTAGGTATCTGAATGTAACTTATATAACTAGAAACTGAACTTTTATATATATATATATATATATTTAGCTTCTATATATAATACAATGTACCTATTGTTACATGATGATACAAAGATAGTTTACTGAAAATTATTACCAAGCAATATGGAAAGGGCTTTAACAAAAACACAATTTTGAAGTCTTCAAAATTCTACACAATAAGTGCTTTCTAGTATTGACATTTTACAGGATAAAAATAACATTTAGAGAGGTGGAATTGGTCGTAGTCACACAAGTAGTGGACTTAGTTCTAAAGCAACAAGGAGGGTGTAGACATGCCTGTGGAGGCGTTATAGACATGCCTGTGGGAGGCTGTAGGCATGTCTGTAGAAGTACTTTTCCAAAGAGTTACAGACAGGCAGGAGATCACATGGTGTGTGTTTTAATAACCATCCTTTCTTCTTTAAGTCTCCTGTACCACACACATTCACACACTTACACACATGCACATTACACAAACACAGCACATACACATGTCACATACTACAAACACACACGTCATTGACATTTTTACTCAGGCATTATATGTACTCACAAATGTGCATTCTATGTACACATTACATGTATATACTATACACACATACTACATATATGGTATAAATATAAAGTACTCACATACCACACACATTATATACACTCATACACACACACTGCATACATAGATGGGTCACTATCGAGAAAGTGATAAGAATACTTGCAATTTAAAAATAAAATGCTTTCCTAGAGCTGTTCCATTTTTTTTTCATTTTCTTGAAAATTCTGAGTGTAGTGGCGTCTTGTGGGGGAGTGATTTCCAGATGCTGCTAACTCATCATGATGAACACAACCATTTGCTCTGTCTTTCCCTGTTAGTTTGCATGGCACTTGCTTTCCTGAAATGGAAGTAAACACATTTGCTCCTCTGGATATAGGGTCTGAGAGATGGACAGCTTGGGTTTTACTCCAGTGAGGTTTTCACAAATGGAAATAATATACTGGGACCTCCTTCAGGACACAGCCAAATTACTACATGTAATTTGAAGCGTGAGGGGAGCAAAGCCATGAGGTGCTGTGGTCCCACCCCCTCATGTTTGCTCCTCTCCTCCCACAGTCTGTATCCTCCAGTGTTTGCTTAACCAGTCTCTGAGTTCCTGTAAGAGCAAGTGAGTGCAGCCCTACCAGGGAGGGTGTTTCCCTTTCTTGCATGCTGCCCTTCCCTCCCCTCCCTGTGCCCTAGCTCGGCCTTCCTGGTTTCAGTTCTGGATGATAACTGGCAATAGATGGGAGACCATTGTAATTGACCCTCACATTCCAGGTTTCCTTTGGGTTTTCAGTCTCAGAGTGCTTGCTCATTAATCTCGTGTATTTCATGTTGAACAATCCCATTTGAAAAGCTAGCACTTTTAGCATTACAAAAGCCTGTATTTATGGAAGAGGACAAGACTTCCAGCCTAGAAACTGCTCCTTTGAAGGGATTCAATGATGAAGCCCGCATATTCCAAAACATTCATTCCCCAACAGGCATTTCTGCTTCTGGAAACTTATTCATATTTATAAACAAGCATAAATGCCTTTTATAAAGAAATTTTCTTTTGGGGAGCTAGCTGCTAGCTTTTCTTTCTTTCCTTTTTCTGATATGGCACATAAAAGAATAAAAATGAAATTGATTTACATGTCTCCCATATTAACACAGCCTAGGATAATTTTCAATACAAATCATTCAGATTCCAGCAGATTAATGCAAATTAGATCTTTTAAATCAGAAGTGAGAGAAAGCATTGAATTATAATTGCAAAATAATATAATCAGACATCAGTAGCTTCAGATGGCTTTGTTGGTTCAGCTGTGCAGCAGAAAGGGCTGGGCATTCCATGTGAACCCTGTTTCAGCCTCAAAGCTCTCCTGGTCAGGGGCTGGCCCTTGCCTCAGTCAGGGAAGTTCAGACAATGACACTGTGGTATAAGTGGGCTTGATGTTTTATTTATGTATGATCTATTTCTGTATTCTTGTTTATATTCATTTCATTTTTGTTTTCAGTTGACATGTGGTCAGTAGGGTGCATCATGGGAGAAATGGTAAAAGGTGCTGTGCTGTTTCCTGGCACTGATCGTATCCTTCCCAGGGGCCCCTGGTCTCTGTGCTCTCTTCTCAATTTATTCCTTTTGTTTTCAATGCAAGACTGCTGAAGATCTCCATTCATGGCCCTCAGAGAGTTTCTATGAGATTAAATGTCAAGTATTTGCAAGCTCGCTTCATGGTAGAATAACCTTGTCTCTTAGAAAGACCTTCCAGGGATGGGACAGTGTGGGTATGAAAGGTTCAGTTTTGTTTTGAAAGCTCTGTCTTCAGCTCTTCCAAACTCAGAGACTCTGTTATATTATTCTATTTGCAAAGATTCAAAAATGCAGACATATATCTAGCAAGATAATAAATAACCAAGTCACTGCTCACATTGAAGCTTTATAGTTTTGTATCACGAGTTGATTTGTTTAATTTAACACAGGTCCAGAGAGCATGCCTGCACATTTCATTTTCCCCCTCATCAACCTCTTTTCAAATACTCTGTCTTATTCATGTCACTTATAGGAACAGTAATTTCTCCAAACCTATTCTTATTTTCTCAGATTATTAACTAGCAGCATTTAAAATCACGTTGATTAACAATGACAAGGTAAAGCATCTGGAGAAGTCATTTAAATCACTTACATAAGTAAAAGTAATCCTCTCGGAAGCAGAAACTGATTAATAGGAGTCTAGAGGGTCCCATGGCAGACATGGCTGCTAAGTAACACTTAGAAAGAGCCCACCCCTTAAGGAAGTAAAAGGACCACTGTGTTTGGTCACCTTTGATGATGTTCTGTCTTCATCATTCTAAAGAGAAAATGGAACTAAAATGTTCACTGTTGAAGAGCAGAGTTGAGTCTCTAATTATGGGCTAATGTATACTTAGTCTGCTTAATAACATCACATGATTATCCACTGACTTAAATTTTAACACCCTACCATCTCCATGGATAACAATGTGTGTGTATATATTTCATATATAGTTCCATATACATATATAGTATAAAATTATAACTTCATGTATGTTTTCCTTAAGTTTAAAAGGAACAATTTAGAAATTTACAAAGTGGTAGAGAGTGATCAAGGAAAAACAGCAACGCCCACCTTTAGCCCCCACACAGGTACACATAGGAGCACCTATATATACATATGTGTATACACTCACACACACACATGCACACACACCTATACTGCATACACAACATACAAAGCACCACAAATAAATAAAAATGTAAGCTTTTACTTTTAATTGTGCTAAAATTCTCTTGTCTTAAAATATGACACTCTGATTTAAAAAATATTTCCATCTATATTGCCATTTTTACTAATACATTTTATTAAATTATATCTATAAATTTATATATTAGTGCTGATGTTAATTTTGTTTTAAAGATATGTTCGGTTTGACCAAAACAAAATCACTTTGTATTTCTAAAAAGAATCAAAAACTAGGATTTCTTTTATTTCTCCATGAACCAGTTACTTTTTTTCTGAATATTTGGAAATAAATCTGAATTAGTCTGTATTCTCTTTGCTCTTCTAGAAATCCATTAGAGTTGAATTACTGCAGATTAAAGCAGCGTTTGCCACCTGAAGATTAGACAGGGTTTTCCATTGCCAATTGTAGCACACTGACTGATTCCCCAGCCTTGTTATTGAACACAGCCCAGCATTATAAAAACCATTTCTCGGGAGCAACTGCTTCGGCATCATTTTTTAATCTGAACATCGAAACCCCTAGTGAAAAATTCTTAATGTCACAAGGTCACACCATGCAGACCTGTGTGAGGCTTTGATATTGAGGGGTTTTTTTCTGGGTATCTCAGGGACATATTTGTAATTTTTTGGGTAATCAATTGTTGTGGTTCATTAGTAATTTCAAGCACATCTTAAATTAGTCTTTGAAATGCAGATTATAACTACGGACTATCATAGAGTTAGGTTTTAAAGTGCAAGATGTACATATTAATTTATCATAAGTAACTTATTTCAGGGAAAAAATGTTATGTTGAAATCTATTAGTTAAAGAGAGGCTTTAAAATGGAGCCAGATATGATGAATCTGTAAAGTACAACCTGTTCAATACATCATAAAATCATGCCATTTTAAAACTCAATAAACTCATTTATTGGAAAGCATTCTCAAAATAAGCAGTTTTTAAAATCTCTTACATCAGCTGTGCATTTTCGAGTATAGTCAAATGGAAAACAGAATTTTAATAAAACTTCCATGTTTGTTACATGACAAAAAAATACAATGTATTGTTTTTAGTTGGAAATTTAAAAATTAGATAGCCAAATAATTCTTAAATTTATAAATATTTCATGAGTAGATTTTTAGAAATCATACAGTAGATGAATTTGATTCAATCATGATGTTTTTGACTTTGTACAGATGAATAAGAATTTAACTTCAGAGTTGAGACAGATGGCCCAGAGGTTAAGAGCACTGGCTGCTCTTTCAGAGAACTTTGGTTCCATTCCCAGCAACAAGTACTGCAGTTCCAGGGAAGCCAGGGGGAAGTTGTTGCTTTATAACTTTTAATTATTTTATTTTTTGAGATTTCAATATAAATTATATCATTTCCCTTTTCTTCCTTAAAACTCTCCCCTCATACCTCTCTCTGCTCTTGTTCAAATTCATGCACCTTTTAGAATAATTATTACACACACACCTAAATACATACTCTAACCTACAGTTTGTATAATGTTACTTTTATCTAAGTTTTCAGGTCTTAACATTCAATATTTAGTTGCTACAATATGGTATGTGGGGCTGGGAGTTTGGATTGCTATTCTCCTTAAGTTTAAATTAAAAAAGCTCTGCTAATGCCTCACTTGACATTTACTTTTTAACAGGGTCAAATGTAGCCCAGGCTGGCTTTGAATTCATTGCTCAGTACAAAATCCATATGGACATCTGATCCTCCTGTTTCCATTTCCCAAGTCTCAGATCACAGGTATGCCCCACATGGCCTGGTTTATATCGTATGTGCTAGGCAAGCTCTACCACTTAAACCATTACCCCAGCTCTGTTTTCCTGACCACACAGAACTTTGATTGCTCCCTCTTAACAATCCAGTGTACATCGTTACATCCAGAAATTAATGTAGCCTTCAAGAGATGTGTCCCAGGATGGAGCAGTGTCCTGAAGCACATCTTAATAGAGTCAATAATGGTTAGTGAAACTATTTGCATTAGTGATGTCACTAATGTAAAGGGCCTTTGAGCCTTCTCTTCTCTGAAATATAGATGCCAAACCTTTTCTTAAGTTTCAAAATGCAATCACACACAAGTAAGAAAGATCAATGTTTGTGAAGCCAGAATGTTGTACCAAGAGGAGACCGCCATGTTCATTAGAGAATGACTACAGTGTGGGAAGTTAAGAAGAGTTTCCCAGGGAGCTTCTGCAGATGAGGAGTCCTGGAGTAACCATCAAGGGCTTAAACGTTCTGCTTCTGCAGCATACAATGATGTACATTAGAAAACATAATTGTTGTGTACTTTTTATTTATAAAGATAAATTACAATAATAAAGTTATAAGAAAAACCAATTATAGTGAAAGCCACATGTATCTCACACTCAATAGCAGGTCCTGGACGACCTTTCTCACCAAGTCACTGAGTCAGGTTCAAAATTGTATGCTCTGGCTACTCACAATTCTTCCTGTGTTCCCTCTTAAGAAGCATACCAATAATGAATTGAGTCTTAAATATTTCTTCATGTTTTACATTATCAGAAACTGAGGAACATTTTTGAGACAAAAAAAGAATATTCCTAAATAAAAAAATAACACAATTAAAAACTGTTCTTTCCTATATGTGGAAATCTAGCACAAAGCCTGCACATAACATGCAAATAATTTAACCCTGGGATGAATCCTCTGTTCCAAACTAAAATTATTTTTAAAGGAATAAAACAACTCAGACACAATCAAAAATATAGAGAACTCACTTAAATATATATATATATATATATATATATATATATATATATATATATATATGCTTCTACCCCGATCTTACAAATGTCCTCAAACAGTAAGTTGCTTTTAGACCTAATTTTATTATGGAGAGATACAATTGCTAAAACAAGCTGGAGTCACAGTGTGGTATGTGGGAGATCTTGTGCAGCACTCAGCTCTCTCTCTCCTCTGGATTGCAGCCTTTGCTCACCGTGGCTCAGTAGTCCTGACTGTCATATCCAATTTTCAAGACAGTGAAGTATGAAACAGAGAAAGATTGGGATTTCTTCTTTCTCTAACTTATCTTCAGAGACATGGTCTGTTAAGTGTGCTATGACTGAGAGGTGTGGAGTGATCTTTTCAAGAACTGGAACCTGTAATGTTCTGTACCACAAACACAGAAGCACAGCCATGCCTTCCCACATCTGAGTTTAGTAACTCACTAGATACTGTTAGTATATTCTACATTAGTATTTCTCTAAATGCAGCCCAGGACTGCCATAATGGCAATTATCACCTACAGAGCTAACCTAAAGCCACAGGGCCAGCATACTCAACATCATTTCTATGTAGCAACTAGTTGGAAATAAAGTGGCATCTTCTGGAACGATTCAGTATAGATATTACAGGTGACGAGGCCAACTTTAAAATCTGGCAACAGGAAGAGAAATGTTGATGGTCTCAAAGTTGCAAATAGAGGCTGTGTCATTTTCACACTGATGATTGATTGAATAGTGGGCCAAAGATAGCGTGTCATTAGGCATTTCAATATCAACTCTAGAAATATGTTTAGTAAGATAATAATCAAAGACAGAAGAAAACAAAATAAAAGAATAATTCAAACTGCATGGTATGACATAACCCTCCAGAGAGCTCTTTAACAGTCTTCTGAAGGTAGAAATGGCAGAGAATAAATTTCATACATAATTATAGCCCAAATACCCAGAAAACAGAAGGCATTTCCATCAGTACATTCATCAGGGAATATGTCTCACAAGGCTCTGCAATCAGGGACACTGAGTACAACTCAGAGTCTGAGGTCTCAGCCTAACAGGAAAGCTTCAGCCTTGTGGCTCCAGAGGCTTATCCTTTCTCCCTTACACGTACTTGGCTCCACTCTCCTAGGAAGGTCCACTCATGGAAGCCTTTAGAAATGATCAATCTCCTCTGCAAAGTATCTCTTCTACTCCCCAGAGCAAAGGATTTGCAAAGCCACTCTATTTAATCTCCAGTGACCTTAGAATTAGATGAGGAAATTTTCTGTCATAATTTATATTAAGCATCACTTTCCTGTTAATATTCAAGGCCTTAGGTAATTTATCTCAGGGAGACATTTTCTGAAATCATAGCTCTGAGATATAAAAGCACATATATTTACTACTCTTTTTCATAATTGCTCGGGGCCAGACTATAGTACTCACTTCTTGTTTTATACAGTGTGAAAAGGCTCTAATGCTTCACCTTCATGAAATAATATTAGCAATTAATTTCTAAAGAATGCATCATATGATGTTAGTGCCTAACTAATACCAGTAAATTCTTATATATGTCTAAAAGTACAAATTGTGGTAGAACTCTTGACCATTTTCATTAAAAATTCACCTTATTTTTCCATTTATGTATGACAATTTTAGTGGAAAAGTGTTGATATGAAAGACTAAGACAAGCATATTGGAGATGTTCTCTGAGAGATACTCAACTGGAAAATTCCATGATGAACTTTAAACCAAAGTGAGTCAGTTCCTCCTACCATGTTAGCTCCAGATTGCCTGCTTTCTTCATAAACACTGACTTGAACATGAGGAAAACATGTTCTCCTTATCTAGACATCCAAATATTTATAGGAGGAACACACTTGAAATGAGTGTGTTTAGAGAAAGGCACTCTCTCTTAAGCAGGGTTGTGCCCAGTATTTGCTGCAAGACTATTTAATAACCTTGCTGACACAGTTTTAATTGTTCCAGTGACTCTAGTTTCTGAATGATGCTTTTTTAAAAGCAGTCCCGGGTAGGAAAAGTCACCCAGTGCTGTTGGAGACTCAAATTTTTCTTCAAATTTCAGGATATG
Source organism: Sigmodon hispidus (assembly GCA_004025045.1). Taxonomy (NCBI): domain Eukaryota; kingdom Metazoa; phylum Chordata; class Mammalia; order Rodentia; family Cricetidae; genus Sigmodon; species Sigmodon hispidus. The sequence continues at coordinate 191,794 of PVIH01001996.1, read as the reverse complement.
TGACTCTTCTTATATTTTAAGCAAAAATACTATAGACTTGCCTTAGGGTTGCTTCTTGGAATGCATTTAATTATGAGCAGGGTGTGGCATATAGTCTTAGAATCACACTTACCAGGGGGATGCAGGGATGAAGTCAGGGTTTGAGAGTCACCCTGCAAGTCTACAGCTGAAATGAGCTGCAATACGAAAAACAAACAAAAGGACACTTAATTATGTGCTGAAGGTTTGTATTAAATAAGTCCATGACTCTAGTTGAATGAAACTAGAATTAAATAATGGGTTGACAATATTTTGCCAAATTTGTTAAATGGCTTATTTTTTGGTAGAAAGTCTAGAAATGTTTTTGCCTCTTTTCAATATAGTATTAGCCCTTACCCTTTAGAATTCAGAGCAAGTTTGAGTAATGAGTCAACAACAACTTGGTAGGACATGGTAACACAGGTGTATTAGAGAAAAGGCCTCTTATGTTTACAGTGACAACTGAGCTTTAAACACCATGAACATTTGTCTCAGTGTTGAGTACTATCTATCTATCTATCTATCTATCTATCTATCTATCTATCTACCTACCTATCTACCTGTCTGATGTCTACATGCCTATCTATCTGTTTGCCTGTCTATCTATCCTATATACTTATATGTTATCTATGGGCATTCACTTAACATGAGCTTTTGCATGAGCATGACTAACAAATCTTATATAATGAATTTATTCCTAATAATTCTGATTCCCTTCTGTACTCTCAGGCTCACATCAGTGGACATCAGTGAAGTGTCAGGGACATTGTACTTGGTCCATTCTTGCCATTGTCATGCTTGGAAATGCACCTCCACTTCCCCAATGGCATTTCATTCCCAGACAGTCCATGGCAATTTTATTTTTATTATAATATCTAAGTTTTATTCATCAGGTTGTAAGGAGGGAGACATTTTCAGTTAACTTGCTTTTATCTTGTTTGATCACCTGTCTACCATTTGCAGTTCATATTAAGTTAAAATTATTGTTTCTTTTGTCTCTTATCAGGACAGTCAACTTTTTTTATTCCACTCTTTAATAGCTAAGAGAAAGGGGTTTACAAACTTAATTAGTTAGCATTGTGATAAGGTTCTTTGAAGTGCCTTGCACTTCTTTAGTAGGAAGGAATTGACAGAGAAGGATTTAATTAAGCTATTTTTCTTGCATTATTTGAATCTTTTATTCTTACAAACAAGAGAAAACTTCTTATGATTTGTCCTTGTATATTTTACCCTAGATTTTGAGATTATAAATGTTACTATGTCCTGTTATGTTTGAATAATATTTTTGTAAAGCAAAGACCATTTCATAATCTTTTTTTTTTTTAATAATAGTAGTTCTCTAAAAGCATACAAGTTTTAAAATTTGACTTAATTCCAAAAGGATTCATGGGCAGGCTGTCAACTTTGATTTCACCTTTTTGTCCTGTGTTGCTTAGTAAAATTCCAGCTGTGGTGATGGGACTCAGCCCCCAGTGACAGGTGACAGAAGGTGAGAGCCCCTGGTCTGCACCTTTTTTTTTCCCTTAACTCTTTCCTCCCCAGATATTGACCAGTGGAACAAAGTCATCGAGCAGCTAGGAACTCCGTGTCCAGAATTCATGAAGAAACTGCAGCCCACAGTCAGAAACTATGTGGAGAATCGGCCCAAGTACGCGGGACTCACCTTCCCCAAGCTCTTCCCAGATTCCCTCTTCCCAGCAGACTCTGAGCACAATAAACTGAAAGGTGAGCACTGGGTCCAGCTGACAGCCAGCCACTGTGCTGTGTGCAGTGCAAAGGCCTGAGTAAGTTAGGTCTTCCCCTGACTGGCACTGATGCAAGAAGAGGTGCTTCTGACCATAATCTTTCTTGGTTAACTCTTTATCAGGCTTATTTACAATTTTTTGAAATGTAAACTTAAGATGTCAGTGTGTTGTACTTTGAAAACATATCTTCAATACTGTTTTAGTTCCTAGAAAAAAAATTCTTACACAGATTTTCTATTTGTAAAGTCCTGCAGACATAGGTGCTCCAGTTTCTTATAGTTTACGGAATGTTTTACCACCATTTCTCAGTTATATAGTACTAAATTAGATGTTACATATCAATTTTTTTTTTATTCAATCTGGTCCCTTCTCCTGGATTTAGACTCTGCCTCTGTGCTTTCATATGCTGTTGGACAACCTGATAACTTTGCTTATCGTTTTTAAAATGATGGTAAAGAATTTGGTGGAGGATCAATTGACTTAATACTTTGTTAAGCATTTTCAACAACATCTTGTTAATAGCTGTTAAACATAATGAAACATAATATTAAAACATTTATTATCAAAAAGCAAAGTAGGTGCATGCTTGTAGGCGTGTACCCCAAGTGTGCAAAGCAGTCGATTATATATAAGCTTAATCTATATGCTTAATTTAAATCACTGAGATAAATATCAACAAGGCAGAGAAATTAAAATATAGTGCTTTGTTGTTCAGGATCTAGTCAACACCTCCAAATTTATGCATAAGGGATGTGAGATAGTTTATATCATAGTGCTACATAGTCTCTGAGTAATATTCTCAAATCTGTCAACACTGCCTATACAGAGAGAGAAATGCCAAAAGGTTATCTTAGCATGAATGTCTTCTTAATACTAATCATGATAGTAGATATCTTACTTAGTAACTCTTCTGTTGCTGTGAAGAGACACTATGACTGTGGCAACTCCTATAAAAGTAAACAGTAATTGGGGCTGGCTAATGGTTTTAGAGATTCAGTCCCTTGTCATCACAGCAGTGTGCAGACAGATGTGGTGCTAGAGGAGGAGAGTTCTGCATCTAGATCTGCAGGAAGAGAAAAGGCCATGGAGCCTGGCTTGGCCTTTGAAAATATTCAAAGCCCACCTCTTCTTCCTCCAACACTTCCTAACCCTTCTCAAGTAGTGCGACTTCCTGAAGACTAAACATTCAAATGTATGGGCCTATAGGAACATTATTATTCCACCCACCACAGTAGACAGAAATAGTCCTGTGAAGACACTGATAGTGTAAAACTCTGGAGACAGCAAAACCGTAATTGAGCTACTTAGTGGTAAGGAAAGTGCTTGTAGGCAAACTGTTGGAAGATATTGCTGGCTGGTAGAGGCTGCAGTCTACCATAGCCTGGCATCTTTCTCTATGACTATTTTCTTGTGGTTTATAATGTTTTTTATTAATATGAAAGCTCACTCATTAAAGATATAAAGATATTTTATATCTATTGGCAATTTTTTTTCTGATAAATACAATTTCCTTATTGGCTAGCATAGTTTGAAGCACACAAGAATCCAAAAGTGCACAAAGACATACTAATTCAAATTTGAAGATTATTTTATGACCAGTGTTCTAACAGCTTAACAGAGCTGTTCATTTCCTTGATTAAAGGTCCTTTTGATCTGTTGCTGATATTATTCTCAGATTCATATACCCTGCGCCCACAGAGTCTGCTCCCAAGACCATCTGTATTTCTGTTCTTAGGGCACAGTCTGGAATGGCTCCTTGTTGAGCTGAGAATGACCTTTGTCAGCACCAGATCATCTACTAAAAGCCACCGTCAGTACCATATGTAGTAAACAAAGAGAAATGTTTTCAGTGCCATGGCTTTCAACTTTCATACAAACATGCTGCTTTCCTAGAGTCAGAACAAATTTTCCTTTGCTCGTTTGCATATTGTGATACTTCACTGGTGTGCCAGTCTTATATTAGAATCACAACTATATTAAATAGCTAATAATTCACAAACAATAATATAAGTAAACTCTAGGACAAACATTGAATTTACATCACAAAGCATGCTATTGCTAATAGTTCACTGTGGGAGGAGGTCCTCATTCCCTGCTTCCACAGGAGATAGCAAGAGGCAGGAGCAGTGCCAGGAAGGTTTGCATGCAGCCCATGAGCAGGAAAGGAGACAGCCCTCAGGGAGACAGTGAATTAGCTCAATTTTATTCCAGAATATAAAGAATATATAGGATTGGAGAGCCTGGGGACAAAGCCTAATCTGCATTAACAGCACATTCCTATCACAAGGCACATTCCTATAACACTGCTACTGTGTGGCAATAGGGCCCTATCAAAATGGCTGGAATACTTGCCTTATTACCATGTGAGTCATCATGGGAAGAGGTTTTCAGGGGACTGTGTTGAGGGTCACCCTTGAGATAAGTCAGGCATCCTGGCCCTAGAGACAGCCTCCAGGTAAGGCTGGTAGAGAGCAGGAAGCTTTGCTGGAGAGGGAGGGAGTTTCTATATTTCTGGACTAATTTTATTAAATATACAACATATCACCAAAATAGTGCTTTAAGAACAGTACCTGGGATTGTGCTCTGACTTTTATACATGTGTACCATCATACACTGGTACATGGTTGAACATAAAAACCAATGTGCCTTCAATTCAATAGTGCTATTAAACAAATATGCTTGCTCATTTTCACCACATGTATGTCATCCTGCCCCAACCATATAATTTACTATGCTACCTTATACATAATATGGAGATTTTCATTACCATCAGCTATGAAATGGGACTTCCCTTTAGCCACTGATTAAACTAAATCTTCATTCTACCATTTAAATGCCCAATGAACACAGAATGCTACAACGAAATTCAAAAATTCAATAGTTAAATGGTGTCTTTTTTAAAAATCACTTGTATTCTTTACATTGTTTTTAATGGATCTAAGGTCAGCTCACAGGTCAGTTTTAACTCTGCTAATTCTGCTGATCCCACTTTGTGTCTGAGAACATGAAAGCATATTGATTGACTTCCTAGGTCCAGCCCTGTATCTGAACCGTGCATTTCTGCAGATGCCATGCACTTTGCATTCCCATGCCTCTTTTTCCACTCTCCATAGTGTCCTTACAGATTACCCACGGAAGTGTCTTGACTTATTCCAACCTTGTAGCTGATAAATCTATTTATAATTCTGAGTGAATAATTATAATCAAATATTCACAACATATAAATTTCAAATAACTCTCAAAACAATACCTTAGGCTTTAAGACAAAAATTAGGAGCTGCATTTCTTTTATAGCCACAAGGAGTTTCCTGGTGACTAGAAGGATGATGCTTTGCTTTTTTATTTCCCCAGATGATAAACACCCTTTCCAAAATGAAAATCTTAGGAATCACTGTTCTCATTTGTCATTTCAGCCAGCCAAGCCAGGGATTTGTTGTCAAAGATGTTAGTGATTGACCCAGCTAAGAGGATATCAGTGGATGACGCCTTACAGCATCCCTACATCAATGTTTGGTACGACCCTGCTGAAGTGGAGGCGGTAAGACATCAGCATAAGCCCCCCACAGGGAGTGGTGAAACAGAGTAATACACCAAATGAACACCCACAGGCCTTCTATAACTCCCATAGCAGAGGTCATTTCCTGATCCCTGACAGTTATTTTCTTCAACATGTATTTTAAGTTCATTTCTTTTCAAAGCTTCCTGTGAATAGGAATGATTTCAGGTACCATTTTTTTTTTTTAAATTCACACTTAGGTCTTTGGTGTGTTTAACTGTCAGCCTCTCTGGATGCAAACGGGAAGGATATACATTGGTGGGATGCTACCTGGTCTCTGTTTTCTTTATGGTGTATCAATATTGACATCATAAGGTGTTTAAGAATGATCCTGTCAGGAAGCTTTTCCTAGGACACTAGAGACTTTGCAATTATGTGACCAAGACTTAAGAAATATGTATTTCAAACAGATCTTTATTTTTTAGAATGTTTATAAATAACACACTATAGTATGTTTCTGGTCTTAGACCTACATAACGTTTATAAATCTTAGAAACTAACTCTATTTTTTAAAATATTTTCAGCCACTTACTGCCTTCTCATGGTTTGTTCTTACATTTGTATCTGTGTTTCTACATGGGCTCTGTAGACTTTCTGATACAAATTTTCTTTCTGTTCCATTTGTAACTTTGTCTATCAGCAATATTGACTTTTTTCTGAAAATAACAACATATCCTTAAATTATTTGGACATTGATGCTATTTATGTCACCAAAAGATTACGTCCACATTTGTAGTTGAATTTGCTCTCAATTATCTAACCTTCTCAGTATCTTAAGGTGTTATTTCTTTGACACAGACTTGATTGACTTAAGTCTCTTCTGTGCTCTGTAAGTATTTGCCGGAGCCTCCAGTGCTTAGTTCAACTCTATTCTGCTGGTAGAGATTTTTGTCTTGCCAGCCGACTCCCAAATAGCCACACAGAGATTTGTTAGTTAATTATAAATGATTGGCCATATCCTAAACTTGTCACTAACCACTTCTTATAACTTAAAGTAACCCATATTTCTTATCTACTCTCTGCCACATGGCTTGGTACCTTTTCTCAGTACAGCACATTCATCTCTTACTTCCTCTCCATTTCCTCGTGACTCCTGAGTTTCCTCTTCTTCTTCCTGTTCTCCTTTTTGGCTACCAGTCAAGTCTAACATCTACATGTCCATCTATTGGTCAGTCAGCTTCTTTATTAAACCAATTACAACAGCATATTTTCAGATAGGGTAAAGGAATATTTCATATTACCTACTCCTTATTTCTTTCTGTTTGTGTTTAGTGTTCAAAAGTTTCCAAGAAACTCTAGCCCTGACTCTCACAGCAGCAAAAAGGAGGATTCACCATCTTGTGTGACATTTTTCTACATTTTGTTCACCCGACCAGTTTTACTATGATGTTAGTGTCTCAGTTTGTTTCACATCTATTTTAGTTACTTAGTTTGATTCTTAAAAAGTATAATTCTTCCAATAAAATATCTTTGAGTTTCTAATGTTCTTAAAATTAGTCTATATCCTTAAGACTCAAACAGACTTTCTCCCAAGCCTTTCATAGTCATAAAAACTTTTAAAGATATTCATAAAGTGGGATGAAGAAAGAGGAGAAATGAATACACGAATAAATATTTAAAATTAGGTAGTATGGATTTTTTTCTGATGAAAATTAAGAAAATGCTTTAGGTGCCTTTGCAAAAAATGTTAGCTAAATATAAATTATTTGACAATGGTAATCATTATTTTAAAAGTTCTAAACTGGTGGCATGTTTACTTTTCCTTACAACTGATTTCATGTGCTTAATCTGTTTTTAATGGATCATGGCCCCTAGTTTAATTAGAGTCATAAAGTCTGCATTTGTAATTCACTTGTAATTATGTTGCCTATGAAAGAGACAGTTACTTAGAATCTATAAAGAACATTAGAATAATATCAATGAATTTTTAAGTTTATTTCAACAGTTTATCCTTTGTAGATGAAAAAATACACCTAGACCTTTTCTCAGTATAGTCATCATAGAGCACAAATAGTAACGACACAACATGTACAAATTTTAAGGATCCGGGAGAGCCCAGGGATTTAGTAAAGGAACCAGCTAAGACACAGAGAACAAGCAAGTGTTTGACATCAATGAGGTCACTGGCTGCATAACTGTAAAACTGTCTCCCACCTACAAATGTTGCAGTGAATCCTGACCCCAGGGCAAGAGTAGTTTATTGTTCTCTGAAGTGAATTGCAGAGGTCACAACTAGTATGAAACAAATCTTAAGAGAGCTGGAAGAATAATCAGCCATGCTTTCTGCATTGTACATACGATTAGCATCATTGCACTAAGACGGGCCTGTGCACTTAAAGCAAAGTGGCAATTCTTTACAGACGTGTATCAAAAAAGTGATGTGTCTTATGCTAGGGATGGAAGACTGTTTGCAAGATGAACTCAGATGTGTCTCAATAAGCCAAATAAATGAAAGTATCAAGTAGAATTTCGATGGATCGGAATCATGAAGGAGTGCTAAGCTTAAGCAGCTTCCAAGTGGCACCCGTGGTGTTAGGGAAAGAAAGGTACTCAAAGATGAGCAGAAGGAAATTGTGGTTCATTATAAGGACATGCAGGCTAGGCGAATTCAACACGAGATGAGAGACCATGAGAAGAAAGGAATCATGGCTGGGAAGTAGAGAAAAGAAAACAGCAAAGCCTGAATGAAAGGAAAGAGGAATTATTTGAGGACACAATGATTTTGGAAAAACAGAGAAATAGAATGATATTAAATACACCAGGCCACTAGTCAGGATATAAGATATCTCCCATTTCTGATAATTTCCCAAATGCAATAAAAAAAAATAAAAACATCTTGTCACTCTGAGTAAATATTAAACATTTTCATATACGGTCACTTATAAATTTTGTATGCCACCCTCAATAACACACCTGTCTAGTGTAGCAGTGCAGTTTGAAGTGACAGCTGTGTGGATTGTTATTTCTCATGTTCAGAGCAATAGACAGAATCTCATTTCCAACACCACACTGGAAGACCGTACTTACATCAATGTATGGTTAAGATTTATTTATTTTTGTATTATGTATATGATGAGTGTTTTGCCTGCATGTTTGTCTGTGGCCCATGTGCAGTGCCCATGGAAACCAGAAAAGGGCACTGAACCATCTGGAACTGGAGATGACTTGAGTCATCATGTGAGTGCTAGGTGCTGAGGAACACCATGGCTCTGCAATAGCCACAAGGGCTTTATCCTCAGCCATCTCTCGAGCCCTGTTTTTGTTGGTTGGTGTTGTAAATCTCTTCTGTATCTATTAAGAGACAAAGACACATGAATTCCATATTGAGGCATGAAGTGTATATTTTTCCATTGCCTGCATGATCTGGGAAATACTTGAGCTTGAAATTCCTGCATTGCTCTTTGCTAGTGGCATCAGTGTTTGTCCTCTGCTTGGTCTTCTTAGTGAAGTGTCCTGCGGTGTCTACCTCTGTCCTAGGGCTCTGAGAGTTGCAAGGTGCTCAGTACAGAGCTTGGCAGCCAGAGAGATCATGTGCTTTCTTGCCGTTCTGGTTGCCATCACTATTACTATTACTATGATAACATTTGTATACAATAGTTTGTTATTTTTTGGTATTAGGAACAGATATCAAGTATAAAAGACACTCTGGGCAAGAAATTGCAGAAGCACTCTACAGTTTTGTGGTGATTATAAAAAATGATAAAGTTTTTAGATACACTTTACACATTGTTTCTCTTGTATCTGTTGATGTATACCCACACTCAATTGCCTAGTGTAAGAGCCAAGTGCTATTGTTTTAAACTAACAGAAAGCAAATTACATAGTCTATATATGTTCACCATAACTCTATGAAATTCAGGGCTGTTGCAGACTCTGTGTACAATGTAGCATTCTATCTTCCTTGTGTCCTGTTTGAGGGACATCACCAGATTCTTGAGCTTATCTACCCCTGGTGGGCAGACTGGATTTTTTTATGTTGCATCCCTGTGTACAGAATGTTTGAGCACCTGGATCAGCTATGTCCTGAGGAAGAGCTGGTGAACTATGTCCCAGATACTCAAGAAAAGAACTTAAAAAAAACAAACCAAAAAACATAAAATAAAACTTATTTTTTTAACACAATTTAGTTTTGTGGAAACCTTCAGGGCAGGGAAAATTGCCAAGTGTAGGAGCCTTATTAAAGATTTCTGCAAGTCTTATACATTTAAGTGTAGGAGGGTGGGGGGATAAACATCAGGAGTAGGAGAAATATGTTCTGTCACTATTGACATCTCAAAGTCACCATTATAGTAAGGCCAGGAAACCTGTATGGGATCAGAAGACATTTCTTGATTCTTGATTCTCAAGTGTTGACAACAAAGGATCCTTACCTGATGCCAGGAGCACTTGAGTTGACTTGTGTTGGTCAGGCTTTAAGCCAACAGTGATGAATCACAGTGCTGAGGGTGCTGCTATCTCAGTGAGCCCCCGGGACAATCATGATGGCTACAGTGTTACTCTGGAAATCTGGGCATAAGAACAGGTTGAGTCAGACAGGTATCATGGAACTGTGTTCTTCAGTTAATGATCCCGAGGTATTTGAGTACTCAGAAGAAGTGAGCAGATCATACAGGACCTTATGTGTCGCAGCCCCTTGGGACTCCTAAAGGTAAGTCATGGAAAGGGAGCTAGAACTATAATGTAGATTAACATGGAAACTGGGCATTTCATGGCATCCTTAGAAAGACTGGGGAAAAGAAAACTGTTGGGGAAACATAGTCAATATCAATGTCTTCAATAGGACTTCTCTTGCTGTGAGGAGACATTACCACAGCAACTCTTAGAAAGAAAACATTTAATTGAGTGGTAGATTACAGTTTCTTAGGTGTGGTCCATTGTTATCATGATGGGGAGCATGGCCGAGTTCAGGCAGGTGCTAAAGGAGCTGAGCGTCCTACATCTTACAGGAAACAGGAAGTCAATGATTCTCACACTGAGGGAAGGTTGGAAAAAAGAGACCTCAAAGGTTGGGAAAAAGCTCACCCACAGTGGCAAACTTCTTCCAACAAGGCTACATTTTCTAATAGTGGCAATCCCTTTGGGGGCCATTTTCTTTCATACCACCACATTCTACTCCATGGTCCCCAAAGGCTTATAGTCATATCATAATGCAAGACATGCATTCAGTCCAACTTCAATAGTCCTCAGAGTCTGTAACAATCCCAAGGGCTCTTCTGAGATGCATGGCAGGATTTTAACTATAATTCTTCTGTAAAAATTAAAATAGAAAAAGCAGATCACCTACTTCCAACATATTATGGCACAGGATATACATTACCATTCCAAAATACAGGCAGGAGAGCACAGCAAGGAAATACTGGACCAAAGCAAGACCAAAAACAAGCTGGGCAAACTCCAAACTCTGCATCTCCATGTCTGATGTCAAAATGCTCCTTAGATCCCCAACTCTGTTCTGCTTTGTTGACTGTAACACACTTCTTTCTCTTGGACTAGTTCTATTCCCTGAGAGCAGCTCTCCTCAGCAGGTTTCCCACAACATTGTCATCTCTAACATCTTATGTTCTCCAGGGCAATCTGGACTTCAACTTCACAGTGTCACACAATGGCCCCTCGAGGCCTCCATTCAGGGGCATGCCTAACACATGCCTGGCTTGAGCCACTTTATTTCGTAGCTTTTTCTTCTATTCTTAACTTTAAACCCAGACTTACAAGGCAGAAGCTACCAAGTTCTGCAGCTTGCTGGAACTGGAATATGCTCCCCTTCATTCAATTACATCTTCTCCAGCTTTCTGTCTTTTACTGCCCAAGCTTGACACCTGAAACTTGCTCTGTAGACCAGGCTGGCCTCAAACTCAAAGATCTGCCAGCCTCTGCCTCCTAGGTGCTGGTTGACCTACCACACCTGGCTCTAAGCTTTTCTTTAGTTCATTTTCACAGGTTGGAAACTTAACTGAGTGAGACCTTTCTCTGAGGTCACCACTCTTCTTATTCCATGTCTTAATCTGTTTATTTCCTGAACACAGAATTTACCTCTATTCTACTTCTTGGAGCTACTTTCTCAGAATTTTCATTTTGTAATTTACCTTGCTCAGCTTACTCTTTTTCATTATAAATCTTCATTAGATTTAACACTAAAAATCACAAGACAGACTATATACTAGGCTGTTTTGAAATTTCCTCTGCCAATGAAATTAATCCAAAATTCCTAATTTTAGCCTCAGATAGATTCTTTGGACAAGGGCCAAAGGTAGCCACTTTCTTCACCAAAATCTCACAAGAACAGTCTTCTGGCAACATACTAAACTTCTTCTCCTCTGAAACCTCCTGCGTGAGTCCCCCACAGTTCAAAGAATTCTTAGCACCACTGTCTTCCATGCTCCTGCTAATACGGCCCTTTAAGTGGTGCTTAAAGCATTGCACTGATATTCAAACCTAGAATACCAAAGTCTAAATGTCTCCAAATGAACACTTGGTCAGACCTATCACAACAGTACTCCAGTACCTAGTACCAAATTCTGTCTTAGCTAGGGTTGCTATTATTGTGAAGAGACCATGACCACAGAAACTTTTATAAAGAAAAACTTTTAATTGAGGAGGCAGCTTACAGTTCAGAGACTTAGTCCATTATCATCATGGTGGGGACAAGGCAGATATGGTTCTGGAGAAGTGGCTGAGAGTCTTACATCTTCCAGGCAACAGGAAGTCAACTGACTATCACACTGAGGGAAGTTTGCGCAAGAGACCTCAAAGCCCCACAGTGGCACACTTCCTCCAACAAGGCCACACTTCTAATAGTGCCACTCACCTTGGTGGCCATTTTCTTTAAAACCACCACAATGAGCTTGCTTATTCTTTTCCAAAACTGAAAATTAATTTGGAAACTGAAGCTAGGGTGGGTGAAAATGTACTCTACCCCTGCATCTCACACTGAGTCAGACAATTTTCAGGCATGCCTACGGGGTATTTGCTTGTTTGTTAATTGATAAAGGAGGGCCCAGCCCACTATGAGAAGCACCAGTCCTTGGGCAGGTAGTATCAGGTTACAAGAAATGCAGCTAAGCATGAACCTGGGGAATAAACCAGCAAGCAAGCAGTATCCTCCATGGCTTCAGTTTGAAGTTCATATTTCAGTTCTTTGCTTGTCTTTCCTCAATGACAGCTGTAACCTGCAACCTGAAATAAACCCTTTCTCCTCTGAGTGACTTTTAGTCACAGTGCTTGTCATAGTAACAAAATGAAATAAGAACATAGACTAAGAGATCATTTAAAGTGTAAGTCTGTGCTTTTGGTAAGCAAATACAAACATTTAAAAGCAGCTATATAGACATAAGACAAACTATGATATAATAATTGAACTAGAGCTAGACACAGGATTAGAAAGGAATAAAAAAGAAGCAGAAGCCTGTGACCAAAAGACTTAGTGTACCAGAGTTTGATTGGTACCATGGAAAAGTCAGAATGGATGCAGATATACCAATTAAATAATTAAAGGAGGCCACAAAGACCAGTTGGGCAGTCAAGAGTGGCATGCACTGCTGGAGAGGCATGTAACTCTCATAAGCACTCAACAGTGTTTAAGCAAGGGTAGTGTCACGGTGTAAGTAAAAGCAGGTGCCCTTGGAACAACTAAGAGATTAGCAAAAATATGATTGTACCTGTTAGTTTTGCACGTGAAAGGAGATACACACTACCAAGGTCACACGAGAGTTTATTTAGGAAAGAGTTCCCAGGCAGGTGCAGAAGCAGAGGAGCAGGACAGACCAGGAGACAGAGAGAGAGAGCCGAACATGCCTATGCGCCAGTCTCTTTTAAGAGAAGGGGTGTGTACAGATATACGTAGTCACGTTTAGGGTGTGCCTCTGTATGCCGCATGCGTCCAGGGAGGTACTGCAGGGTTTATGCAGCCACGCCCAGGAGCGTGCCTCCATACAAGGTGCATCCCACCAGAGCCTAGTTGGCTCAGCTACGTGGAATGCCAGGAATCCTTACAGGACCCCTAACCAAAGATCAAAGAATAGTTTACTGGAGACCAGGGGTACTGGCTGTCCAATGGGACTCAGAGGTAATGACATAGGGATACTGGCTGTTCAATGGGAGTCAGAGGTAATGACACACGGGTACTGGCTGTCCAATGGGAGCCAGAGTCAATGACATAGAAGAGAATCCACTTACTTCTAGAGAGAAGAGCCAGGAAAATGCCATGAATTGTCCCCACTATCTCCTGGCTGAGACAGTTCCATGTGGCTGATAGATGAGCCTGAGATGTGCAGCTGGGAAAGGTTAGCTTCTAAGCCATGGAGCAGATTCAGGCAGGTAATGGCAACACCTGTGGTTCACTATGCCCAGATAGTGCACATACCTAGTAATTTTATTATTCACAACTTGAGAACTCTTGAATAGAAGAGAAACAAACAACTGAACATGTCTTTTTAAGGAGAAAATGTTAAAGGTTAGAAACACAAACAAAGACCTTGCCAATAAGGTGAGGTAGGGAACATTTCTAATAAGTATTCAGCAGAACATTTTCCTTTGGGGGGTCCTACTGAATTTCTGTACCTTTTTTCCCTTGGATGTTGACATCTCCTACTTGTTTGTTGTACAGGGCTCATGGGGAGGAGTGGTGGACACAGGTGCATGGGGAGTGAAGGGTCCTGCTGTTTCCTTTTAGGGTTCACATCACTTCTGCAGCTTTGCTTCCCAGTAGGTAAAAAGATAAAGTCTCTTCCTTCATCTCACTGGCCTCTTTTTGTTACTTCATTGTTCTTTGTCTCCTTCACTTCTTAGGCTTTCTCTTCCCATTATCTTCTACATTGCAGTTCACACAGGCCTTGAGAATTCTTCAGTAGCTTAAGTACTTATACATTGGTTCTGCAAATATAAACTGAATTAAAAAGTCATGTCTCTTTGTAACATAAACAATGGTGATTTGGTAGCAACTTTAAAAACAAACAGCTAAACCAAGCCTGATGACATGTGCCTGTAATTCTAGCACTTGAGAGGCTAAGACAGGAAGATTGCACAAAATTGGAGGCTAGGAGGCAAGTTCCTAGCCGGGAAGGGCTACTGGTTAAGACCTGACTAGCAAAACAGCAACAACAACACACATACACACATGCACACACACAGACACACAAACACACACACACACACACACACACACAAAGAACAAGTTTCCTGACATCACTGTTCTGGGTAGGTTTCTGCTCAGTTAATAACTAATAGAATTTTTTATTGCATTGGAAGATTCAATAATGTATCTGCTGAAGACAGCTTTATAGATGTGAGTTATCTATCTTATTTGCTTATTACTTGTTTAGTTTGTGATTTCTGAATGAGAGAAGGACCGGTAATCACTGTTCCTTATGAATGTCAATCATCTGTACCATGAAAATTCTCTAACCCTCAACCAGATATGTACCAGTCACTGCATTATGACAAGCTCACTGCACTCATACCTCTCTAACTGTGACTCATAAGCATATATTTGACTCTGGATATAAAACAGCAACTTGACTAGATTTTAGTAGCTGGAATGTGTACATAATTGCCACATCGTCAGGCAATCCTAAGCTGTGCTGCCAAGGACTAGATGTATAGCTTTAAGACTCAGTATAGAAAACTGCCTTTGTGCTTCCTTCAAACAAAGTTCACATAGCTGAGATGGTGGTAGGAAATTATTCCCATTCATCATTATTGCTTACTTTTAATCCCTTGGATATACTTCACAGTAAAACCTAACATGATTTTATTATAAACATCATGTTTTCTTGATGAATGATTTAATTTCTATATGATTTCTACATTTACTAACCAAGGCTTACTCACTATAACAACATTGTAAACAAAAGTCTTTAAAATATATACAGTAATAAAGATCTTCAGGATATCCTGCCAGGCTCAATGTACATAAACTTGGGACTAGCCAAGAAAATCTGAGCCACAAGAAAAAGGAGCCAACATATTTAATAGTCAGACAACTCATCAGTTGTTCACTTCTTGGAGAAATGCCACTGAATGAAATATACATAAGCTTTCGTCAAGTATTTTATGATCTTTGTATTAAACTAGTGAGTCTGAGTTTAGCACTGGGTGTTAAACATTAAGTATGTGGAAAGAGATGATTTAAACAAGTGATAAATTCAAACAGCTCTCTGTATAGGATGTTGCTCTCCCACTGGGAGAAAGGGATTGAAGTCTGTGCAGTTGGCTTTTTCACTGGTGAGCAATCTGAAAGGTGAAGGTCTATGTTTAAGATGCTTTCTGAATGATTAATCCACCTAAAATTCAGAAACTACCATTCCATTTTGATGATTTTTGGCTCAGAATGCAGCCATGCACTTAAAATAGTTTTAAATATCATTTTTATTTTCTGTCTGTGTGCCTGAGAAGAAAGCATTTGCACCTGAAGTTTATCACACACAGTGATCACAACTCCCCAAGACCAATCAATATTCAGTAAACATAAGCATAGGGTTTCAGCTTTTTAAGCACTGTCTAGATAATTTTCACAATTTTTATTAAAGAAAAAAAAATCCCAATTTCACAAAATTAAAAAAAAAATTGGTAGAAAAAGTCTTTTCTATTTCACCAGAAGACTGCCCAGCATCTTTCCCTGAGTATGACCTCATATTTTAGTGAGGGTTTCTATTGCATTGAAACACCATGACCAAAAAGCAAGATGTTTATTCTCCTTACCTTTTCACAGCAGTGTTCATCATTGAAGAAAGTTAGGACAGGACCTCAAACAGGACAAGAACCTGGAGGCAGGAGCTGATACAGAGGCCATGGAAGATGTTGCTTACTGACCTACTCCCTATGGTTTTCTCAGAATGCTTTCTTATAGAACAAAAACCACAAGCCCAGGGATAGCACCATCTACAATGGGCTGGGCCCCCATTGATCACTAATTGAGAAAATGTCCTACAGCTGGATCTCAAGGAGACATTTTTCAGTTGAAGTTCTGTCCTTTAGGGTAAAGTCTAGTTTGTGTGTTAAGTTGACAAGCCTGACCAGCACAGGTAATTATTTGTTTCTTAAAGCTTTGTGTGTGCACCCACTCTTATAAAGTCAAAAAACATGAATCTTATTTATTATTGTGAATTTAAGTTTGGAAAACCCACAGTGATATCTTATATACAAAGATACACAAGCTAGTAAGAATCTATGCTATGATTTTTCACAAGGCCCACATAGTAAACTCTCTATTGAAGGGCCACATTAGTTTGCTCCAAAGGAAAATGCCCATCTGTGGAAACCCTAAATAGGGTTGTTACCTGAAGCATTTTCTTTGGCTCTTGGTTCTCTGATTCAACATACATAAAATTTGCAATTAGGCACACCACTACATGTAAAGAAAGCCTATCAATCAATGGATGGGTTTCATTTGTGAAAAGTAAGGTCCCACTTTCAGCTTTTTTTTTTTTTTTTACATGCTTAAGGATTTTAATTGTTATATACAGGTTCCAAGGAACCCAGGTCGATAGCCTGGTTCCAGCACAGAAGAAAGGCTAAGGACCCACTTTCAGCTTTTATGAAGGGAATTAGTTTCAGAAAAAAATTCTTAGATTGCTTTTGGAATTTTATGTAAATTACATTAAAATTGACTTCTTTGTATTCAAAAGTAGATTTAAAAAAAAAACAATTTAGACTGAGAAAGACTAACTTCCTGAGGTAGTCAACTGCTCAGTTGCTTCAGTTCCATAGTCCATCATCTAATCATTATCAGTAAGCTTGAAAATCAGTCTGTTCTCCACGTGCATGCTGGTCGTGGATGGCCTTGCTTTACAAGATAGGCAAAGGCACTGCAGAAGGACTGGGAAGGCAAAGGATCTTTGATTTCTTCTCTCCTTTTTGCTTCTCTTAGAGCCTGGTTTTCAGACTACATGTTCCTAAGGATTCTTTCAGTATGATTTGTCCTGTTCTCACGGAGCCTGTAAGCTGGCTGCCTTTCTCTCAGCTGTTCCCTCCATCTGTCCCAACACGAGGCCTCTCTCATATGATTTCTTATTACGGCGTAGAACGTGCTGTGAGAAACCTGGAGCAACAACACAGCAAGCTTCATTTGAGAGCTAGTTCTGTGCCATCGATCTGTCACTGGAGACCCCTTCGGTGTGAGCTGAGCCCTAAGTAGTTAGAATGTATACACATTTAGAACTAAGTGGGAAGAAACATGAGCACACAAAGGTGGATTTAATTATGTGTTTAATTATAGAAAGAGCACTTTATAGTGTGTAGCTCTCGATTACTAGGTAAAAGTTAAATCAATGTCTGAGATTCCTAATATTTGCCACTTGCAGATTAAAAAAAAATCCATCTGTTTGTGCCAATGTATTCCTTTAGCAGCAAAATGTGAGCAATTTACTAATTGCCTTTTAGAGAAAATATAGCTTCACTACATGCTGTACTCCTAGGGTCTGGTTGTTCCAGTGAAGATGCCTTTGAGTCTCTGGTTCTGGTTGTTTTGATACAGTGTATTATGTTGCTGGAGGCTTGTCACAGTATGTTGTAGGTGAACTTAGCCTCCTGCTTTTAGGGGTTCCTTTTGGGCCATGACTTGTGAAAAGGATGTGCACTTCACTCTTAGTTCTTAATATTATAAAATACTCCTACTAAAGAGAAAGATTCATCTTGATTCTAATTAATTAACATACATAGAATCTTCAAAATAGATTAAAAAAAATTACATGGTTGGGTGATTCATTCTCAAAAATACCCCTGCATTATATACAAAGATACACATGCTACTAAGAAATCCTTGCTAGGATTTTTTTTTCCAAGGCCCACATAGTAATCACTTTCTGTAAGCTCCAGATGGAAGGGCCACATTAGTTTGCTCCAAAGGCAAATGACCATCTGTGGGAGCCCTAAATAGGTTTGCTACTTGAAGCATTTTCTTTGGCTCTTTGCTGTCAAATTCAATGCAGTTTTGCTAAATGATGGAACTTTAAGTATGATATCTTTCCTTAAAAACACCCGTGTTCACATTCCTATCTATGGCATTCACCCTGACAAGCACTCCCTGCGTCCCATGCTCACTAATGGTGTCAAGCCCAAGCTATACAAACAGGGGAGACAGTTCCCTGCTCTTAGAAGCACACAGTTCAGCACTGAGCATTCTCACTGTGCACTGGTTCTTTGGTTGAACTGCAGGCTTTTGGAATTCATTCTGAGGTCATATGGGTGTAATCACGTACCTATGGCTTTCTAAGCTTACAGTTCATAGTCTTCCCAAGAATTTTGGAGTTTTACTCCAAACCTAGTTATTTATTATTTAGTTAACTTTATTTTTGATGTTCCGGGGGTCAAACCCAGGGCCGTTTCTATGCTAGTTAGGTTTTTTTTTTTTTTTTTTTTTTTTTTACCACTGAGATATACTTTTCACCTACAGATTTAGTTTGAAAACCTCTAAAGCATTGGTCCAGTAGAGAAAGCTCATGTTTAAGAGCTTCAAAAAATGATAATGTACTGTTAGAGTGAACTACTAATCTAGGCATAACTAAGACAATTGCTTGCTTTTGCAAGACTAGTTTATCTTCCTGATATAGATTAAAAGCTCTCATTTGAAAAGGTCTCACTATTTTAAGAAGTGAGACAAGTAACTGCTATGTATATGACATGTTTTCAGCTTTTACTACTATGAATTTCTAAAACACTGGCCTTAAAGTTAGCTCTCCCTCCTTCCCTCCCCCCACCCTGTGTGTGTGTGTGTGTGTGTGTGTGTTTGTAGGTATGTATGGCTTTAGGCAATCTTTAAAAAGTCTTTTCTAAGAAATAGAAACTGACAGCACTGTTCAAGTCGCTAGCTCTCTTGGTGACGAGTTTCTCAGAGTTAAGTTGATGGTTGGTTTGTGGCTTTAAGGTGACATTCTACAATGATGACAGAGGTTGAAATCGGCAGGTTCAACAGGTCTTGCCCCAGGTTGTTTCTTATAGATAATACTCCATGTCCCTTGTAGGGTCCGTCTTCCCTAGCTGCGTTCTTCCTGACAATTTCTGTTTGTTTCTGTTTTCTAGGCTATTGACTATATTGAGTGTTGCTACAGAAGGGTGAAATAAACAAGTGCATTGCACAAACACCACACAAGGCTGAGTTTATTTTACCAGATAGCAGATACCCATCAATCCACCAACCTGGCTAAACCCTTAGAAATAGAAAGAGATAAAATGAAACATTATATTCTAGGAGGGATGGGAAAGTAGAACCTCTAATGATGCTGAAAGCCAGTGTGTGATCACGTGAAAAAAGATGCTTATAAACACTAGAGAATATTGATGTTGACCTTTTTAGCATCTAATGAAGAGAGAACTATAGAGATAAAGTCAGAACGCCATGAGTGCAGAAGTCTGTAGACTTGAGGCTGGAGGTCGGGAGAAGGCTGAGCCACAGGGGAGGCTGGAGTGTTAAGTCCTGGCAAGCTGCAGAGTCAAGAAAAAGACTGAACTTGAATGTCATTCTCACAAACAGAATTGGCCCTGGGGCAGCTGTTAGAAGTGAGAAGGTAAAATGGATTCATCCAACGATGAGGCAGAATATTGAAAAGGTTAAACTTCCCCTTTACAAGTCTATTAAAAGTTGATGGTCTTTCACAGAGTGTGCACTATAATAAAATTATTATGTTCCTTTTTTAATAGCAAGGCAGTCATAAGAATGATAAAAATCTCTTCCATAACTCGTTTCTGGTTTAATATGAAACTCCCAGTGTGTCCTTTATGGCCCACAATAGCTTATGAAAAAGTATGGAACTTGTTGTCCAAAAAAATACTTTTCATCCCCAAAGACTACTGTCAATTACTCCCTTGGGCATAATTCCAGGAAAGTGGGGTTTCCATCTCTATGTACATCGTGCAACCAGAGCCCTTCCATGTACTTCTTTTAAAAGGAAGGGACACAATGGCTGTGCCTCAGAAGGAGGTTCAGAAAATGCATCTACAGTGCAAGCTGCTTTGGACTAGGCTTGGCAGACAACCGTTTTTTTGTTTGTTTGTTTGTTTCTTTGTTTTGTTTTGTTTTGTTTTGTTTTGGCAAAAACCATTGTTTTTGCTTCATGACTTGTGTGCTAGAATGCTGTTTTCAGAAGACAGTGATCTGTCACCTTCTTTATCTGAAGCAGCCTTGCCACATCACCCTGCATTTGCTGTTTAATCACAAAGCAGGCTTGTTCTCAGCTAAAATTCATACAAATACCTTCACAGAAAAATTTTAAGTCTTGAGTAGCTAGCTCCTCTCCAGGTAGAAGGCTTTAAAAGCATTGTTTGTCATCAGTTAATGTTAAAGATGCGAGAATACATCAAAGCTTTCCCAATCCAAGGTGTTCTAGGCAAAAGAGAGAACCAACGGAGGAATATAGAGTGGGAAGCCACACTCCTAATGCCAGGAGGTGGCACAATACCACACAGACCACTCAGAGCAGACAAGGGAAAGATCTGGACTTGGGTCGCATGATATCTGTTTATAATATAGACTCAATACATTCACTGGTTTGTACTACATTTTTATGGTTGTGAGCCTAGCCTTTAACGGCTGAGCCATCTCTCCAGCCCAACTACATTTTAATTATGCACCGACCAGTACAGATAAATATTTCTGTCAACAAAACAAGAAACTTCTTGCAACTCAGAGGTTTGTAGTGTGTACACGCTGTAGTTATATAAATGAGTTATAACCATCCTGATAAATTCCAAGTTAAGGGAATTAGAGGTGTAGAGAAAAGCAAAGAGATAATGAAGCCCTTCTTTAGCAGATGACAGACTTAGGGGGTGCAGCTTAATCAGTACCAAATGATGAGCAAGAAGGAAGAAGAAGGAGGACAGCAGAAGGATGGGCTTCTGGAGGAAGAGAACAGCCTTCTCTAAGACAGCCAAGCAACCAGGGGTGACTCTGGTGAGCTGTACGTTCACTTGGTACAGTCAGCCAGGAGAGGTGAGAAATGAGCTGCACACTTAGGCAGGGACCAGGGCAGGAAGCATCTCCAGGATCTTCCCAGAGAGCACACCTGTGTGGAGGCTGATAAGCAACCGTAGTGACTTTAATCTGGGGTTTAAATAATGGAGTTGTGTTTCAGTAGATCGCTTTTATTCTGATTGGTACAATGATGGAAAGTTAACAAAAACTAGGAAAGTGGTTGGTCTGAGACCTAGTGAGAAAGGGACTTCAATGCACTAGGGTTGCAGGGAGCATGACATCTAGAGATGGCATTGCTGTAACTGCCATCACTAATCTCTACCCAAGAAATTTCCCGTCTAATAAAGTTTTAAGGGAGGGAAATAATGTGGAAGTGCTCAATTAACTTTGAAAAGGTATGATACAATTAGAGAGGTATTTTATGAATATAATGAAGTATTTTAAATCCAGCTGTTTTAATCTATGAAACATAAGGGGAATAAAAATGGTTTTTATTTCTGTCGTGATAATTAAAAAGCCTGCATAGACTTATTTTCCTTCTAAGTTAGTCCTTCAAATATCTCTCTCCTGAGTGAAATGGCATGACTTGAAGAAAATCTACTAAAAATAAAATGCCTTTTTAAAAAGGAAAATCAGAGCATGAGTAACACTTTGTACTGGACTGTAGCTTGTTCTAATTGAGTTTATTCTTTTTGAGATACAGCCCCCAGTCCTTACTGTCATCCACTTACCCGTTCATAGTTTTCATTTCGTTTACTTACTTATTTTGGTTTGTCAAGACATTATTTCTTTGTGTAAAAGTCTTAGCTGTCCTTGAACTTAGTGAGATCCACCTGGCTTTGTCTCCCACATGATGGAATTAAAGGCCTGTGCCACCACTGTCTAGCTGCTCATTCATATTTTAAATGAAGATTTTTAAATAATATACAGAGTAATATGGATTCCACTGGGCACATTATCAACCAGAAGTCATTTCTTGCCTGCAGGCAATTCTGGCCTGCCAAAGCCTTTTACTCCCTTCTCTACATCACATACCTTAGACTTGATCCATCTAGCAACAACCTGAGGATAAACATTTTGTTATAATCATTCATATCATGTATTAGACTATTTTTATTTAGCAAAGTGGGGACTCAGAAGTATTAGTTGAATTACTGATACTTCTGAATTATTAGCGTATTTATTATTTTATATAGTTTTCCATTGATGCTTCAATTCCCCATTGCTCTAGCCAGAAGACTCTGTTCAGTGACTAACTCTAGGGTATTTACCCTAGTTCTAGACAAAATTAAAATGGTTTCACACAGGCATGCAGCTGAAAGCCAAGGCTGGCAGCCAACACCATGTAATTATGCTACCACCTTAAAATCAAACTGATTTCTCTTCACAGAAGCAATATTTTAATACTTTATGTGCGGGAGGAATTTAAAATTGCAATAAATTTAGAATAATAATGTTGTTCATTTTTTGGGTAATCAACTTGTATGTTAATGTTAAAATCATCTTGTACAGATGCTTTCTGTGTAAGATGCTGGGGATGTTGGTCCCATTATAACTAGGTGAACAGAAGTCTTCATATCAGATTAAAAGTGATCATTAACTCAAAACCTAGACCCATTCAGAAAAATCAGTGATGAAAAAAATCTGGAATGAAAAATAATCATACACTCAACTTACTAAACATTTGGGAATCAAAGAACTGTTAAAGTCTATGTGATCGTCTCCTTTAAAGATAGTAAAATGTGTTCAAATTAGTTTTTCTTGCTGCAGTTTCTAACTGTAACTGTGCTTCAGGATCTCAACAGCCTATGCTCTGTTGAGAAGTGTGGTTCCCTGTTCCCTGTTAATTCTCAGGGCTGATGCACTATTGATTCAGGTATTGATATAGAAACACTGAAGGCCCTCAGCCTCCTGCTCACTTTGCTTCCATTTTGAGCCTGTAGCAGTGGGGTGAGTGACGTGGGCTGCTGTCAGCTGATTTAGTAATATGTGTGTGTGGCGTGTTGACTTTCACACAATTCTTTTTCTAGTTCCTCTATAGGTTTTGTAACCTCTAGCAGAGGCTGATATGTCATTTAGATCAGCAGAAAGGTCTTCTAATAGGAGCTGTTGTTTCTCTGAACTGTGAATGGACCTTTTCTTGATGTCTGTCCACACACCATTATCACGTCACACACTATGCTGAGCTGATCCACTGTACTTTTCTCTCCCAAATCTGCTTCTTGAAGTTCCTCTGAAACAGACTCCGTTGTATTATCTGTGTGCAGACAAGTGACACCAATAGCAGTGTGGCTTGTAAATATCCCTTGAATTCTGCCCCCCTTTGTTGTGCAGAGCTTTGTGTTGAGAGCTTACCTATTTCCCAGTCTTACCTGAGCCTTGTAAAAACTCTCCGAAAGCATGACTGTCCTCTGGGAATCCTGCTATCCTGATCTAAGTGAGCACAACTTGTCTTGTGAGCCACACAAACACCACCTGTCTCCTGGATTCAGCACACAGCTTCACTCTTGTCCTCGGTGGCAGTGCGCATGCAGTCTTCCTTTTAAAATGTATAATGAGCCATATTATCTTAAACATCCTCCAGGAACTTACCACTTTTAGGACAAAAGTTCAAGCAGTCATTATACTTCATAGAGCTTTAAGTCAGTTCTGCCTAAGATGGTGTCTCTTCTGCCACCAAGCACTTATGATTGGATATACACGTATCTGTGGATGCACACGCAAGTTCTTGAGTAAAGTCATATCCTCAGATGGCCTGTTTCTTCTTGCATGTCTTAGTGAAGTTTGTTGATATACCTGGCAGTAAGCATTTAAAATTAGGGTGTTTTTTTTTTAGTTTAGTTTAGCAAGATATGAAATGATTTCATTGCAAATCAAATAGCTTGCACAAGGACACCATTCAAGCCCCATCACCAGGTTGGTCTGGATCCCTCATGTGATCCATTTCTCCTTCATTCCTTTCAGGGAACCTGTAGTTGAGTGATTTAAAAGTCTCCCTTGCTCTCTTTGCTAGAAGGGTGCCCTTGACTACAGGATACAGATCTCATGTTCACTAATCATCTTTTTCCTTCAGAAATCATTTCAGTCTACAAAGATATGCCTGCCATCCACTGAAGGCTGCAATGTGTTCTCCTCAGTATCCATATACCTGAAGGACACCTAGATGAAGGGCAGAAGTTGATTTTATTACTGTGCAAGAGCTGAGAAAAGTGTTATAAATTACAGCCATGCACTCTTACTGTTGGGTCAAGCACTCCTCACCTCAAAACAATTGTAGAAGAACTTCTAGCCTGAGGCCTAGGCATTGGCATTTTCATTCTCCAAGATGATCCAAATGCACAGCCATGGCTGAGAAAGCTTGACTTGGAACTATTTGATGGAAATGATAAAACTGGAGTATTTTCCCCTTGCTCTGTCCTCTTTGCTACAGCCATAAGGTGGCAGTAGCATTGTACAATGACTATCCTGGTCCTGGCCTGAAGTAGACGCTGAACTAGAATCTGCAATTCTAATCCAGCATTTGGAGGAGTCTCCTCCTCTTCCTGGCCAATCCACCTCAAGCCATGATTCAGCAGCTTCCAGGAGTCATTCAGAAGCTGTCTTGGCTCCTTTGTTTCCAAGCCACAGAGAGTACTTTGGTTCTTAAGCATCCTTCCCAACACCTAAAAATGACTCAGACGCTCATACTAATTTCATCCTGCTTGGTTTATGTCTCAGGCACATTGCTAGCTAGCTCTTTTATCCTAATTCTACCCATTTCTATTAATCTATCTGGCCATGTGGCCCATGGCATGGTCCAGCTCACCTGGATCCTACATGTTTCTTCTTTGGAGGCTGGATGGAGTCTTTTTTTTTAAACTTTATTTATTTATTTGCCTTGGTGTTTGCCTGGAACTGGAACTACAGACAGTTGTTAGCTGCCATGTGGGTGCTGGGAATCGAACCCGGGTCCTCTGGAAGAGCAGGCGGTGCTCTTAACCACTGAGCCATCTCTCCAGCCCCCTGGATGGAGTCTTAACTCTGCTTTCCCCTACCTGTCTCTGATTTCCTGCCTATTCTGATTCCTCCCCCGGACTTCTATGGCACCTAACACAGGCCAAAACAGTTTTTTTATTTACATCATACAGAGGGAACATTCCCACCACACTGATGGCACAGTCTTTCATTGGAATGACAAAGTGCTTATAAGAGACATTTCTAGCCAATAAAACTCCATAGTGGTCCTTTTTCTTTCTAGGGCGCCCTAAGAGCACTGCTACAAATGGACACTCACACCTGAGTCCCTCTCAAGACTTGGTCTAGAGATAGTGTAAGACACTTAAGACGAGCTCATTGGATGGAATGGCAAATGTATACTTTATTACCCCCAAACTAAAGGCACTAGGCTATTTGAAAATTTAATAAATTTTTGCATATCTACTATGTTCAACGGAATATGTCTCTATTATGGAATGTTAACAGAACCAGTTGGCATACCTTCACTTACTTGCTCACATCATTTTGTGTGAGGAGAGCACCTATGGTTTCTCTGTTGATCTTAAGAATACAATACATTGTTGACTGTAGTCACAGTTGTTGTCTTCAACTTTTCCCTTTGAGGTATTTCTGCTTTGACAACATGCTTAGATGTTACTGATTAACACATTCTTTTCCAGCTTACAGAACACTTCCCTTCTTGTAAAACATTAATGATAGCGATGAACTCTAAAAGCTTTTATTTGTCTAAACTATTTAGATTCTTCTTTATTTCCTGAGGGCAGCTTGCCTGATATATTGATTGGTAGGTCTTTCTTATTTACTGTTTTTATTCTTAAGATAAATATAATTTCTCCCTTTTTGTTACTTCCACCAAACTCCCTATACATCATTTCTTGTTCTCTTTCAAATTCATGGTTTCTTATTTAATAATTGTTATTGCATGCATATATGTATATATATATATATTCTTAAATATAACCTGATTCTCTCTTTCTGTACTTTGAATATATTTTCACCCTTTTATCTTGAATTATAAGGTTTCTAATGAGATACTGATATTCTCTTTGTGATATTTGCTTATTTTTTCCTGCCAGGTTTAATATCATTAATCTATCTTTGAATTTTGATAATCTTATTACAATATATTAGTGTACATTAGCATATATCTTTGTATCTTTAATCTTATTTGGATTAAAAATGATTAAAGACCTTTAGGTTTCCTATAATAACTAGATATTTATACCTTTTACTGAAATTTGGACAGTTTCATTGAGGTTAATTTTAAAGTAAATGTTTTACAGCACTGTATTTTTTAAAAAAAAAAAACTTACATGATACAAAAATTACTTGTTTGGAAACTACCCTGTGAATACTATAAAGTTTTTTCAGTTTTTTATCTATTTTTCCCTTTCTCAAGCTGTATAATATGAAGTTATTCATCTTTACATTCTCAAAATTTGTTACTTGATCAACTCCACCATGAAGGTGTCTGTCAAGTTTTGCATATAAATACAACCTTTCTGTTAAATTTCTAGTTTTTATTTTAATTATATTCTTGATTTTATTATTTGTATGTGTTTTATTTTCTAGGTTCAATTAAGGACAATCACTCTGAATTCTTTGTTAGGCAGTTCATATATTTTCCTTCCTTTGGTGATCAGCTAATGAGATTATTGAATTTTTTTGTTGCTGTTAAAAATGTCTGTCTCTCATGGGCTTTATTTTTGTATTCATATGTTCAATGTCTGTGATTTTGAAAAATTAGCAAATTATTTCAGTATTTGAAGATTGGCTTTGTAGGAAGAATATTCTATTCTAAAATGTGATCTTAGCCAGAAGTGGGGCTGAAAGCACAGAAACAAACATACATTAGTGATACATAGGACTTAATATGTCAATTTTTTTTCTCGTCAGAAGAAAAGTTTTAAAAATGCATTGTTCATCACAAATTTCAACTATTCTTGACATATTAGTCTTCTGTGAAAAGATAACATTTAAAGTTGGATGTTTCCTTAAATGTATTTGTAATTTATCTAATTTTGTACTTAAAATACCTTTCTTGGTTAAATTTTTTCAGTAAGCCATGTACTTTTCACAATAATCAAACTGCCAAACTTAGTAAGAGGCAATAAAAGCATGTTTTTAGTATGATATCATTTACTTTGAGATATCTCTTGACTTAATATAGAATGCACACACCAAATCGTGATGTTAAAAATCTTTTATTGACATGCTTTGAAAGGCAGTAGTAGAGGGAAATGTGGAGAAGCCTGATTAGGACAAGAGGCTAAAAGCATACACCAACAGCTAGACTGTTACTGTATAGGTCACAGCATGGCTGTCATAGAAGAAAATGACAAAATGTCAAGTTCAAAGCTGAATATCCTTTTATCCCAAAATGGATAAAAGAAATAACTTTATTCAGCTTACATTTCTTGTTTCTGTTTCTCATCTGCTTTAAAAATTGGTGTGGGAGTATTGATGTCTAAGCTACTGTGACAGACAGCATTTAGGAATCTAAGTGTTGACTGTTGTATTATGGTTTCCAGATATAGTCACACATGTGAACTAACAGAACATTGGAATAGAAATTAAAGACACAGGCTAAAACTTGTCCTTAATTAAAATACTTTGTAAGTGTTAAATTATCCAATTTAATATTTCTGGAACTCATAAGGATTCATTCACTGTCTTTTCCTGTGGAAAACTTTAATGTTTATACATAGCTTTGTTTCAATTACCTCTCTGATCATGAACAAAATTATTCTTTCTCTCTGTGTTTTTGTATTTTCACTTAAAAAATGACTCAAGGTGGCATTGAACACTCATCAACTATCTTCCATAACTCACACAAAACTACTCAAGCCAGTATTATTTAGAAGATTAGGTGAGAATGGATTGATACATAAAGCTCAACAGAGGAGTTTTATTTAAATGGATGGAATACAATTAAGTGAAAAGAAAGAGAAAATTTCATCTTGTCATCAACTACAGAATGAGAAGCTGGTTAGAAAGTTCCCTTAGGTAAGAAGTAATCCCATCAGCGAACCCACCACAGAATGACAACTGCTCCTCAGCCCTTGGTGTGTGAGGAGACATACACTCTTCTACACTATTTCTTCCAGGAGCTATATCTTATATTTATTTTTTAAATGTTTATTTTTATTTGTGTGTGTATTGTGTTTTTGTGTTTGTCGGTGTTCATGGAGAGTAGTGCAGATGTTAGAGCTGCCAGAGACAGAGTTACAGGTGACTGTCAATCACCTGATGTGGTGCTGAAAACTGAACATGAGCCCTTTGGCAGAGCAGTCACCACTCAGAACCTGTAATTTAGTCACCTCCCCAATTTTAAGGTTTACATTCTAAAAAGTTAAAAGAAATGGAAGAAAATGCTGACATGCCATCTTGGAGGAGGAAAACTATAGCTGCAATAGTTTAAACTCAAGTTATGGAAAAATATTGAAATGCAAAAAGTGCTATTCTATCCTTATATGTCATGTACTTATATATCCCAGATCTCTAACACAGCATCTTACAACACCCCAATTTATCTTCCAATTCATCATAGTTAACATAGTGACTGTAGGAAAAGTATAATAGTAACTGAAAGACAGTGATCACGAAGTAGTGTTCTTTGGGGAAAAGTGGAAATGTGGTTTGGTTACCACATTGACTATCTATGCTCTTTTAAAATATAATTTACTTTAGAATAAACTCCATTGCATCTGAAAAATTCTTTACATTTGTATTTTAACAAAACTATATTATTAGTCATGTGACTACAAGTTATATATTTGACATTTTACTGCAGTTTATTAATTCCAAGAATTGTTAAGGTATGTATCAGCAGCCTAGACAATTATGGCTTCTCAGAAAGCAAAGGACCTTAATCCTATCTAGGAAGATAATAGTAATCTTCATTTATTAATCTCTCAAAGATAATTGAGAGAATATAAGTAAGAGCTGTCTGTTTGCCCGTATTCCTTTTTCTTTCAGTCATATGCAGTATCAATCTTGATATTGAAGACATTTCATTATATTTTTAGACATTTTAGATGCTGTCAAAATTTAATAAGATTTTTCTATACATGGTAGCAGTTTTGAAGAATGAAAAATGAAGATAATTGAGTTTGGAAATCAAATTATTTCAGTTTTCAATCTAATTTTTAAGAATCATCTGGTACTTGTTTAGTACCAGTCTTATTTTCTTGTTGATATGATAAAATATTCTGACAGAAGCCACCTAAGCATTTATTCTGGCTTCTATTTCAAGAATACAGTCCATCATGGAGGGAGGCCAAGGGGCAGGGAGCTTGATAGGTTATACTCACCCTCAGGAACAGGGGTCAGTGTACACATGCTGATATTCAGCTTTCTTTTTTGTTTGGTACAGGGTAGGACCCTACACAGGGGATGGTTCTATCCACGATAAAGATGAGTCTTTCTCCTATAGACATGCAAAGATGCCCATCATCTCCCCAGGAGGCTCTAGATTCTGTCAAACTGACAGTTAACAATAACCATCATACAGCCTAACCTAAGAGTTTTATTTAATAAATTAATTTAATGAGTTAATAAACAGATGATAATGTTTACTAATTCATGGTAAAGATGTGATTCTCTACAATGTTTCCATGTTTTGCTTTGATTTTCCTCTTGTTCCTTATTTCTTTTTTATTTGGCATTTAACTTACCAAAGGAAAAGCCTTGCTACT
Organism: Sigmodon hispidus; assembly: GCA_004025045.1. NCBI lineage: Eukaryota > Metazoa > Chordata > Mammalia > Rodentia > Cricetidae > Sigmodon > Sigmodon hispidus. Next base: position 161,881 of record PVIH01001996.1, on the reverse strand, counting down.
TACTGAGGTAGAGAAAGAATAACTCACTAACCAGACACCAAACACCAATTCCCCATGCAAGTGAAGGCAGGGCGATTAGAAACATCATATACTTGTTTCCTAAGCACAAGTATATGAATGTGTGGGTTATGTCTTTAGATTATTACCAAGAACTCTTTTATACTGTCATTTGGGTGACATGTTCGTGCAAATGGGCCTTTCCACTATAGGTGATATTTGCTTCTTCTCTTCAGGAAAACTTCAGATCAAAACAAAAAAACCAAACTTGTTTTTTTATTTTTTTTTTTAAACAGAGGACTCATATGTTAGGATGGTAACCATAGACACAAAGGTTTAAAACATTCCTCTTGGTTTAATGAAAGAAAAAAAATATTCTAGACTTAGCACTTTGCTTCTCTTTGTAGTTTGTGGTTAGAGTCTGTGTGCTTAGTGCTTTGAATACCAGTAACATCTGCATTCTGAAGCTCCAAAAAAAAAAAAAAAAAAAAAAAAAACCCTCCTCAAAATTGCTTTGTTGCAGAAAATGACATTTATGAACTTTGGCAGGAACTACACTCTTAAGTCATGTTCAGTTTTGAAACGTGTATGGAAAAAAAATCTCCTCTTTGGGGAAGCCAGTCACACAGCTTCTTGAGCTCAGTCTTGTCAGAGGATGGAGGAGTCAGCAGAGCACAGAGTTCTGGGGGTCCTGGGACTCCATAGCTGTGAGCATGCTGTCTTGCAGGCCTAATACAATCTCACATGTTCTCATGAAGAGTAACAGTGGGCGGGCAATCTACCATGTGGCAAAATGTCTCTTCAAATCCAGACTCTGCTTTCTTAGCTTACTTTAGTAATACTCATAAGTATTCAAAAATAGCTCCAATTTTACCCATTTTTTCCAGGAGATCATTTATTCCTCTGTAAGTCCTTTATAGGAGAAAGTGCTTCTCCAGTCAGTGTTTAGGGGTTCTCCCTAGGGCTCCGGGGTGGAGCCAGGGCCCCCTTTTGCTTCGCTACCAGTGTTCTAACCACTGAGTAGTACTGCTCTGCTGGTTGTATCTGAATAAAAAGGGCTGTGGTTGTGGCTTCTGGACCAATGAATTAATCCATATTCTAATAGGTGGGAGTTCCTTTGATTCTGTAACTTTTAATCTCTCAAAAACACTATTGCTTTTAGAGTACTGGACAAGAATGGATTCTAGGCCTCCTCGTCACATAGTAACAGAAACACTGTGATTCCTGTCTGTACTGGTCAGTGCTAGCTAACATGTTTCCTCTTGCTCATCTTCCTCTACTTTATGCTGATGTGCTCTTCCAAGATTTGTCTGCCTTTCTATTGCACGTCACTTAAGTTGGAGCTTTCTAGTTAACATGGCTGGTTTCCCCAGGTCCACATATTAAGAAAAATGTCATTCTAGAAAATGGAAAGTGTGTGACTGTCCTACTTGAAGTCCATACAGGAAGAATAGCGATTGCATTAAATCAGGCTGATGTTTCCTCAGACAACCCACTTTCATCAGTGCAACCCAGGGACCTCTCAGGGGTTCTAGATGACCCCGTTCTATAGTAATCTAGAAACTGCTTCTGCCTGGAGGGGAATGAGCAGAACCATTTCAATACAGGGTACTAGGCTATGTCTCAAGCATATCATAATGTTTTGTGCCATAATGTTTCAAGAAAAATAAAAGGTTAATTTGACACAAATCTTTCATTGCAGTGGGAACTTGCATTATGTTTTACTGGGCAACATTGTAGAGTTCTTAGAATAGGTTAAAAATAAAGCAAGGTCTATTGATCTGTGAGATTTTTGTTACAAGCTGTGTGAGCAGAGATCACTGATTCTGGGACTTTGCAACCATATATGCAGTTCAGCCACTTGTCCCTTTGTGGGGACTAGAGATGAAGTCACTGGAAAGTGACATTTGAAGGTATGAATTCTGCTGTTTTATTAGTGAGCAATATGTAAGTGAATCTTCCACAAAAAAATTTTTGGTGGGTTGGAATTTAAGTATTGAGTTACTATAATTCCCCAAAACTTATATATGATCACTACCACAATCAATGAGTAGCAAGGCATTTTTCACAGATGATAAGAGTACAGTGTTTGGATTGGTTGTCATAAAATACTGTGTGTGTTTTGTTCCACAGCCTCCTCCTCAGATATATGATAAACAGCTGGATGAGAGGGAGCACACCATTGAAGAATGGAAAGGTGAATGTGCTGTGTTAATATGTACGCTCTGCTTCCCGGAAGTCAGAATATAAAAACTATCTTGTTATGGCATATAGTCAATACAAAGAAAGCATCTGCAGCTTTCTCATGTACAATGCTTCATTAAAAAGCAATGTTTCAGTGGCTTGTTATCAAATTGGTATTGGAGCTCAATTGTGTAGTCACAAGTTTCTGGCCAGTCCATCCCAAGGTCAGAACTTGCAGTTCTGAATCTACTTAGCCCCAAACAATCACACAAAGGCTTATATTAATTACAAACTGTTTGGCTTATGGCTCAGGCTCATTACCAACTAGCTCTTACAACTTAACTCATTTCTATTATTTATGCCTTGCCATGTGTCTAGTGGCTTTACTTATGTTCCATTACATCTTGCTCTCTTGGGCAGCAGCTCAAAGCATCTGTCTGACTCTGTCCTCCTTCCCCTTTATCTGTCTCACATTTTCTGCCTGCCTATATGCTGCTTTGCCATAGGCCAAAACAGTTCCTTTATTATCCAATGGTAATTCACAATGTACAGAAAGACACCCCATATTACTTTCCCTTTTCTGTCTAATCAAAAAGGAAGGTTTCAATTTTAACATAGTAAAATTACATATAACAAAATAACTATTGAGCAAGAATTAGAGTTATAATATCTAGTTTATTTGTATTTAGAAAATTAAAGAAAATATTCTATCATCTACCTTATCCCTGTGAGTTCAAAGTTTCATATCTAATTTACCTTTTATTATAACTAAGGAAAACTATAATTATAACTATCTGATCTTCAACTCCACCAAAGAGCATAGAAGAATATAATATTACCTGAGTAAAGAAGGGCATAATGAACAATCTCCAAATTCCAGAAATGACAGAGACATCTGGATAACTGGACAGCCACCCAAAGTTCCTTTGGAATGTTGAAGCGTCCATCTTCACTCTATAGGCCTAGAGTCTCTGGCAGATTTTTTAGTGAAGCAGGAAATTTGAAGGTCTGTTCCACTCATTCTGGCATAGTTCATCAGTCACTTCTTCTTGTGCCCTGAAGAATGTCTGGCAGTCTCTGCAAAGCAGGAACCTGAAGGATCATTTCACCTTCTTCTGGCAAAGTTCCAGAGATCACTTTCTTGTACATCCTGCATGTCTAGTTCATACAGCATACTCTTAAGCAGTCAAGGCAAGAACAATTTCTTGTCCGGTGGCTACTTTTTGCCACAGAGAAAATAAACTCCTTGTGGAGTTTCTTTGATGTGTAACATCCTCTTGAAGTAGATTGGTTTTGCCAGGAGCAGACATGTCTCACTGTTCAGAAAAGTCTAAGTTTTTACAACATTTTAATGGCCATATTTTGTAGGTCTTTGAAGTATTTGACGATTAACTATCTAATTGAAATATAACTTTGTATATCTAAAAAAATTCTAACATGACTATAAGTTTGATAGTCATATCATAGGTAACTATTCATCTTTATTTCTTAATTACACATTACAATTTTAAATGAGTTACATAAATATAATACTTTATATTTATGTAGAGTAGAAATATATACAGTATAACAAAATTAACCTTAAATTTGTATTAATAAACCAAAATCCATACTAATGAAAAATATTTTAAGATTAAAAATTTTTTAATCAAAGTAGATCCAATAATCTTTTTATCATCTCATTTCATATATCACTTTTTTCCCTAGAAAGAGATTGGCTATGACCATTAATCATTTATAATAAAAACAAATATTTATAAATATAAGCAATATTTTGGGAATTTGGGCATAGTTTTCCATTACTACTTTCTGCAGATTAGGGTGTACTGACAATCTTATGGGGGTCCTGAGGCTGAATCATCTTAGTCAGTAGCCTTGATGCTGATGTGGCCATCTCTTTCCATTAGAGATTTTTTTCCAGGGGAAGGCATCTTCTTCCTTTATCAAACCTTATTTCCTTTAACCTGGAATAAATCTACAGCCTCTCATTTTCTGTGGAAATAAAAGTAAAACCTCTTCTCCAAAGTAGCATATCTTTTGATTTAAATTTTAAAATCAAGTCATTTATAAAATTTATAGGTTGAATTAATCCAGCAGCAGTTATAACCAAATGTCTCTTAGAAGATCTTGCTCCTTCCTCAGCAGTCAAACAATTCAAAGACAACATGTTAATACAGCATCCAGACTTTTTGTGTATTTTTTATCTTTATATGGCATGTATATACGTATATATACATGCATACACATACATACATATATACATACATATATATTACTTTATTTTATTTTTAAAGGACTTCATCCTTTTTTCTTTTTTCTCTCAAGCCTAGGTATATTTTTAAATATAGTGTAAACCATTTAGAAGTTTTTGGCTTTTTTAAAATTTGTCTTTACCTTATATCTCTTATTTTCTTCTGTTTCTGACCACACCTTTAATCTGCTAAAGTGTGGCTAGGATTAAAGACTTGGTATGGCAGGTTTGGCAAAGGTACTGGCAGGAACCATGCTTACCAGCCCAACTCTGGGGAATTTTAGGGTCTACAGTGTTACCAAGTAACATACCATCACCTGCTGCTGCTCATAAACCTCATTTAAAAATATTTGGTAGCAGGGCCTCTTAAATGAGCCTTATGTGGGTTAGCTTCACTTAAAGGAGCAGTGACTCTGTTCACTTCCAGCAAACAGCTGACCCCAAGAAACTCTGCTACTAAGAAGCCTTGCTTGACTCTGTTTCCTTTTTGTTTGTATGACCAGTAATCTTAAATCTATCATATGCATCTTGTATTTTCACAGAGGTTGTTATGAATCTTTGGGAACCAGCCTTGTTGCAGCTTAAGCTGCAGGAGGCCAGCCCAACATTTTGTTGTTCAAGCCCCCATGCCATGGCCTCTGTACCACAGCCTACTTGAGAGACACAACTAAAAAGCTGTTGTTGGCTCCATTTCTGTGTTCTAGAATCCCTTTTAAGCTTTCTCAGGTCTATGTAGATCAGGCCCCAGGTTGGAATGTCAATTGTAACCTGAAGCTTCTGGCCCATTTGGCCTGAGGTCTGGACCTGTAGTCCTGCAGTCACTTAGCCCCAAATAATCACACAAAGGCTTATATTAGTTGCAAGCTATTTGGCTTATGCTTAGTCTCATTACCAACTAGCTCTTACAACTTAACTCATTTCTGTAAACCTATGTCTTGCCACATACTTCATGGCTTACTTGTACTTTTTCATCTTGCTCTCTTGGTGGAAGCTCACAGTGTCTCCTTCTGACTCTGCCCTTCTCCTTTATTTATCTCAGATTTCCCATCTGCCTATAAGCTGCTTTGCCACAGGCCAGAACAGTTCCTTTATTATCCAATGGGAATTCACAATGTACAAAAAGACATTCCACATCACAATAACTGTTTGTCTAGTGTATACAAGGTCTGAATTTAGTCCCCATTGTTGCCATAAGTAAATGAAATACAAATGAGAATACAATTATTTTGAAATTTCCTCAAGTTTTTCTGTCTTTTATGTTAATAGAAAAATGTATTTGCTTAAGATTAAGAAGAAATTAATTGTAGACCCCTTTGCAAAAATAGTATTGATTGCCAAAATGCTTGTCATGGGGCCAAGTTTCATTTTAATATTTAAAAATTAAACTCCTATGTTTGTATATAAAATTAAAAATGTTTCATAGCTAGATCATTAGAGAGAGTGCTAACCCTAAAAATCCTCATTTAATCCCTGGACCCACATGTGGAAGGAGAGAAACAAAGGTCCATAAACTATTCCTTGACTGTGTGTCCCCTCTCCCAAATAAACAAAATGTAATCTAAAAACAAGTTTGAAATGTGCTGTAAGCTTTAAAAAATAATTGTAGTTAACACATAATTTAATTAAAAAAAAATTTAAAAGATTTGAGTAGAATATATGTGAACCCAAGAAATTCACACTTTATCTAAATGAAAATAAAGCAGTGAGCTCATCAATCCATTTTTTTTTTTTCAGCAAAACTTCTCCAAACTCATACTGTAGCTTGAAAATTATACTCAGGAAGAAACATAAGAGAAAAAGGAATTAAACCTACAAAGAACTGTTAAACTAATATAATTAACAACAGAGATGAACAAATTTAAGGAATCCAAATACAGATGGTGTCACATGATCAAATTAAAATGGGAAGGAACAAAAAAAGGAAGGCAGTTTTAAGTAACTTTTAAAGAATTCATCATTCAAATTGGGAAAAGAAAAATACCAGATGGAGAATACAGGGAGAAAACAATGTGAGACATTAGCACACAGGGTTACAAAGAGATGCCCCCGTCAAAGGACTTTGTTGGGGAACAGGGACAAACCAGTCCTTGAAAATGGTATCAGGGAAAAACTGATGGCAGATGGGGGGTGCAGAAGGGTTGTTTTGGTCTAAGTGAAACACAAAGTCATTATTGGGGCCTGTGAAGTAACAGGAGAGAAAATATAGCCAGTGTGAAGAGAACACAGGCTGAACTGGAGGAAGAAGGACATGGGGAGGGTGGTGAAGTATAAAGTATTGCTGGAAAGGATGAGTAGGACTGAATGATTTTTTTAGTTAAGTCTGGCAACATAAAGAACTGGAGATCTCCAGGCTGACTTACAGTAATAAGAACAAAAGCTGGCTTCCAGTCTGGGGATGAACAAAACAATCTTCTAATTTTTAAATTTCTGCTGTGCTTGGGTTTACAAGTCTAAGCTATAAGTCTGGAAGAAAGACAATGTTAGCAACAGAAGTTGTAAGGATTGACTATAATTTAAAGTTTGTAAGATTTGCAAGAAAGAAGTAACTATAAAAAGAAGTAAGAGCATCCAAAGTGAAGGCATTGGGAAGGTAATTTACTAGAACACATGAGGCCCTGAGTATAAACTCCAGTACCACAAAAACCACCCCAGGACCAAGTGAACAAGAAAGCAAGGTTATTTAGGTCCTCATAGTCAGGAATCCCTCCTGATCAATTCAGATGGCAGTCATTTATTTACTTTTAGACATTTATTTACTTAACTTATATGAAGAAACTGCTTTAGCTAAGATTCATGCTCAGTGCAAGGAAATATAAAAATGGAAGATTAAAAGTCCTCAGTGATTTAATGATATACTCAATGCCACAGAAATGTTATATCATTAGCTAGTTCATGTGCTTGTAGATTGATGAAGCCTTTGCTTTTCTGTTATAATAACATGAACAATTGTTTCTTACAGAACTTATCTACAAGGAAGTAATGAACTCAGAAGAAAAAACTAAAAATGGCGTAGTAAAAGGACAGCCCTCTCCTTCAGGTACTCACTCTCTGTGAATAACCAGAAAGACAGTACTTACATGTTTTCCTGGCCTTTCAGGGGTGTAGTCATAGACAATATTGCTTATAGGGCCTGGGAACTGATATCATATAACCATTTCCTATGCTGTATTTAATTTTTTCTCTTGAAACAATACACTTATTTTGCTAATTCTAATCCTAATAAGGAAGCATAGTGTTGTTGTTTTTCTAAACAATACTTTTAAGATTATAATATAATTATAATATTTCTCCCTTCCTCTTCCTCCCTCCAAGCCTTCTATATATCCCTTCTTGCTCTCTTTCAAATTCATGGCTTCTTATTTCATTAATTGTTATTGCTTTCTTGTGTGTGTGTATATATATATGTGTGTGCTGTGTGGTATGTACATATACATTCCAAATATAAACAACTTAGTTTATATGATATAACTCTTATGTACATGTTCAGGGCTGACCCTTGGTATTGGATATCCAATTGGTGTGCTCTTATCTGGAGAAGAGTATTTCTCTGACTCAGCATTTATTAGTTGCCTGTAGTTCTTTGTGTAGGGTTGAGGTCCCCTGTCTACTTTAACATGTCTACTGGTATTGTTCTTGTTCATTAAGTCATGTTGGTAAGACTTTATGGGTGGAACCTCTGACATTGTTAGGAGACAGTTTCATTGCAAACTTCCTGATCATCTGTCTCTTACAGCCTGAAGCTCCCTCTCCTGCCATGGACCCTTACTTAGCCTTAGATGTGAAACTTTGCAGATGCATCTGTTGGGACTGGGTGCTGCAACTTTGCAATTTGACTGGTTGTGGTTTTCTGTAACAGCCTCTGTCTCTTGCAAAGAGAAGTTCTCTTGATGAGGGGTGAGAACTGTATCTGTGGGTAAAAGAACACATGGTTAGAATATGGTTAGAGATTATGCTGCCTTAGTAAAGTGGAAGTTAGAGGTTCTCCTCCATGATGCATGACTTCACCAGCCCTGGGAGTTGGCTAGGTGTTCAGCACCAGGTGTGATTTCCTTCTGGTTGGATGGGGCATAAGTCAAAGTATAGAGCTGTTGTTTACTACCAAAGTATACATGCTACTGCTTCAGTCTTAGGGTTACAATGTCATGAAGATCATTATCATGGTTCATCGGCATTGTAGCTGGGTAGGACTCTTGGTGGCTTCTCTCTGAAGCTCACAGGGTACTATGAAAGCTAGTCCTCAGATAGGGCATTAAGGACAGCTCCTGCTTAGGGGTCTATGGTCATATGCTTGAACTGCATGTTGTCTTCAGCAATAGGGACCTGCCATTCATCTGAGGGGCAGACAAGGGCAATAGCAATCACCCATAATGTTTGGGGAGTCTTTGCAGCAACCCTGACCATCAAGTAAAAAACTGTCTTCTCATACCTGGTGTTGTATTTTTTGTCTGCTGGTCTTGGTTTTTTTGGCAGGGAGTATTGTCAGCTCAGGTGAGAAAATTACATTTAAATTATATGTGTGTATTTATAGATCTATATGTATTAAGAATTTTGGTAGATAGTTAATTAGATTCTTTGTGACATTTTCAGTCATCCTTATTGTTATTTCACTCCTCCCTTTCTTCTGTGTTTACTTCCTCTTCCTTTCCATTAGAGCCCGTCTTTCTTCATCTCCCTATCAGATCACTTGTACACCATTAGGCCCCCTTCGACTGCCCCCCTCCCCTCCACGATCCCCTCCTACTGTCTTTGTTTCTTTGGTTGTTATGGGTAACCCCACCTCCCCACCTGAAAATTTTGAGCTAGGAATCTCTGATAAGAGCGCATGAGTCTGGGTTACCTCATTCACAATGATCTTTTCTAGTTCCATAATTTACATGCAGGGTTCATGATTTTGTTTTTCTTTACAGTTGAATAACACCTCATAATGCATATGTACCACATTTTCATGACCCAGTTTTCCATAGAAAGACATTCGGGTTGTTTCTATATTTCCTAGCTGTTGAAACAAGATGTTCTTATAAAACTGAATAAGATGTCAGTGAAATAATATAAAGATGATCTTGTCAAGGATAAATAATACTCAAGAAAATGTATATCCTCCTTGTCTTCTGGATCACCAGGCTAATATAGAGGTCAACAATTTATCCTTCTAGCCAGAATCTCTTTTCTCAGCATTAAACTCTCCAAGTTCAGTGCGACAACAGTGTAATTATTCAGTGTAATTATTACCTAAAATGTCCCTGAGTGAAGTCAATGTGCCAAATCTGTAGCTTGTTAGCTACAGTTAGCTACCTGTATGGGTTTTGCTGACAATATACCTGAGGACTACCTGAAATATCCCCTTCATATGTTAATTCCATATACTTTTTTTGAGACTTATTTCCTGAATATAAAGAGTTTCATAAGATATAGTTGTCTATTTTCAGCTGGAACCAGCCTTCAACCTCATGGTGGCAAAAGTGGAGGTTGAAATGCCAATTTCAAAGAGAAAAAAATTGGATTATTACTTTTTAAATTATATTTCCCACACTTGGTAAATTTTTTCAGGGGAAAAATGTAGGATTCATTAATTAATTTATCATATCAATACTCTTCTTTGAGTAAAAAATTTGCATCCACAGCTACTGCTGTAGCACTTGGATAGACACAAATCAGCCATAGCTTGCTCTTTTAACTAATAGACTTTAGGCAGTATCCAGTTCTATCCCAAGTCTTCTTGGCTTAGAAGTGGTGCATTAGTAACTTTTTATCACTGTAACTGAAAATACCTTACAAGTAAAGGTAGGAAGGGTTTGTTTTGCCTTGAAGATTCACACAAGTTCATCAAGGTATGGTAACAGTGGCAGAGTAGAGATGTTCACACCATGGATGGAGTGGAAACAGAGAAAGTGGATGATATTGCCCTTGATGTTTTTCATTTTATATTTTATTCTGGCCAGGGGATGGTACCACCTGTAGTCAGCTGAATCTTTACCACTTAGTTCCTCTTCTCAAAATGTCCTCACATATATACCAGAAGATGTGTCTTTTATATCCTAGTTTATTGTGAACCTGGTCAAGTTGACAATGAAGATAACTATTAAAAACAACCAAATGTATCACTTTACATGGTGACATTCTACCTCAGTACCACAAAACAGTCATTTCACAATACACAAGGTATTGAGTTTGTATAGCCAGAAGTTTTTGTCTCACCAGAAACTCTCAAATACCCAGCAGCTGTTTTCCAAATAATTGACTTGGAGGCTTAATATTACTTATGAATGCTCAGTCAGTAGCTAAGGCTTGTTACTAACTAGGTTTTGCACTTAAATTAATCCATATTTCTTATCTATGTTTACCCACATGGATTTGTACCTTTCTTCATTGCAGCATTCTTATCTTGTTTCCTCTGCATCTGGCTGATGACTGCATCTCTGCCTTACCTCTTCCCAGATTCTATTAGTCTGATCACCTCATCTATATTCCCTGCTTGGCTTCTAGCCAATCAACATCTTACTAAATCAATATGAGTGACAAATCCTTACAATGCACAAGAACATTATCCCTCAGCAAGTTTGTCTTCTTATGGCTCACAAATATCAATGATTCCAACATTATTTAAAAATGTAAGTTCAGATCTCTACAGGTTGAAGGCAGTCTGTAAGTTCAGAGCCTGTGCAAAATTAAAAAGAAAATTACATACTTTCAATATAAAATGGCATGAAGGAAATATTACCATTACAAAAGGAAACATATGGGACACAGAAAAGAAAAAAAAATATGACCAGAGCAAAGCTGGAATACAGCATGGCAAACACAGAGTTTGGAAGTTCAGTGTGAACATTCAGTATAGGTAGTATCATGATGAGCACTCTAATAGGCAACCCTACCCACAAGGCCTTGCTGCTTGCAATCTACATGGCCTCTTTCTTGGACTGGCTTTATTCATTATGTCCTCTGCAAATGGCTACATTCCTGGCATCTCCAATTTCCCAGGGTGTTGTATTATGTTTCTGGCCTGGACTTTTGGGCCTAGCCTTGAGGTTCTGACCTACAGACCCACAGGCCCACAGAAACACACAGATGCTTATATTAATTTTATGCTTATTGACCTAGGGCCCAGGCATTTAACTTCCTAACTCCTTCACCTTAACTCAACCCCTGATTCTTATCTTGTTCAGCCATTTGGCTTGGTACCTTTTCTCAGCAGCATTTCAACTTCTTTACTCTGCATCTCCTGGCATCTCTGCTCTGTTCCCAGAGTTTTCTTAGTCTGGGAGCTCTGCACACACTTCCTTCCTACCTTTGGCCAATCAGCATTTTTTATTAATCCAGTACGTGGGACAATTATTTTTGATGTAACAACATAATCCCACTACATTTTTCCTTTTTTTCTTTTTAAAATAAGAACCTTAAATCTAATATCACTTTTCCATTATTTATAATGACTTATAATCAACACTGTAAACAAGCACAAACATTCGTAATCCATTTTGGGGGACTGTGGGCATAGTTCTCTAGGCTACTTCTTGCTGAATGGGGGCACTGACAATGGGGACCCAAACAAAAATTTAGGATTATGGACAAGTCTTTAGCGGAGTAGTCTGTAAGACTGGGCCATCTCAGCCAATCTCTTTGAAGTTGTTTTGGATGAAGAGCTCAGAGGAAACTGCAGCAGAGGTACTCTGGAAAGCTGGATCATCTGGGCCACTCATTTCTATTGGAGAATTTTCAGGGGGTCTTTCTCTATCAAACATTTTTCTTTAACCAAGAATAAATCCAAAGTTTCTCATTTTCTGTAGAAATAAAAAGAAAATGTCTTCTCCAAAGTAGCATATCTTTTTATTTCAATTTTAAAGTCAACTCATTTACAAAATATCTAGGCTGCATTAATCCAGAAGAATTTGTAATCAAATGATCAAATGGTTTTTAGCAGCTTTTACTTCATTTTCAGTCAAAAAACTTAAAGACAAGACAATAACATACAGTATCCAGACACTCTTTGTAATTTCCATCTTTATGTAGCTTATTTTTTTTACTGTTTCTTTTTTTAAGGACTTTTTCTATCTCTTTTTCTTTTTTCTTTTCTCTCTTAAGCCTATGTATATTTTTAAACATACTCTAAACCACTTAGAGTTTTCTTTTTTTTAATCTGTCTTTACTGTATATTTCTTATGTCTTATCTTTTTCTGTTTCTGACCATACCTTTACTTGGATAAGGTGGCTGATACCATCCAGCTCCCTCTATTTCTTTCTGTTTCTGACCACCACACCTTTAATCTGCCAAGGTGTGGCTAAAGATTAAAGGCTTGACTTGGGTGACTGATTCCACCCAGCTCCTTCTATTTCTTTCTGTTTCTCACCACACCCTTAATTGGCCAAGATTTGGCTAAGGATTAAAGGCTTGACTTGGCTCCACCAAGCTCCTAGTCTAGCTTCATGGAGTTTAGCTTTTTAGTGTAGGTATTGGTAGCACCTACAATTAACACTCTGAGGAATTTTAGGGTTCATATAAGCTAAAGCACTGCTGTCTACCACTCATAAACTTCATTTAAGTATTTGACAGCAGAGCCTGTTAAAAGAATCACAAGTGTTTTGCCTCTAAGGCTCAATCAGCCTACTTAAAAAAGCCACGTCTCTGCTTGACTCCAGCAAACAGAGCAACCCAAGAAAATGCTGTTGCTGTGAAGAAGTAGTCTTTGCCTCTGTTTCTTTTTTGTCTAATATAAACAGAAACTTTAAATCCGTCATATGCAACTTGTTGCTTGCACCAAGTCTTCTGTGAGACTTTGGGAACCAACCTTGGTTAAACAGCCATTTTGTAGTTTAAGCCCATACACCACTCAGTCTCTTTACCAGAGTCCACTTGAGAGACACAACTTGAAAGCTGCTTTTGGCTCCGATTCTGTGCTCTAGACTGTTTTTAAGCTTTCTATGGCTTTATGTCACCCATGATGGGCTGCCATTTGTTGTATTACATTTTGGGGCCTAACCTTGAGGTTCTGACCTGCAGACTCACAGTCCCACAGAAACATTCAGGTACATATATTAATTTTACGCTGATTGACCTAGGGCCCAGGCATATAACTTGCTAACTCCCTCATCTTAACTCAACCCATGATTCTTATTTTGTTCAGCCATGTGGCTCAGTACCTTTTCTCAGCATCAGGGTCTCCATTTTAACCTAGGTTTCACCTTCACAACTTCATATAGTACCTCCTTGGAGATGCTATGCTTCATATCACCTGCTTTCTGGACTTTTTTTTTTTTTTTTAAAAAAAATGTTAGCGGAAACCTTCCTGACTCCTTAATTTCTTTATTCTACTGAGTACTTCCGTAGCTAATTTCTGAAAGGACACTTCCTTGTTTGGCCTTATTGAAACAGAGCATCACAAGCATACTCTCTCTCCAGAAAAAGCCACCAAGTGAATTTACAGTGTTATAGAGCAGTGGCTCTCAACCTTTCTAATGTTGTGACCCTTTAATACAGCTCCTCATGTTATATTGACCCTCAACCATGAATTTTTTTATTGCTACTTCATAACTGCAATTTTGCTACTGTTATGAATTGTAATGTAAGTAGCTGTGTTTTCTGATGGTCTTAGATAACCCCTGTAAAAGGGTCATTTGACCCTAAGGGGGGGGTCACAATGCACAGGGATAGAGAACCAATGCTCTAGATCCTGGACAAGTCGGGGTTTGGCAATTTTCTGCATTACTCCCAAGCAAATACAAAGTGATGGCTTCTTTTAAAGTGACTAGTGTTTGTTTTTAAAACCTATTTACAAGTTTTACCTTACTTAATTTCTGACCAAAGTTTACATAGTTAAAATATTCCTGCTGCACTTTCCCCTTATCATCACTTTAAACTTCCCTAACCATCCAGGAAGATCCATGCCATAGCCTGAAGGCTAACTTATGTTGTCATTTGCATAGCTAAATTACTTAACTACTTTTCATTTTGCACTCAAAGCCTCAGGACACATAAAAAATATAGACAAATTATTTGTGAGAATGTAACTTCAATAACCTCAAGTCAAAATCTTGAAAGAGTTCTTGTGCCCATAAGAAACCTCATATTTATTTCCAGCATTTCTCTCAATATTCCACTCTTCTGATCCCTGGCTTACATGTTCTATGCCTCTAGCTATGTCTCCAGACACTTCCAAATACCTCTAGCAAACCAGTTCCAAAAGCCTAACCACATGGTCAGGTTTAGCAAGTTATCTTTTGTATTATTCTCTGTCTCAATTGCCAAAATGCCTGGTATAAATTAAGAGGAGAGCATGTCAACTCATCATCTCAGAGCATTCAGTCCTAGAATGAAAATTCATATTATAGTAGCTGGAGATCAGAGAACGGGGTGTTCATGCGTTCTTCTCTTCTCTATTTTCCCTTTTATTTTTTTCTAAATCTCAGTCTATGGGAATTACTTACATTCTGGGTATCTTGGTTGTGCATACAGTCCTCACAAACAAACAAACAAGCAAAGCACCCTTACAGCCACATTAAGAGGTATGTACCACAATATCCAGGTTATTCTAAATTCTGTCAGATTCTCAGTGAAGATTAACCATCTTCACAGATGAGATAAAGGACATGCCCATAGATGCCTCTCACCCCACTGTCCTTTCTTACCCACTCTAGGACTGGGTTCATAGAATCTGCTGCCACTGTTCCTTAGACATACACTCTCTGCTGCTTAAGGAAAGAACTCACAGGCAGAATCTAACAGGCTTAAGGTGTTTCTCATTGAGGTAGAGAGGATCATGTAGAGTTGTTATAATCACTATGCTTTTCTACAGTAATTAAGAGGATGAAGAGGCAATATGTAACAAAGAATAAGCACACATTTCAGGCTAGGTGGACACTGGTTTGCTCGTTGTCATTATCTTCACTTCAGGTTAAATCTTCTCTACAGCACCTTGTCCAAAAAGAGTTTTCATGATTTCCTCCAAAGAAAATCTTTCTGCATTTCCTATTAGATATTGTGTTGCAAAAAAATGACACTTTTCTTATTATCCATTATTGATTGATTGTAAGCTCATTGAGACAACCGTATGCATTCATCTTTGTGTAGCATATAGGCTCTAAGTGCTCTCTATCTCAGTAAATATTTATTACGCAGAAAACTAACAGTTATTCTTTTTACACACACACACACACACACACACACACACACACACTTCAAAGACAGAACTCAAGACAAGATTTTAGGATTAATAATATAGTATGCAATTAACTATATTTTTACACCACAGTTATACATATTTATCTGCCCTGTTAATCTCCATGAACATGAGTAAGCAAAATTGCTGATGTATGCTGCTGCTAGGGCATTTTTTTCCATTTTTCAAGTACAGATTTCAGCTTTTAACAATGATAGTTTGGTGTGCTCATTTTGGAAAATGTATACCCATAAGCCTTTTTGTGGGCCTGACTAGTTTAGTGTTTGAATAGTTACTTTTAAAAAACACCAGTTAAGTTAACCTGGTGAGAAAATCAAGACCCTTTTTAAGCATAACAATTACCTGTACCAATCAAAACTTGCCCAATTTTAAATGTTCTCTAAACTATAGTTGTAAGCTTAACCAATCTATAGCACAAATAACAGTAAACTAGATATTTTACTGAATGATTTTAGAGTAAAAATATTTGGTAAATTATATGTATTCTATCTTACATGGCACATTTATGCATGGCATATTTGTATGTGTCATGTAGAAGCTGAATGGCTGCTGGAGATTATCCTATCAGCTTATGTGAACAATTGTGTGTGGCTATCTCTTCTCTAATGAGAATCTATTGATCTCAAATTGGCAGCATGAAACTAACCAGGGAAGATTTGCAACATGGTAGGTGGCAGGAGCCATAAATCATCAAACTGATTCTCCTTGGAGATCAGACTGTTAACTTTTTACTTGTATGTACCATGCAGTGTCTGTTTATGTATGCATATGTGTATCTGCATATACAGGCAGGTACATGTGTGCATATGCAGTAAACTAAGAAAAATAATAACTAAAATGCTTTGTAAAAGTTACCTTTGACATTTTTGTTGTAATTACCTTATACCAAGAATATTTGCCTAATATTGTGTCTTGTGAGAAGCCCAGATAAAATACTTTTACCATATAGGTTCTCTTGCTATTTATTTATCAAAACACTACAAATCATATAGAATAAATAAGTTAATGTAGTTCTTCATGAGCAAAGTGGTTCCAATATCAAAAACCTATCATATTATAGTTGTGTTTTTGAAATGGAGATAGGAAGCTAAGTGCACACTCAAAGAATAATTTATAGGTCTGAAATGTATTGATGGAATCATTATATATCATTAAAAATTCATCTAAATTTCAGATATATCTTTAAATAATTGTACTCCCTTCTGCTATCTAATACTACCTGAAGAATTATCTGTTTTCAGTAGCAGCACCATTTGCTTCCTAAATTGATTTGTAATGTCTGCCAAGGGAAAGCAGGAGCAGGCATCAATTTTGCCCTAAAAGCAGATGTTACAGAATGTTAGCACTATAATATATGCAGGTAGCTGTGAGTACCGACATCCCTGTTCCTCATGAGAAGTGGGCTGCCCTAAGCAGGTAACTGACTTTCTAAGAGAAAAGGATTTGTCAAAACAGGCAGAGGTTTTTCAGTCTCTAGTCAATAATGAGTCTTCCTGGGTGTTCTGGGTATTCATACCTTGCTTTCAAGTAGTCACAGTATTCTTCATCCTGGGAGCACAATGCTCCCACCACTCCCCTGCCTGCCAGTGGTCCAGACTACTAAGACTGATTAATTAAGGAAAACAAAACAAAAACAAAAACAACACACAAAACAAAACAAAAGACATTTAAGCTCAAATAACCTAAGGCTCAAGATCTTGCAGCTACTGGAGAATCTGTCCCTCGATAATTATTTTTCTTCTAGTTATTCTCCTAACTCTTTGTTTCTACATTTTCATTTGTGATTGGGAAGGTGTTATCAAGAAAATAGTTATTTTAAAAGCAGTTACCAATGCTAGTTCATGATAGATAACATCTGGACAAAAAATTTTCATAAATTACTTCATTCCATGAAATCTAGTTTTTCAAATTAAAGTTGCAAGTACCTAATAATCTTCATTTGTAAAAGTTGTAGTATTTTTGATTGATTTAAACATCCCTTTTTGAAAAATTAAAACATTGTATTGATGACATCTTTAAATTGTATCTCTCCTGGGTCTTCCTGAGTCATGCAGAAGGAAGGGTGTTTATCATATGCTGAGATGTCCCTAACAGATAGACACTGTAAGCAAATTTGATATAGTTCAATTCTGTTTAAGAGAGTTTTATAAACTTCTTAGTAATAAATAGACTTAAACCAAAGTTCTTGTTCTTATTCTTTTTATTTGAGTTTGGTTTTATGCTTTACAAAGTCCATTTATTGCCTACTTGTAAACTGACTAGAAAGGGTCATCTTAAAGCCAGACTATCTGCTGTTAAGCACAATAGAGTAGATCACACAAAGGAAAATTCACACATCTAATAGGAATAGAATCATTAGTGTTCAGCATCATCTCTAAGAAAGGTGACATTTATAAATATGGCATACATCTTCTCATTGTAACTAATTTCAAGAGACCAAGGTGATATAAATAAAGGCAGTGACAAAGGGTTGCTAAGAATCCACTAAGATCCTTCACCAAGGTACCACTGATTAGCCCTCATCATCATATCATCATCATTTCATCTGCTTAATTTCTAGTCCACTAGTATTGAGACTCCTTATTTAAAGAGATTAGATGAATTTCTGTATACTAGCAATGAACAGAAAACAAGCCAATTTAAACTGTCACCACAAAGAAGAAAAAAACATCTAGCAATAAGTGAGGCACAAACTTTGCACTCTGAAAACTATTAATGTTGAAAAAGTTAAAGGTGACCTAAATGAATGACAGGTGCTTCATTGCTCTTTGTTTTCATGGACTGGTAAAGTGTTACTGTTCCCCAGGGTCCCGCAGCACCCAAAGAAGTGTTGGAAGATTCCAAACCTAGCCAAGTTGACAATGAAGTTGAAATTAGAATCAACTACTGCTACTAAACATCTTAGACACAAGGCATTGAAATATATATAAGGTACACACACACTCACACACTCACACAGAGAGAGACACACACTCATACACAAATACACAGACACAGACACACACACACACACAAATTTATTTGAATATTTGGTCAAAACAGAGGAGACATTTTCAAACTGTCTCTGCCTATTATACAACAGTGTCACAACTTATAAACAAAATTTAATAAAAGCAAGGAAACACATATAGTAAGATTTAGCTGTGAGCCCCGGCTACCCAAACTTGGAGATAAGTCTTTTTCCTGGAGCCAGGGTTCAGGGCTTTGAGGTCAGGCTGTTTTCATTCCCATTGTTACTGTTGATTAAGGTCTGACCAGATCACCAGTGGTCAGAATCTCATCCAGGATTTCCAGGTTCTTGGTATTTTATTCAATAATCGAACAAAAGTGCACACAGTTTGCAAAGGAGCAAGAATATATTATTCAGCCCAAAAGTTTACTAGGTGGAGACATGGAGGAGACATGAACTGGTCAGTGTAGTTTCCATCCAGAAGATGTTCATGTACCTCTGATTTTCAGGAATGACTCCCAGAAAGAGGCCCTCATTTAGGGTAAGAGAGGTAAGGAGAAAACCAAGGATCTCATTTGTCCTTTGACCAAATCAGAATCTAAGAGATACTGTCTCAAACATTTCTTGCATCTCTGGCTTTAGGCAGGGATATTTTGGCTATTGACCAAGGGGAAAAATCTGCTCAAATTTGAGGTCATTTCTACTAGCCAATTTCTGTCTTCTCTTCATCACTATGAGGTAGTCACTACTGGGGGCTAGAAAGTTGCTGGGGCATATTGTTCAGAAAAAATTATGATAGAGCCGAAGCTAAATGGAATTATTGTTTGCTAGATACTCCTTACGCCTGATTGCCTCCCCACAATTGTGTTTCCTGTAGGGAGCTGCAATTTATAGAACCATATCCTAATTCCTAGGGCCTTGTGGTATTAGTTCCATGGCAGTCTAATTACAGATCAGTTTGACAGAGCTGAGAGCACAGTAGAATATCACCACTACAAAAGACGATCAATTAATATTTCACAAGGGTACCATGATAATTTTATTAAAAAAATCTTTTTTCAATAAGTGATGCTCAAACATGCAGGTATTTGTCTATAAAAGAATGAAGATGGAGTTCTGCCTCAGAATAGTGTAGAAATGAGCTCAAAGTGATCACAACAACCAAGTGTAAGAACTAAAATGTGAAAGTCTTCAATGAGATTGTGGGAGTAAATCTTCATGGTCTTAAGTTAGGGAATGTCCTTTAGAACTAACAACTAAAGCTCAAGAAAACAAAGAGCAAATCTAATGTCTGCATGTACAAGAAAAAATTTTTAAGAAAAAAGAGAATCCATAATAATAGAATTTTATTAGCAAAGTGCACATCTGAGAAGGTCTTTTTCCCAAAGGGTGAAGTGCTTTTATGGTCCAATAAGAAGAAAATGAGGTAATCTTTTAGTTCATCAAAGCATATAAACAGATTTTTCTCAATAGAAGGTATACGAATGACCACCAAGCACATAAAAAGATACATAAAATGGTTAGCCACAGTGTTATTCAATTTACACATACTTTGTATCTATAATCAAGAAAGCTGATAAGTGTTGGAAGGGATGTAAGGGAATTGTAATTCATTAAAGCTGCGTATAGAAATGTAAACTGGCAAGCTTATTTTCAGAAACAGTTCAGCTCTTCTTCAAATAGAATTATTTAAATACCAATAAGTTATTCAGTACCCAAGGGATATGAAAACATATCCATACAAAGTATCTATGTGAATGTTCCTGACAGCATTATTCATAAGAGCCTTAAAATGGAGATAACTCAGTACAGAGCAAATGCTCATTAACCAGGAAGTAAACAAAATATGATGTGCAATTTGATAACTGTCATTCAACAATAAAGAAACCGAATACTGACATGCTAAGCTTCCTCTCTGAAGACATACTTTGCTTTAAGTAATATGTGACAGAAGCCAGTAACATTCACATTGTATGTTTCCATGTGTATGAAGTGTCCAGAATTCACAAAACCATGGAGGCTAGCTGCTAGAAGCCTTCAGAGGCAGTTCAGTCTGTGGAGAACTCAGTTAAATCTCTTAAACCCCTGAGGAAAGCTGGACCCTGAGGAAAGCTAGACCTTGGTATACCTGCTTGTGAACCCAGTACCGGAGAGGTAGAGAAAGGGGAATCTCTAGGGCTTGTCTAGTCATGCCTACTGGACAATGAGAGACCCTGACTCAAAGAGCAAAAGGTGGACAGTGCCTGAGGCATGACACCAGGAGTTGTTCTGTAGCTTTCATGTATAAACACAAACATGTATGTACACACATTCACACATACTTATGCCTTTTGTGCACACATACTTATAGTTGTGCACTTGTGTGCACACAAGTATTTTATGGATGGTTGAGAAATTGAGTCTAAGACTTCCTCTGGGATGATGAGAGTTCTACACAATGGAGTGTGGTTATGCTGTACAACTCAAAATTCATTTAAAAGCACTGTACTGTACAAATCAAATTTATAACTTATATGATTCATGAGTAATGGCTTTATAAAGTGATTGTGGAAAGATATAAACATTTTTTAACTCTACAGTAAAAATCTAAACTGTGATCTCTTGATTTGAAAGCTGTACATAACTGAAAACTGCATTCTTCCAGACCCAAATGGACAGCATCAAAAAGCAGCCTCATTCTGCTATGTCTGTAATTGATCCTGTACTTATCAGAGTATTGTGTGCTGTTTTTATCCCTGCCATGATGATGATCCTGAGCTAGGCATCACAATGGCACTGGGTTGTGAGAGAATAGCACTTCTTAAAGAAATGAAAGATGTTGAGCTAGATGAATTCTAGTACAGGGTATAAACACAACTCCATTGTGGGGTCCAGTGTTGTCTGTTAGTGGTATGAGAGGCTGGCCTTTCTCTGCACCATTTCTATAAGGGCTGTAATTAAGCAATATTTGAACAAACTGAAACCAGATAAACTTACTTGATATACCACTTAAGCTTAGAAGTATTAGCATTTTTTAAAAAAAAAATTTAAAAGGCATGAGAAGTACCCCAGAGTTCCTGTATATGAAACTATCAAGGTATAAATTAATACAGAGAAGGTGATCACAGACGGGAAAATGTAGTAGTTAGGAACACTAGGAATACAAGAAAAGTTTAGTTATTTATACCATTAACTTGAGCACTGGTGCACAATGGGTTTTTCTTTTCTGTTTCTTTTTTTAATGTATGCCTCATAGTTTATTTAAGTATTCTATAGTCAAATAAAACTGTAAATATATGCAAATATATAAAACTGTCTTGGTGTAAATGTTTGAAACGTCCTCCAGCTACTTTTACATTTTTATCGTATTTTTCCATAAAATATCTGCTGTTGGAACAAATACTTTGCGAGCCCTCTCTAGCTCAGTTATGTTTGGATTTCTGACTTTAATAGTGAATCTGTGTGATAATTCATTTGTCCCTTATCTTAGATATAATTTTTCACCAACTGGATCTTTCATGCTATTGTTTCCCAAATGAGACAGTTTTAGTGGACGCCACTTCCACAAAGCACTCACTTTAACCATGACTTAGGCATGAAGAATACAGAATTGGGGGGCAGGTTATTTCCAGACTGTGGTGGTTTAACTTTGCTCTCCGATGTCTTTGGCTCATCTTTCCCTCATTACTCCTGAATCTGGTGCATTACAGCAAATCTCTGCTGAGAGTGCCCTCCTGGATTTTCAGTCTTATAGCATAAAAGACATTTTCAGATTAATAACCCAATATTTACAGATCCTAAGCAAGCAAGTAGACTTGGAAAGGGAAGTCTAGCTTAAAGGGGTACACTGGCTTAGTTTTTCTTTTTCTCTTTATTGGCTTAAAATCTTGGCTTTTATACATGGATTTGAGCTTCAATATTATATTTAATGATTAATTAATATTCTGTGTTTTATGTACTTTCATTTTCCTATAGCTAAAGTCATTAAAATTTCAGGTGACTGAGTTTTGCTTTTGCCTGTTTCTGGGATAAGAGCATCAATTGTTTGTGTTTATTTTACTCCTTTAATAAAAACTTTAGGATCCGAGCAGATACATTAAAGAATTTTTATTCATCTCTCTTTTCCATAAACAGTGGTCTTCTGTGCCTGAATAACTCTACAATCTCTGTGGTTCTAATTAAGGATGCAAATGCCTTAGCTTCACACAAGCTCAGTTATGTTACAACACTGTGAATCTTAAGGATGGGGGAAGTATGAGTGGTAATTTTTAATTTGGAATGGAATTTGATAACCATTAGCTTGTGGATAATTGTGACATGTGATAGGGATCCGGCATTGTTTCTTCTTAATTTTCACCATCAAATTTAGTTTCCTGTGTCAGTTCTGTGAAGGTCTGCAGAATAGAGAAGGTGTTTCTTCTTGTCTGCACCCATCCCTGCACTCTGAGTAACATTCACATGGGTCTGGTTCCAGATTTAGTCATGTTGATCTTCATTTTCTCAGCACAGGTGCAGCAGTGAACAGCAGCGAGAGTCCCCCTCCATCCTCGTCTGTCAACGACATTTCCTCCATGTCCACCGACCAGACCCTTGCATCCGACACTGACAGCAGCAGCCTGGAAGCCTCGGTGGGACCGTTGGGTTGTTGCAGGTGACTAGCCGCCTGCCTGCGAAACCCAGCGTTCTTCAGGAGATGACATGATAGAACACAGCACACATGCACACACACACACACACACACACACAGATACATACACACACACACACACACACACACACACACACACGTTTGCAGTTTCCACACACATAGGCATACACAAAGACACTCTCACACATGCACAGATGCACACAGGCAATGTCAAGAAAAATAGCAAGAGAGAGATCAACCTAAAATTAAGATAAATATTTCTGCCTGCTTCTCCAAAATTCTGTATCACAGCTAAGCTGAAATGTATACTTAACTTCTAGTTGCTCTTGGCTTTGATCTCCTTTCCAACAGTGCTTACTACACAAAACAAATCAGACACAATTAGAGAAGCCTTTCCCTAAAGTGTAATTTAAATGGCTGCAAAACCAGCAACCCATTGACTGCCCTTCAAATGGCATGACAAGGTGTGCAGTGACCCCATCCAGCATGTGTGTGTCTCTATCTTGCGTCTACCTGCTCCTTTTGGCCTAGTCAGATGGATGTAGATACAGATCCGCATGTGTCTGTATTCATACAGCACTACTTAGAGATGCTCCTGTCAGTGTCCTCAGGGCTCTACCAATACACCATGCACTGGGGTACCACATGGTCCATTTCATGTGATCTATTACTCTGACATAAATCCATCTGTAATATATTGCCAGTATATAAGCTGTTTAGTTTGTTAATTGATTAAGCTGTATGTCTTATAAGAAAATATGTAAAGGGGGGGTATGGGGGAGTGAACTCTCAGACCCTTGAAGATGTAGCTCCCAAATCTGAAATGATTAAATGGCACCTGCAAACCAATTTGTAGAAAGAACATATGTGATGCTTACGGACAGTGTGGGGGGAGGGAGGGAGCAATAGCTTTCAGGTATTAAATAGCTTGGCCTTTAGAAGGACTATATGAGTCAAAGTCAAGGGTACTTTCTCTGGCAATGGATAAGCAGCAGAGACTAGAGCACAGTAGTGCGCTCTATTGCTGTGGTATAGACTATGGACAAAAGGAAATGGCTGCCTAGAACAGGAGACACCAAAATTCATGTTTGAAAGACTGGACAGCATTTGTCTTTTTAAAATGTGTCTTTTTAATGATGTGTCAAAAAGAGAAAGCTGCCAGGGAAAAGGGAAGGCAGCTAGGCAGCATCATTGTGCATACATCCAGTGGTAAAGGCCCTTGCCTAAAACACAGTGGAATTACCTTCATGTGATTTACTTCAGAGAAGACAGCCCTGCTTAGACAAATGTGAGATTGTGGGGTATGTTTTCCATGTGTGGGGTGCTTCTTAGAGTCATCCCTGACAATATTTTTATTTCTTCTTCTGGAATAGTATAGAATAAAATGAAATCCCCAGAGCACAGGGCAATCTTCAGGACAGCATCTATATACATCTTCATGAATATTATTGTCCCTCAGAGGGGTTGTCCCTTAAGGGGATTCCAAGACTCCTTGAATATGACTGATGTTTCATACTTACTGGTGTATTTTCATAGATGTGTGTAATCTGAGAAGGGCTGATAGTCTTCTGACTTTTGTATTGCAGTAGCTATATGAGAGCAATAATGCCGTGCCAACACAGCTCCTGTTAGCTAGCATTACAATGACTTTGTCTTAAAGCCATGAAACATTAGTGTGTTTAGAAAAATCATCTGAATTTAGCTTAAATCTGTGGAAGGTCCTATGTGAGCACCCATGGAGGCACTGTGAACCATCTCGGTTATATACAAGGCAATGGTGGCGCGGCTTCTGAGCAATAACAGGCACCAGGCCCCGTTTCCCTTCTTCCTTCCCTGGGTGAAGCATCCACCACAGCTATTTGCACTCTGGCCATTTTGGTGCTGACCCCTGTGGTGATATTTCACCTGAAGAAGAAGTGAAACATGTGAGTGGATGAATGTGATAGGCCTGGCGAAAAGAAAACCCTCAAGTATACGGAGTAAACAGCAATGCCAGAGCCCTGCAAACTGCCTTAAATACAACACCAGGGAAGCTCTTCTCCTTTCAAGCAATAGAGTGAGTTAGTGACCTTAGCTATCCCCTGCCACTTAAACACACACACACTCACCGCACTGCAGTAGAGCTGTTCCTGGGACAGCTTCACACTGCATGGTCTAATGTTAAGATGTAGTTCTGAAAAGGGAGGGGTGAGGAGGGAGGGAGTTATCTGAAGATCTCCTTTGCAGTTCATCCCAGAGAATAAAGTTATCTCTGTTTCCATCCCTTTTCCATCCTTCTTGGCTAATATTGCAGACACTGAGCTTTATCAATGCCGACTCATCCTCACAGGTCCTCTTATTTTCTCCTCTGTCATTTTTTCCTTTCTTTTTAAAACTTTTTTGTATCCCTATTCTTCTCCTCTTTCTCTGTATTTTGTTTTAATGTCTATGATCTCTGCACCCCTCTACACACCAGATTAGTGAAAACAACAGACAATGGCTTGAAAGAGACAGCATGGAAGGGGATTCTGTTAGGCACAAAATGGCAATAACACACAGGCAGGGTTCTCAGCAGAAGAGGAGGTGAGCTGACCATTTTTCCCTGGTAGAGGAAAGCAGGTCAAACAGATCACCTTCATGCTCTGGCAGGCTGGCCTGAGTGCTACTCATCTGTCACCTGCCGTGTGTCATTGCGTTGCTGGAGACCCTTAACCAGAGATTCCCCTGTGGACAAGAAAATACAAAACAAATCCCTTCAGTTTTAAATAGCACATCCAAATAGAGATGAGAACTTGACTTCTGAACTTCATAAAGGAATGATTTTAGCTGGTCTAAAAAGGATGTATGGGGAGAATCACCAGGCTGTATGTTTCCCCTTCACAGCCAAGCTCCCCTGTTATTCTCTCTTTTGGGTGGTTATACTCTGTGAAAGTTCACAGTATACATTGAGCTCTCCACTGAGTCTTCTGAGTAAAAACAAACAAATAATCAAAGAGTCAAATATTCATTCTATTTGGCCACCTGTTACTCCCAAGGGTGTTCTTACTTTGAGGGCAGGGAACTGTTCTAAGACCTGGACTATATTTATGGAAGAATTGAAGGACTACATGTGCTCATATTGCAACAGAAAGTTGGCATTCTTAGGACTAGAACATCTGTACCTTTATAGGTGACTGGTTACACAATGGTCCCTACTACGTTCCATACTACATTCTGTAGAAAGGATGGGTGTATAACACTGAACAGGAAGAATTGAATTGCTACCATGTTACCTATTTCTTTGCTATTTTGGGGTGTGTTTGGTGGGTCAGTGTATTCATTTTCTTTTCTCAATGGTACACATTGGCCTTATAGCACAATTGTTTCTTATTCAATAAAGATTGAAAATAGTACTTCATTCTTCAGAATTTAATGTTAGAGCTTCATGAGTCTGTGTCCCACAGCTGGACCAGGACTTGGCCAAGTCCTTGCAGTTGGAGGAAAATTACTCAATCGATGACTCAGGGGTTGTCAGCTTATCTAACTCAGTTCACTATCCCTCTGAAAACAAGTGTTATAGAAAGATATTGATAAGAACTACCAGCAAATGAGAAACTTGGTTGTGAAACACAGAACAAATGAAAGGCATGAAAATGCATAAATCCTTTCATGATCTGTCAGGGAAAAAAATAATAAATCTAATTTTACAGCTTTTATGTTTATTGTAGAGCCTGGATTATACAGAATTTATTTCTGTTTCATTTTCTTAGCAAGTAAGAATCTGTGTATAAAAGGCATCAAATGACTTTGCTGGAAGAAGTAACTTCTATGGTTCAGAGAGAGGAGAGATTTTGGGGGAAATTTTGATCCTAGTAGCTTCTTTGGGTCTAAAGAGAATTCCTTCCCACCATTGCAACACATCTGCCCTCACACACACATACACATTTTAATTACAGGAGACCAACATTTTCTTCCTGTATCATTGATAAGGCAGTCTATTTGAAAAAAAACCTAAACTTTTATAATGTAAATATCTGTTATTTCTGTCATTTTCCTCATGACTAAAATATAAATTTTATTTCTTTGGGCACCCAAACAGGTCTTTAATTGTTAGTTCACTTTGATCCATTTCTTTGGTCAAAGGAAAGTAAAAGACTTCTTTTACAGGTGATCCTGTTTATTTAATTTTTGATCATGTGGGACCAATGGCCAGTATATTCAGTATATTCCAGTAGAAACAAATTTCCCAGCCCTTATCTACTATCACTTGTCCACCTTGCCATGTCCATTTTGCAGTGAAACCTACCCTGCATCTGGTTGTTATTCTGCATGATTGGACTCCAAAAACCATAACTAGTAAGAGAACTGTCCTATAACAGTGTTTATGAAATGTATCTACAGCACACATTTACACACACGTTCACATATGTCCTTATAGTTCTATATCAACCTGGAAGCCAAAAATCATGTGTATGCAATTTCTTTGAAAGTCTCAGCAGTGATACCTGTTGTCAGTAGCCTGTTAGGTTCGTTGTGCTCACAATGGTATCTAACAAGGATCAAACCCATTCCTGTGTTCTTTCCTATGTTCTTTCATTTCCATTTTTCCCTAATTTTAAATATGTCTGTGGAAAAGAGCACGAATTGGGAAACTTTTACAGGTAGAATCCAATCAAAACATGTTGTGATTTGTATGTCTTATGAATTATTAAACTTGGAGGAAGTATGCTTCACTTCTCATAAAACCAAATGAAACTGTGACTCTGTCGGCCTTTCCTTTGGGCAATGATTATTGTTTGTTCTGCTTTGGTTTCATGCACCAACAGAGCCATGAAGGACTCCATGATTTCTTTCTGACACCAAAGAAAGAAACTTGCAGTGAGGACAGATTGGATGAGAGAGTAGATAAGAAAGAAGAGGTGGCCTTCTTCTCAGCCTAGACACAGTTCTCCATGTAGAGTGCCATATTTATCCCTGAGATTTATTCCTTTCAGAAAGGCCCAGGTTTCTACTTGCTGACACTAGTGTCATGCCCACAATTCAGTAATAACCAATAAGATAACAATGAACAACACATATTGGTAAGAAGATTAAGACTAGTTCAGATTAATCATGAGAGATTTATTTTGTCTGCACTATCATCTCAGACTTCTTGTTGAATTTAAAGATATGAATTACAGCTTGGTGGAGTTCACTGAACTTGTTGTGGTTTTTCTGTCAGTATCTAAAGCTATGTTGAGAAGTGGCCTGCATATTTCTGTAAACAATACATTTTATTTGTTAAGTTAATTAAAAGCTTGAAAGGTAGACATTCCTATTATACTTTTTTATTTAAGGAAAATAGAAATGAAAAGTTGTTTATTACCTTTGCAATGACTCTTATTCTAATAGTTTTCTAATATTTTAATTTCTTCTTTATTCTTTTATTTGAGGGGAAGATAAATGGAAGTCTTTTTCTAAGTAGGCCAAATGATTCTGGTGCTCTCAATTCCCCTGCCTCAGATTCCAAACTTGCAAAGTATGCCTGGATGCCAATTCTGACTTCAATCACAACTCTTTACTTTTCTTTTAAAAAAATAAAAGAAAGTTGACCAATCATACATATCTAAAAATACCCATAACAGTAAAAGGGCAAATTTATTTTTCATGATGATTCGTGTGCCTAAAGACGGAAATTGTTCATACATCCTAGGCATGATAAAACATTGCCATGGTGAAGCTTGCAATGAGGCAAGATAAAGACTATTGAGCATTATTATCTTGATCCACTAATGGAAAACATAAGCTAGAAGGATGAATCTACTTGCTCAATAGTGATTATAAATAAGGTAAAGTATTTTTACCTTACCAATTAACTCAGCACACAATGGTGTGTTTTATACATGTAACACACACCACATATATTCTCCCAATCAATGGTTTGAAAAGCAATGCCTTGAAGACCTGCCCAAATAGTGGCACAGGAGGTGCTCCATTTTCTCAGTACTGTTTGTGCCTGACACCCCTGTACATCATGAGTCTTCCCTTTCGGGTCCAGATCAAGTGCTACAGGCTCAGTATCTAAATTCACTGGCATGTACTACAGACATTTACACTTCTCAAACATAAGAAAGAATGTAAAACAAACTAACAAGAATCAAACCATCCTGCAAAACCCACTTCCTTCTGTTGAATATTTCTTTTTAAAAAGATATACTATCGGTGTGTAAAATTCAAGACTAACTAAGTCCAGAATGTGATGTAGAGGATTTGAATTTACTCAGTAGAGTGGGGGAATTCTGGGACTGTCCTCCAGTCCACTCTGCTTAAAGTCTTTCTGTTCAAACAATAGTCTATATGGTTTGCCTCTTGGTAACATGCCGTCAGTGTTTTTATCTTATGCACCCTCTGAAGGCTACTTAGAAGACTGGTCATACATTATATGATCTCCACTAAAAACATTAAAGTCCATGTTCATAAAAGTGTTGGCTACAATGATTATAAAGAAAATAAAATTTTACAGTGCAAATAGAATTTCACACAGTTGAAGAAACTAATAATTTTAAATGATCCCATTATAAAAAGAAGACACTTGGGAGTCATTGCATGCTCCTTAGTGGGCTGATAACTTGAATTGAATTGGCATAAATTAATCTCTAAGAAGGTTACTTTGAATTTCTAGTTTAATTTCTCAGCTACATTCTAAAGTATTTCATCAGTACATGCCAAACACATTTACTGAACAGTTCAAGATAGAAGGCAAGTATATAATGATTCTTATCTTCAAAAACTGCAGCCAATAAATCAATGTCTAAAAATAAATGGTCAATGCAAAATATCTTACTCATTTATCTCCATTAAAAACAACAAAGTGTTTAAATTAGAGGTGCATCTTAAATGAACCAATTTTTATTATTGGCATAAAGAAGAAATCTTTTAATCTTCTCATTGTGTCTAATCGTATTTCAAGTATAATTAATGAACCAGCATAAGAGAATTGTGGGTACTTTTTCATTGTATTATGAGGATAGATAATTTTTCAATTCATAAAAGAAGCCATTATGGGTATTCTTTTCTCTGAATAGTGGGTTATGTTGATGTTTGTTTCCCCAACGGAACTCTTGGGCTTTGATGCTGAGTCGGAAGCGCATGCTCTGCCATCACTGACTCCAAAGTGACAGCAGAGATTGGACCTGCTCTTCACTCACACTCTAATCTGAAGCCAAATCCTATGTAAGTTGATCAGTCTATGGATGAGAGAAGTCCTAAAATAACAAAATATGAAATTATTTATTTTGTATTAAAGATTGAACTCACAGCATTCCTGAATATCTCTGATGAGAAATTTAACATCAGGCCATAAACAAACATTTGTCAGTTGATGCTACATATATTTATTGAACATGTCAAAACTACAAAGACTGTCAGAAGTGCACATCATTGTGATGAGTTCACACACCTAATGCCTTCATGTACATTTCAGTGTGTGTGGGAGGTGGAGTAGTAAGATAGCTGTATGTTCTGAAAGCACAAAGCAGGTTGAAAGGTAATACCTAAAAAGTGATATCATGTGAGATAGGTGTTCAGGGAATGCCTCTCAGAGGTCACACTTGGTCAGAGGCCTGAATAAAGTGAGACACATCACAAGTGGATGAGAAACATTCATGCTGAGGAGAACATCAGCACAGCGGCCTGGAACAAGTTAGTTTTCATACCATGAAAAAGAATATTCAAGAATCCTGAGGATTAAACAGGAAAGGTAAGAAACATGATGGTCATTAAAACTGGAGCAGAAGCCAGGAACCTGTGAGATGGGATATATTGAGAATTTATTCTAAATATAAGAATATAAGGATTAGGGTTGAACAAGGGTATTATCATACACTCACACACAAATTCTTCTGGTTTTGAGTAGAGAGAATTCTCCAGAAGAAAGTAGAATATCCAAGGAGAATTAGGAAACAGTATGATTAGGAAGGAATTGTGAACAGTGGTGCACACTTGCAATTCTACTTACTCGGGAGACAGGGACAGGGGGATTGGAAGTTTAAGGTAAGCCTAAGTAAGCAGCTTAAGACCTTGTCTCCAATAAAAAAGTAAAACGAGGCATGCCTTACCATGTATGAAGCTTTAGTTTCAATCCTCAATATAACAAATATAAATATTGATAAAATGTATTAAAATAAACAGGATACACTGTGAAAGCTGACATTTTCTGGTGGATAGGATATTATGTGAGTGATTAGGAATGCTCCAGGATTTTCCCTTTATATAAGCTATAATGGATGACTGGTATAGATGACTTCCAGATTGAACAAAATGTGAATCTGGGAGTAAGCAGCCTGTGGTTTATATTAAAATTCATGCTTCTCTATAAAACCAGGAAGGAACTGAGTATAGATTAAAGAGAGATGAGATGTTTCCTGTTCCAAAGCAGAGACAAAGGGCAGTGCATTCCAGGGATGTCACTGAGGCTCAGGGAAAATAGGAACCTGACTTTGCGAAGGTCATTGCTGACTTTTAGGTAACAGCTTCTAAGGAAAACTGGGCAAGACAGTAACTTCAGCGAATTCAACAGAACACAGGAAGTGAGGAAATATATAGGGGCAGAGAATTTATCTTTTTCCTAAATGTGGAGCAGCAGAATGATATTAAAGTTAGGGTGTAGTGTAGATTAAACATCTCCTACAATATTGGTACAGTGGATGGGCTGATAGAGGAAGAACAAAAGAAAGCATGTGTACCTGACAGTCCATTTGCCTGGCAGGCTTGATGACTGGTGGTCCAGAATATCAGCGGAGAAGGACATTTGCTTTCTAAGACAGTGATGTCATAGGACACGAGGTGGCACATCATAGCCAGATAGGGGAAGTCTTGGAAATTTATGTAAAATAAACACCCATTTTCATTAGATTTTTTCCTCAGTGAAGAGAGAAGTTTTTACATTGATTAGAGGCAGAGTTTATAGAAACCAGGAAAGAGAAGTATGAAACAAATCCAAGAATGGTGGTGATGAATTGCTTGATGTGGCCCGTAGTTATATAAATACAATCTAACTAGGTTTGCAGGGTATTCTTTGTTACTCATTCTCCACTTGATTTCTTCTTCCTTTTTTAAAAGACTTGTTTATTTAGGTTTATAAATGCATGCCAGAAGAGAGCATCATATCTCATTATAGATGGTTATGAACTCCCATATGGGTACTGGGAATTGAACTCAGAACCTCTGGAAGAGTAACTAGTGCTCTTAACAACTGAGCAGCCGCTTTAGTGCCCCACCACCACCACACACACTTAGTTTCTTACATGCCAGTCAGGAATAAACAAAGTACATTTAGGCAGAGTCCATTTGTTTTATTTTTTCTCCTGTTGGTAGTTAAGGGGCATGAGAATGAGACATCCTAGCACTCAAGATAAGGAACCACAGACAAGCTGGTAAACTAGAGAAGCAATAACTCCAGGGGATAGTGGTAATAACCAACCAAGGCCAGTGGCTTGGAATCCCTATTGAGGAATATTTAAGACAAGTTGAAGTGATGGGTTTAAGGGACTGACCTACAGGAGAAGTGGTTATTAGAAAGCAGACTTTTTTCAGGAATGTTGGGACTTGTAAAAGGAATAAAGTGCAATCATGAGTGTGGTGGTGATGTTCAGAGCATATGGTTTTGAGACATGGTCAAGGTGTAACTAAGTTCATGGACGGAGGAGGACAGGAGGGCCACAAATGCTTGCTGCACTGGCTGAGCATCTAAGAGCATCTAAGGCAGTCAGAGAGGAAGAAGGATTCAAACTCTGGCATAGCTGGGAGAGAAAGCAGCCCCTTTCTAGCCTCAGGCCTGCGTATGCAGGTTTTGAGAAAAACAGGGCAGCGCAGGAGCTTTCAGAAGGGACTGTGATTTAGAGAGCAGGATTTAGGTTGATCGAGGGCAGGTTTAGGTCTAGAGGGATAATGGGAAAACCTGAGGATAAAATATCATGAGAGCTGGAACCAAGGAGGGAATCCACTGAGCAGTGCAGGACAATCACATAAAGGAGAGTGAAGCTGGGGTTGAGTAACTGGCCACAGGTAATCAAAGCTAAAGGCACAGAAGCAAAACACTTGCAGAATCAGTCAATTAAAAAAGAAGTGAGCTCACTTGGGCTCCTGGTAGGGAGGCTAGAAGTCTAAGATTGGATGGACAGCCATGTGGGGAGGGCCAGGGGTCTACCTTACAAACATCTGCTGTCACTATAAGTACCCCAGGGTCTGCAGAGCAAATGCATTTCCAGGCAGAAAATCTGCCTTGTCCTGAGAAAAAGGGCATTGAATTTCAACAACATAATCATCTTCCTAAGGCCCCCAACACAGCCACGGTGACAACCTTCAGAACCACAGCACCTGAAAATCACTCTGATGTGATACAGAATGTATCTCCTGAGTCACAAAGAAGACAGGCCAGCAGGCTGTTCAGCATGCTCAAACTTTCCTTTCCAGGTAAGAAATTGGTTCACTGGACACAGAGCCCATGTGTCTCGCTGTTCAAACATTCTTCATCCTCTCAATCTCTTACTCTCTAAGATAAGTGACCTTTGCTGTATGGGATGGTCTCACCTGGCCTTAGCCCTTAAACCACATGGTTTAATAAAGAGTATCTGCCCCCTGGATGGGGACTTTGGCCCCAAATGTTGCTTTAGAAAGAATGCCTTGGCCAGCTCTACTTTCTATCTAGGTTTGCTTCCCAGGGGACTGTTAATTTTCTCAAACATCTCACAGCATGAAGCCTTTAAGCTAGGCAGCTCTAACTCAACTCACTCTCCACCTGTGCAATCAAGAGGGAATGGGCCTTGTGGATCCAGTCTTCCAGACCTTTTTGGCAAGGTACCATTATGGCAGGATGGTGGTGCTACACACTTTTAATCCTAGTACTCAGGAAGCAGGAGTGTCTCTGTGAGTTCAACGTCAGCATGGTCTACAATGTGAGTTCCAGGACAGGTACAGCTGTTATATAGAGACACCCTGTCTTGAAAACAAAAAAAAAAAATTGAAAACAAAACAAAACAAAACAAAACAAAACATAAAAAACAAGACACCATGATTCTGTTGTTTTATTATTCAGCTTGCCTAATTTCTTTCAGTAACTGTCAAAGCCACCCCCTGTCCTGAGACTGTCTCTGGGTCTCACGGTATGTAGCAGAGTTGATGCACAGGGCAGGTTGGCATCCTAGCCAGGTTGTCATTTGTACTACACTGAAAAGGCTCCTTAACATTTGGCCTTAGAGTACCCTTACACCTGCTGGACCACGGGCTGGAAAAGCTTCCCACCAACTCTCTCTTCCTTCCTAGTGATGTTTTATGTGTCCTCCAAGACTTCCAAAAAAGCCTTGGGCCTATAGTGTCTTTCTGGACTATATAGCCTTGCTTACTTTCATGGTATGTGGTCCAAAGTTTTCATCAACAAATTGATACCCCAAGGCATACAGACTTCAGCTCATTGAACTATATTATATTACATATTATGTATATAATTATTTATATATAATTTATTATAATTTTATTATGTAATTATACAATATATTTTATATATTATTATTATATTTTCCTCTATTCTTTTAACACTCAGTACCACCTTCCATGATGAAAAGAGTTGATGAAGCACAGTTGCTGTGGAATAATCCTCTTGCATACTGTAAAGGTTTGATTGGAATGGGTTTACTAGAGCATTGATTGGCCAGTAGCAAGGCAGGAAGTATAGGCAGTGTGATCAAACTAAGGATGACAGGAAGGAAAAGGGTGGAGTCAGAGAGTCACTTTGTGTGCACTCAGTTATAGGCATAACGTCTTTAATCTTATGTTTAAAGTGGCTGGGTGCTGCCACTTGTTATGTAAGCACTCACCTTGCAATGTGTTTTTCTACATCAACAATCTCCCTCTCCCAACAGCAACAGAATAATGGAGGCACAATTGTATTTCTTATAGAAAAATATCAGTCATTCTTACAAATATTGCCTCATTTCTCCAAAGTCTCTCTAGCTGTGTGTTTCAGGACCTGTGTTTGAAGCTAGTCTCAGATCACAAAATCTCACCTTCTTTCTAGATACTCACAGGAGGAACCAGGGGACTTGTGGCTGACATCACAGTCTTCAACACAACCCTGAATTACAAAGGCCATACTTTCCCTTCTGGGGGCAATGTAAATTAGTAAATAAAAAGATATAACTGGCTTTGTGTAAGCTATACACAAATGTTGGATTTTTCAACATATAACATCAATGTTTCAGTTGCATAGAAAATTCTATTTATAGGGTTCTCCAAAGCATACCACATAATGATTTGACCAATGGAGCTAATGGCATCAGCTCAACATCTGGAAGCAAATCCTTTCTCATGAACTTGTAATTTAGAATCACTTTAGCTGTAAGACAATTTTAAGACAATGTAAATATAGGATACAGCAAATATATTTTAAAATATTATTCAATGTACATACATGGGTGTTTTTTCTGCACATTTGTATGTGCATCACATACATGTATTGCCTGAGACAGCCAGAGGAGGGCATCGACTGAATCTGGAGTTACAGATGGTTGTGAGCCACTATGTAGGTTCTGGGAACGAAACCCCAGTCTTCTATAAAAGCAGCAAGTGTTCTTAACTGCCGGGCCATCTCTCCAGCCCATAGACAAATTTTTATACTATCCAACTATTAATTTCAAGTTTACTAATTTCTAATTAATTGTTATGCCATCTAATAGTAGATGTCTTCTCATCAGCTCATAATATCTATGGTCACTGTCACTTTGATGAATTTGCCAAATGTTCCTCAGAAATTAAAAGTTGTGTAACAGAAGGGTTAGTATATTTTAATTTTAAAAAAATGTTAACTTTGTGCTGGACTTCTCTTTAGCATAAATTTTAGAAGGCCAGAAGTTGAAGGCCAAGAAAATATTATCATATTTTCTCAAGACAGTTCACTTAGCAACTGAACTATTAGTGGATGTACGTGGTAGAATGTTCTCTGTATGCTGTAAATAAAGGAGCTGTTTTGGCCTATGTGGAGTGCCGTAAAAGTAGGTGGAGATCTAACACCTGTTAGATTGGCTAAGATAAAAGGCACAGATGACAGCCTATGTTGGAGAGGATGCAGAGCAAGGGGAACACTCCTCCATTGTTTGTGGGAGTGTAAGCTTGTTCAGCCACTTTGGAACGCAGTATGGCGGTTTCTCAGAAAATTGAGAATCAATCTCCCCAAGACCCAGCAATACCACTTCTGGGTGTATACCCTAATGATGCACAGTCATACTCCAAAGGCATTAGCTTAACTACGTTCATAGCAGCATTATTTGTAATAGCAAGAACCTGGAAACAACCTAGATGTCTCTCAACTGAAGAATGGATTAACAAACTGTGGTACATCTACACAATGGAGTACCACTCAGCAGTAAGAAAAAATGATATCCTAAAATTTGCAGGCAAATGGATGGACTTGGAGAATATTCTCCTGAGCGAGGTATCACAAAGTCAGAAAGATAAGCAGGGGATGTACTCACTCATTAGTGGTCTCTAAACAAACAAGAAAAAAGCCAAGCATACCCAAGCTGCAAACCCCAACCATTGAACAGCTTGGGATCAGAAACACCCTGGACTGACTCTTTGGATCCCATTCCACCTAAAGGAACATCTGACTCACGCTTGAGGGAGGGGGGACAAAACTGGATCTGCCAGGAGTGGAGACTGAACTAAGCAATATTGGGTCAGTGGAACCATGGGACTGTCTGCTGCCTGCCCAGGGAGGGGATGGGGAGTTGTGGAGAAGAAAAAAATGACCTGATGTGGTGGGAGGGGGAAGGGACCTTGAATAATGATATGCAGGGATGGAAAGCGTGACTTCTTTGTTCACAATAATAATAATAATAATAATAAAGGTATACAGAGAAAAAAATATAGTCACATAATAAAACTTGGAGATACCAAAAAAAAAAAAAAAAACCAAGATGTAGAATGTGGGTAGTTGACAAAAGGTGAACAAATTCAAACACCTATGTCTTCTACTAATGGGACATTCTTAATTGTTTTTGGGCTTGGTTCTGATATTAAAAATAAAATCTATCTTAATAAAAAAAAAGAAAATCATACTGGGTCCCTCAGTGTGTGTGTGCGTGTAACTTAGCAGCCAGAGAGTTCCTTCCCTTCTCCTCCCTTCTGGTGGGAACATGGATCGGACACTTGGAAATGAGAGCAGAAGTTTAGTACCCTACGGTGGTGGCCAATGCCGAGAGTGGCAAGGCTTCAAGACAAGTTACAATTTGTATGAGTTTTCTGTTCCTTGTGTTGGAAGCTAACTAGAACATTTCATTCCTGTAAGGTTATTTTCTTTACAGTAAAATTTCATTTCCCCACTGTAAGTTTTATATGTAGCAAGTGTTTTGTCCTCTGCTATGGGCATTAAGCTCCCAATTTCAGAATTAAGAGTGGGAAACAAACAAAAAAAAAACCAAAAAAACAAAAATAAAAACAAAAACAAAGTCGGTGGAGAATCAGAGGACAGACAGGTAGAAGGAGAATGGAGTTAGCCAGTCGCCATCCGGCCCCCGAAGAAGAGACATGTAAGAAATATAGGTGAGTCACGGGTGGGCCACGTGGCGGGTAGATAA
Source organism: Sigmodon hispidus (assembly GCA_004025045.1). NCBI lineage: Eukaryota > Metazoa > Chordata > Mammalia > Rodentia > Cricetidae > Sigmodon > Sigmodon hispidus. Next base: position 124,134 of record PVIH01001996.1, on the reverse strand, counting down.
GTACATTATAGAAATGAGTTGAAGTAATATGAAAGAGCTAGCTAGTAATGTGCATGATACATGGCCAAATAGTATGAAGTTAATATAAATACTGATTAATTTCTTTGGGGGACAAAAGCCACCACAGGCCAGGTCTGAACCCTGGGCCCAAACAGGCCTGGGAAACTTTCTACAACAGATGTAAGTGGCCAGTGCTGAGGTGGAACATTACATAGGCCTTTTAATCATAACAATGTCAATACTTTGAAGGCATTATTTCCGGTAAACAGGTGGTACTAGCAGCTGAGAAGAGCTCCATCACTGGCCTTCCTTTGCATCTTGCCTGATGAAGGTTGAAAAGCCTGCTCAGTTTGCTGTGCTCTTGGTTTCTGGCTATCTTCTATACACTACATTGGCTCCTAAAAAATTGAGTCTTATCCAGTATAGAAAAAAGATGTGGAGAAAAGAGCTATAAATTAGACATAAAAATATGACTTTTTATGCTTTAAGATTCTAGGGTACTTCATAGAGCAGCTCTACTAAATGGGAGAATCACTTTAGTCTCTGAATTAGGCAGTGTAAGAGTAGAGACAATGACCTAGAACAGCTTCTGGAGGAGTGAGGTGGGTTCCAGATACGAGGAGAAGAAGGCTTTGACAAGACTGAAGTAGACAATCCAGGAGACCGTGAGTCTTACATTGAGGCAGAGATGAAGATGTTCTGTCCTGGATGGCCTGTGCCTTGGAAATAAGATTTGATCTCACCTCCTCAGTCCAACTAAAGAAGAAATAGTTAACCATATTCTATTACTGCTGGTTTTAACTTGGTAGTCACATAAAAGCTACCCCAAGAGATCCTAAATTCAAAAAAGGATTTGAGATAGGAGATAGTTGACCAAGTTTAGTTATTGTGAGTTTGTATCTGTGCTTCAAAAGCTTGGGAGAAGAAGGAATGGCTAATTGGATTTATTCTTATCAGTTTACCTTTTAGGTTTATGGCCAGCTTAAAGCCTTGAGATTTAGTTTGGGTTTTTCTTTAAGTAAACATGGTAAGTAATTTGAAGCTTGCTTTCTGAAATGTGAGTATTTGAAAGATTAAGCCGCCTTTTTGGCAATCTGCCTCTTCTCCCAAATCCCTCTTTGCCTGCATTAACAGAACTAACAATAATTTGGCTCTTAAGATTTGGGCACCCGGAAGAAAAACAAACAAGTTCACAACAACAATAGGCAGGAAGATTCACAGGTCTGAACTGGCACATGAGTGTTACAACAATCTATTGGTCAAATCCTTCTATGCTAAAAATTATCACATGTCTTTAGCTAAGGCAAAGTAGGATCATAGGCAGAGCAGGGTGATTGTGTCAAAAGATTAGGAATGCTGAAAGGAGTAGCAGATGGTGAACTAAGGATCAGTGATGTGGGCAATGGGAAAGTCAACTCAAGAGCAGAACAAGGTGGAGCTGGACAAGTCAATGAACAATTATAGAGTCCTCCCTGTCATAGGGCTCAGCCTGTGACTAAACCATGGAGCATGCTATTGGAGAAATGTTTTTTTTTTCTATTCCAACTCTGCAGAGTAAGTGAATGATGCATAGAAGATTTAACAATGGTTGGGAAACTGCTGACATGTTGAACCCAGGCCAGCCTGACCTTTGTGTTTTACTGATGCATCATGTAGCTCAATGGATGTGTTTGAGACTCTTTTGTACTGAGATACAAGCTGGAGAGAGATGCCAAAGCATAACAGGAGGGTTCTGAGATGGAGTTGCTTAATCTGACTCTCTGAATGTCTTATGGGATACCTGGATGAAAGGCTTTTGCAGTTGTTGTAGAAAAGGAAAAGGAAAAAGATAAAAGACAAGAGCAGTTCTTCATACAGAAATACTGGTTGAATCTCAATGACCACACAAACTTGCTCAGTGGGAAGATTAATAAAATCTGGAGTGACAAAATCATGTCATGAGGACTGTAATTCTCTGAAATACACAAACACACCATTTCCAAAAAACATGTAAATTCCACACACTTAAATAGTCTGCTATTTATAGTCAGGACCCTTGTGACATTTAATTCTAAGGTGTGGTTCCCACCCTATCACTAACTTTTCTTAACCATTGTATTTCTGAAACATTTAAAACAGCGTTTTTCTAAAACAGTACCCTCAAAGAGTTATGGAGTTTTTTAGAATGTTAATTTTGATAATAGTCACATATTTGACCAAAATAGACCTTAGCATTTTAATATTTAAAAATTATTAAAAGTGAGAATATTTTCATTAGGGAAGACGGTATTGTAAAAAATAAGAAGAAAAAACTGTCTCTTTCCGAGTTGCCTTTTTCCTGGTTGTCTTTTCTTATCATCTTGCTAGAAACTCCTTTTCTGGCTGTGGTGCAGAGTAACTCAAATAGCAAACTGAGTGAGAGAAAAATATTACAAAATGACACGCATTCTAGCAGTTTGGCTGAGACAGGCACAGGCAGATAGTTCATTCATTTGCTGGCAGATCTGAAGGAGGGAGATGGAACTGTGAGATAAGGGTGATCATGCATTGCTCCTCAACTTTATAAGAGTGTGAAGAAATCCTCCAGCAGCCTGCAAGATGTTATGGAGAGTTACTTCAGAAGGACAAGAAATGTATGACAGATGCATGTGGTTCTTTATCATTGCTTCTCCTATGTGGTGCACCCTGCATGAGAGATTCACATCTGTAATCTCTCAGCACACTGGAGGATTTTGCAACAGAGCATCAATGTCCTGTGTTAGACCATCATACAAATAAAACAGTGATGTGAAAGAGAGAGAGAGAGAGAGAGCGCGCATGTGTGTGTGTGTGTGTGTGTGTGTGTGTGTGTGTGTGTGTGTGTGTGTGCAAGTTTGAGCACACATGTATGTAGAGGCCAGTGGAAGAGGTCAGGTGTACTCCCTCATTATAGTCTATCCTATTCCACTGAGAAAACATCTCGCAGTGAACCTGGAGCTTGCTGCTTTTCAGTAGACTGGTGCTGCATAGAAATAAAACTTTCTGTCCTAGAAGGAGTCTCACTGAAACTCAGTAAGTAAATAATTCACAAATTTCAGGAAGTCCCTGACACTCAGGTTTATAAGGTCCCTCTGTTTTCAAAATTATACAACATTAAAGGCTGCTGAGGAGAGAGACCCACCAACTCCTTGAGTTATTTGCATACTGTTCTAAGAGCTGCAGGTATACAGCATTCATGAGCTGTCATTCAGCCTTGGATAGACTTCTCAGTGATGTAGCATTTGAGTTATCCATGTTTCTGTAAGTTACTACTGATATACACCCCCATATATAATAACATCAGTTAGTTACCTGGTTCACCTAGATGTATTTTGGTAGAATAGTTACACTGGTCTGGCATCATTTCCCTGCATGGACTTTCATGCTGTGTTTCCCTAGGAAAAGGCTTCCTCAGCAGGGTTGGTGTCCAGTGAGCTCTCGCTCCCTCCTCTCCCAGTTCTGGAGGTATATAGGTGAGTGAGAGGCCACACCTGGATTGGTACGTGGTTGTTTTGTATTGGAACTCAGGTCTTCATGCTTACATGGCAAAAACTCATACTCATCAAACTACCTCGCCAGCCCAAACTGAAGAATTTAAAGAACCATTGACAGGTACCAGGTGATTCTACTATATTTTATAAAACTTTTTTTTTACATTTCTCTTTTTGGTCATGGCAATTTCTATTGGCACAAACAGCACAGCCACAAAGTATTCTTTTGACTTTAATAACTCATCTTATATATATTTATATATTTATATTTCTTCTTATCTTCATTTCATCAGCAAAAGGGGAAATAAAAATATTGATCTATAAAATAAGTGGATGATAACACGATGCCAAAAATAGCTTATGTTAAGTGCAAGGGGTGAAGCTTGAATGCAAGCTAAATTGCAACATATTGATTCAACATTTAAATACAGGACTTGCAATAAAATAATCATTGAGATATGCTTCTTACTATTAGTAGACATTTTAAAAACTACTTTCTATACACATATCCAGTTGTAACACTTGACAGTAGCATTATGGAGCGTGATAGAACTTTGGTACACACTGTAGATATGGATAGTGATGTCTGTAAATGAGAAGCTCTACACAGACCAGCCACCTGAACCCACACTGTCCCCCCATACTATTTGCCCCCAAGTTCCCAGAGTTCTCCCTGGAGTGAACCAGGACAATGGAGAAAGCTCACTGGATCCATATCGTGTTTCCTCTCTCACTTCTCCTGGGTTCCACTGTCAAATCTCCAAACGTGGAGAAGAACTGCTCCATTTCCTTCTGGAGCATGTCATTCCTTTTCTCCGCATCTTCCTTTGCCCGTTCAGCGTTTCTCATCTTGATTTCTATCATGGTGAACTTCTTCCTTTCTTGATCAAGTTCATCATGAAGACTCAGCATTTCTGTTTCCAAAGTCAGATTTCGTTGTTCTAGGCTGTGGAGCATGGGAAGGGGAAAGGAGAGACAGGTGAATTCTATGTCTCTGAAATGTGAGGGTGAATAAGGTCTGTTTTCTAAATTGTCTACAGCACTTAGGAAATCAAAATGAGCCCTGTCAAAGCAACAAACCCATGCCTGATAAGGATTTTCTTGGAGCTACTGATTTACTATTTGCTACTGTGATTTATTACCATTGTCACAACTCTCTAGGACATCTCTGGGACATGCTAGCTTGTCGCTTCATAGTGAATGAGTAGGGTCATCATAGACAAATTGAAAACTCAAGCACATAGCATAGAAGGGACAGTGAAGGGACAGCCTCCTGCACATTCCAGCAGGTTACCTTTACTGGATGGATGGGGAAAGTGTGACAGAGGTAGAAAGAAAAAGGGTAATCATGTGACTTTCTAGAGAAAATGCCTCAGCAACAGTCATCATAAGGCTATATCCTCTGATAGAAATAGAGCTTTTCAAGAGTCTATAGTCCTACTATATGAAAGGACCAATAGTAACCAACAGCAATGAAAGGGAGTAGTGATGACATATACCATTAATCCCAGCATTTGGGAGGCAGAGGCAGGCAATCTCTGTGAGTTTGAGGCCAGCCTGGTCTACAAAGCAAGTTCCAGGTCTTGAAAAAGAAACAAACAAACAAACAAAAATAAACAAAGAAACCTGTGTTGTTAGCAGGAAGATAGGAGTTGCTGGAGCTGAATAAAAACTTTCCACTTCTGCCTCCTAGCCATAGTGCTTGTTAGCACTGATTTCCATTGTTCTTCCAAATTGTTAGTCTCTTACAGGATGGAGATAATTTGTGTCTTTAAAACTGTGCTTTCAATAAGCATAGGATTTAATGTTTCTTTATAAGAGACTATTTTTCTTGTGTTCGTGTATTTGTTATTTTAAAAGAGGAGAATTAGAACTTGGTTCTTGATATTTGCTAACAGCTGACCTGCACAATTCTCCTTTTCTGAGCTAAAGTATCACAGGCTCATCAAGTTTGTCAGACCAATGAAACTTAAAGAGTGAATTACCTTAATAGTAATTTAAAAAAATTTAATTGTTTTTCTGTTTTGAAAAAGAGAAGCTTTTTATCTATATATTTTATCAGATAATAAGGAAGTTAAAAATGAATGTGAAACTAGCATCCCTTTATAAGTAACTTGACTCCAAAAGCAAAACAGAACAAAATAAAACTCTACTGTGAAATAGCTAAGAAGACTGTTTACAGTAAACAGTCAAATTTTTACTTAAGAGGCTAGAAGTGTGCTGGCTGCCACCCAGGGTCACCATACAATATGGTCTCTATATACTCTCTGAAATTATTTTTGGAATAAATACGTTAGAAAAAGCTGAAGCCTAAATACTGAGTAAAATAACCCATGCAGAAAATGTATTAACATGCACATAGATCAGAGGCATTTGTGCAAAACACCCAGGAAGCCAAAGGACTAAGCAGAAAATAAAATGGAATTCCCTTAAAACAAACACATAAAAATGTTGGACAATTTTACAAACATTTTATGAATGCTTTGTCAAGGTTAAATTAAAATAATAGTAAGTTCAGATATTGGGACCCAGGATCTATCTAGGATATAAAGTGGAAGCCCACAATTGTGTTGCCCTACACTGAAGTCCAAGAGGATGAATCATTCTCTTCTTCAGCTGGTGAAAGATGAGGACTCTGGCACTGGAGAAGCCAAAAAGTGCAAATGGATTCAACCGAGATCCTAAGGCACAAGTTCTCTTTTCAAGGAAGGTGATAAAAGCAAAATCTACTTATGAATTTCTACAACTGGCAGACTTGAATCATTAAAAAAAAAAGAATTACATTACTAGAAAACTGATCTGAGAGACACAGTGACACATGGGCTAATGATTAGGGAAAATTATACAAGAAGCAAAAGTTCAGATAGATGTAAGGCAGATTAAAAATGCCAAATATACCTTGGGAAAGTTACGAAGAGAGAACGCTGAGAAGATGAAGAGATGAAACCAACATGGAGGATCAATGGGCTAGACCACACTTAAACAGATATGGGTTTAGGTCAATAATCAAGCATGTATTTTTGTAAATTAAGAAATAGAAGAAATACATGGTTAAGTTTATAAAAAAGAAACCTTCCACCACAACAGCATCAGAAAGGTGGACTTGGGGAGAAACTCTTAATATAAAAATGACATTTATTTAATGATTGAAGGATTTGTTAACAAGGATGTGAATGATCCTGTACATATTTTGTAGAATATTACATAATTCAATACCAAACATAACAGACTCATAAGAAAAAATGGACAAGTCTAGAATAATGATATGAGACTTTAGGACATCCTTTTCAAAATTTTTACCTGTGCATGAGAAAAATCAGAGAACCACAGATTTAAGTAATCTGATTAACAGCTATGTTACTATTATACACAGTTATATATTACAGTTATATATAGTATCCCAAACTAATAAGAGAATCCCAAACTAATAATAAATATCGAACTAAAAACTGATATCTTACAAATGAATTTCTTTGAGGATAATTCAGTATTTTCTGAGGGCATAGCATTGGAAACTGGGAAGGGGATGGACAGCAAAGAACAGTAAACTCATACTCTTATGTTTAAAGCTGAAAACAAAATATCTCATTGTTAGACCATAGTAAAATATTCCACCACTCATCCTGCTATATCTCCTATATCCATCCCTAGTGATGGTGAGGTGGAGTTAAGGAAGAATTTGAAGAAAAGTGTGTAATTCTGCACAGCAGGAGAACAGCGAGAGCACTGGTCCTTGCTTGTCCTATGTCCTGCTTGTGCAATGGCTTTGCCTGATCTCTCCCTTGGCTTGGCAATGGGAGAGAAAGTGCAGAGGTGTTTGTCATTAAGTAACACTCTCTTTGAAAGTTTGGCTGCCTGTCAAGCTGTCTGAAATGCATGATGGATTTCATAACACACATCTATCACATCTCTAGAAATGAGCTGACCTTATAAGATGGCAATCTTTTTTTTAATACCACCTGTTATTACAGTGCCATGGAGAAAAATCCAAAAGATAATTTTCTTTTAATGAAGCTCACAAAAAGACTTGAGCAGGAGAAGTAATTTTCCACTTTCCTAAGCAGTATTTTAATTTATATTTAATTATCTATAGCTTATGAAAATGTGTTATCTTTTGTTTTGTAACTACTCATTTGATGGGAAACTCATTACAATGTGTTAAAGTCAACTGTGTGTGTATATTATCCATTTACCTATAATCTCTGTATTGAAGATAAATACATATATATCATATTATATAATTTCATAACTAACTGTGGGTTTTGGAGCCATCAAGGCTGTTGGTGAGAGTCAAATTATTTACGACCCCAGCAAACCATTCATGAAGATGTTCTCCAAGAAGCATGGCTTGAACCTGGGTTAGCCATGCCTTGTGGTGTCCTGAACATCAGCCCTGCTTCTCCTGACCCCATAATTCAGTATTTGTTTGCTCTATACTAAACCAAAAGAGAATTAGCTTAACCTGTTTATAATTCCTACATGGTTGGGTGATCTTCAGTTCTCTAGCATAGGGCTTGTTTGTGCAGCCTGGGCACCAGTCTAGATGAAACACTGAATCTCAAGAGTACAGTGGGCACAGAACACATCTACTGGTCATTACCTTGCCCCAACTGCTTCCCCAAGGATGCTGCTAAGCAAAACATGCACCCTGGCCATTTATAGGAGAGGCGAAGTAGCTATGAAATAGGTTTAACATAATCATACCCTCATAATGATACAGCTTGCCCCTCGCTTAGCCCACATTTTCCCATGTTAATCGACTGTTCTTCTAAGTCTCCACAGATTCCCATGTCAAAGTAAAAGTCAGTCCTTGAAAAATGATCCCTAAAAGTCCTGCTGTCATCTTGAACCTGTCCTCTTTCAGATCTCCTCAGGTTTTTCCCAGGCTAAGATAGCTGTGAGAGAAACATACTCTCTCAGAATTAAATGGTTGAAAAATAAAAATTAAAGTTTTCTTTGATTTTTAAATTTCATCCTAACATTTTACTCAACATCTCATTTTATTCTAATTCTATGTTTATCTCATCAGTGAAAACTGCAAGCAGGTTGTAGTCCTGTCCTCAGGGCCCCTCCACTGCAGACAGGGATATTCAATAATCATTGAAGAGGACCTTATTTTGTGTCAGAAACAAGGCTCAGTGACTTCTTGTGTGCTTCTGAGGTAGTGCTACCTAACTTCCCCAACATTCCACAGCTGGAAAATGGTAAAAGAAAAAGGCCTGAGCTCAGTTCTCCCACATAGAGAGTATTCGGTCCCATATGACTCAGACAGGAAGCTGTCCCCACCCTCTGGTAACTATAATGATCGCCAAGCTTTCTCACCTTTTTATCCTGGTCTCATATTCAATCTTCTGCTTGGTCATTTCCTGTTTCAGGCTGGAGACTAAACTGTGGAGTGCACTGTGATTGCTGGTGTTGTTGCCCACAAATGTCTCACTGTTGTCGCTGCTGCTGGTCGCCCGGCTGCTTCGGCCACCCACACTCCTGCGGTCACCTTTATTTTCATAGTCCACAGGATGGGAAATGTCATCCTGCGGGGGTCCATCTAAAACAGGGTCCTCAAAGTTCCCCGTGTAAAAGTCTTGCTCTGGGCAGGTGGTAGTAGAGGAACGGCAGGAATTGGAGTTCTCGGGAAGGGAGATCTCGCAGGAGGAGGTGGACCATGTGGCACTGTCCACACTGTGCTTGTCATCGAGGTTCATCAAGGAAAACTGTTGATGGACATTGTCATAGGTAGAGAGCCGATTGTGCTGGCCTGACTCGGCAGTCTGCTCCTTCTGTTTGTTGTCTCGCAGGGTCACGTAGCCATTGGGCAGCCAGCTCATGCTTCGACCATTCAAGGAGTTCCCTAGTGTGTCAGTATTCGAAATACCCATGCGGACGGTTCCATTCTGTACACTGTGAGTGCCCATTTTGGTGCCAGAGCTCTTCAGAGAAGAGGTCCTTCTGGCTTGTAAACTCCCATTAGGAGTGGTTTGGGCTCTCTCGACACCTTCTGCGTTACTGCTGCTGAATGATCCATTGGTGACTATCCCGCTACCCTTATTGAAGGCTGGGTTCTTTTTGACCATGAGAGGGGGGCTTCTGGAGATATCCAGCTTGTGAATACTGTTCCTTGGACTGTTGGTTTTGCTGCCTGATAGAGCTGTGGGGGATCCGTTGTCCATGCTGCTTCTCTGGGGGGAGGATTCAGACTTGTCCCAAGAGCACCGTCGGCCGGGGCTCTCCTTGGTGTTGTTGTTTTCTTTGTTCTGTAACTGACCCATAGTGACTTTCTTATGACCATCGTTGTTACTGCTCAGTCCATCTTGGGGCTTGCTTTGTAGTTCTGTGTCCTTGGGGAAGAGACGGTCATGTTCACTAATCATCACTGACATTAACTGCTGGACCACCACAGTGCCTGCAATTACACAGAAAATAAAATGGACTCAGTGAAGTGGTTTGATTCATTTTACATTTTGAATTGGACTCTTGAAGAAAGATATTTAGAAGAAATTTGCTATGATAATTACCAAAACAACTTCTATTTTTAATGGTTATATTAGTGATAGCAGTTAAAGTGTTTTGAGCATCTAGTCTGTGCCATGAACTATGAAAACATGGATAAATGTATGTATACACCTACACACATATAGTCACTATTACATTATCCGATTATAATAAAGTATCTTGACTAAGATCACAAAACTAAAAGGGGTCAGACTCTGGTCTTGAACTCTGAGTAATGTGTTTCATAGCCAAGACTTTATTCTGCATACAACATTTATTGCAAATTTAGCATTTTCAGCATTAGAAATGCCTAAGAAGGGCTCATGTTAATTTAGGACATCACTGTTTCTTTAGTATTGTATTTAAATAGACAGAGCCTTATATAGTCTATGGTATGTACATGGGGCATCTTGTTACTACAATAAGACAACAAAATTCCATGTGACTTTTGTCATTGAAAAGATTTAGGACTGAGGGACATAGTCTAGAATGGCACATTAAGGACCTCTAAAAATTCTCTTTTCCATAAAAGCACTAGCAAACTTTTTAAAAACTACCTTTTCAGAATTCTGGAAATAAACTTAAAGATTTAAGCATATTGGAGAAATCGCAATAGAAGGAGCTATTGCTGTTTTAAGTTGCTTGGATAGTGATGGATATTGGTACCCTATCATCATAGCTTGAAAACTAACAATCCAAACTCCCTGTGAAAACCAACAGTATGGCAGCCATTGCAATAGGCAGAAGTGTATTGAAATGGAGCCCATAGCTCTGTTTTAGAGAACTACCATCATTTGACCCCTCTGGTTTCCCCGCTGAAGACTGCGTCCACAATATGATTTGTGTAATCTGTTTAGGAGTTTGCTTTAGGTAAAAAGTTTTCATTCAATTACATTATATAAATCATATCAAAACCATCCTTTCCATCTAAATCAATGAGTAAGAGTTAAGACAGACAAACACTAAACCAACTGAGACACTCAAAGACAGCCCTGGAAATGAAACTGTGATGCCGGGAGTCTAGACGGCAACAATCTCACTTACAGATTCATTCATGCTCTGGAAAGAAGTACAAAGTCCACAAGTTCTCATCTGAAGCAAAAGCAGGAACTGAAGGCTGAGTGAGCTTGTGACTTGCCTGTCTAGCTGAGTGTTGACTTGGCTCAGCAGGTGCACAGAACCTCTTGATAGACATAAAGAATCTTATTGGCTCCAGGCACTTAAGCAAATCTCTACCTACTCAGTGATAACTAAGTCAACATTATACAGATTTCAAAAGCTACACATACCTAAAAGTGTGGACTTACAGAATCGTTATAAAGGCAATGAACAATAACACAAAAGCAACAAGAAAGTAGAATTGTACCCAAGGTCCTAACATGCTAATAAATGTGTTCATCTCTCAACAACAAAAGAGAATAAAGTACCACTAATTCACTGGAAAAAAGGAACTGACTCCAAGGAAGTCCAAACACTATAGTTAGAGTCAACTGGACAGACTGGGAGCAGCAGCCCAATGTGGGACATGGCCCCCCTTTCACTTAATGCAATTCACCTAAATATTTAAATTCAGTCTAAATAAAAAAAAGTCACATTCATCCATGTTCTGAATATTATTTCTATGATGGTTCAAAATTCAAAATTTATTATTTTCAGTGTGACAGAGTAGCTGCTAGACCAATGTTACTGGGATATATGAATCATAAACATCATGTCCATTTCTTGTTAAAAGGAAGATGAAATATAATAGTCATTGAGTAGGATGTGAGATTTTGTTCCATATGACAGCAGCAAGAACAGTCTAGAAACAGTGACATTGTCAGGAAGGTTTACAATGTCAGGACCTGCCTGGACACACTTTCAATCTGAATTTGCATTTTCACACCCACCCCTAAGGGACACTGTAATAGGTGGGAACATTTCAAGAGTGTCACAAATAAAGGCTCTTAAAAAACTCATGAGATTGAATGTGACACTTTCCAGATGAGGAAATTGAGGTTGGGAAATGTTAATGTCCTTGCTTAAGGCCACTGATGAATAATGACCAAGGTGAAATTTAATACCCAGTCTTTTGCTTCCAAATTCTGCATCTATCTAACATATTCCCATGCTTGGATATAAAAGTGGAATGACAGTAAGTAAAATCTAGGCCAATTCTAACAAGGAAACTAAAGACAATTGTTATTGAATCACTATCAATTATAAGAGTGATGCAGGAGGGTAAACAAAAAGTAAAAATGCTTAGGAGGGTGGAAACAGCTTCTGTTTCTCGGCAATCTCGGAGTCTTTAGTCACATTTTCACACAGCAAGTCTAATGTAAGAATTTCAAAAAAATTTAAATGTTCAGGGCTGGGAAGATGCATCAGCAGTTAGGAAGTCAGTTCCCAGCACCCACATGTGGTGACTCACAAAGGTCTATAATTGTAGCTCTAGGGTAGGTGACAGCCTCTTCTGGCCTCTACAGGAAGCTGCATGAGCTCCATGTGCATATATATAGATGTAAACACATGCATACATGTGGATAAAAACAGAACAGAAATGTTTAAAGTAGTCTTTAACCCTCTCACCACTAAAAGCATGAGTGTGACACTGTCACACTTCTTGTTTGTGTGACAGGCACAACTTTGAGAGTTTACAGCTTCATTACATACGGCTTTGCCTAGTATTGGGGGAAAATGAACCTTTTCTCCTACCACTGGAATGTTAGCATTTGAAGCTTCACTGCTTTTTATTATAGTTATGGATTCTGGGCGACATTTAATTATCCGGACAACAAATTTCCCATGTCTTCCAAATGAGCTTGTAAGCATCTAGAATAAAGTGTGTCTGTCACAAGGCAAAGCGAGTGTCAAGGCCCAACAGGTTCAGGAATTCTTTCTTATGTGTTGTGATGTTTTTTCTGCCATCTACTCTCTGGGATGAGCAATGGCAATAGTCTCCTGCAAAGGGATGTTCAATTTTGTGAGTGGCAGCAATGGCATATACCTGCTACCACATGAGCTAGCTCTGTTTCCTTTCCTCCACTTCGCTCTGTTATTTTCTTCCTTAGATGCTGATGCAGAATACCAAGCCCAATAATGAGGTCCAAGCAGCTGTAATCACCAGCCTATTATGCAGAGTCCAAGCTACTCTGGAATCACACTGAGCTGCACAATCCAGCAATTCCCTCGTGGCTCATATCATTTTGTGCAGGTTAAATTAAAAAGCCATGTTCAAGCAGTTTTCTTTGTAAGCATTGGCTAAGAATTTAATTTTCCTTTAAAGATATATAGGCACTACTTTATACAATATAATTTCAAGTTATACTTTTGTTGCAAATACCTATATAGTTGTCATTTTCTACATCCAAAGAGAGTTATAGCAAGTGTACATAGTCCTGGAAAAACTATCTAATTATGGTATGGATAAGTTCCACTGTGCCCTTCTGCTGTCAACCTCTTACCCACATCTCCTGCCCATGGTAAGCACTATTGTGATTTCTATGACTACCTTTTAGATTTTGCCACAACTTAATACATTAAAGCAATTATAGAACCATCCCAGTTTCATTTCTATTGCTATGCTAAAATACTCCCACAAAAAAGTGACTTAGGAGAAAAGGAAATTTTTTATGCTCATAATTCTAGGTTATAGTTCATCATATCAGAGAAGTCAAGCAGGAGGCGTAAGAAGTCACATACCGGGTCAAGAGCAGAGAGAAATGAGACATGAATGTGTAGTGCTTTGCCAGCTTTCTCTGCTAGTAGAATCTAGGACCCCATGTAAGCAAACAGTTTCACCACTTTCCACAACAACTATGGCCACTCAGAGAGGTCCCCATGACATATGCCTGCAGGGCAATCTGATCTACATGGTCTTCTATTGAGACACTTTTCTGGAGTGACTCTAGTGTGCCAAGTAGATCAATCACCACAGCAGCCTTTTGTGCCCAGGCATCTAAAATTTATTTATTCATTCTTAGTATTTTGGTTTATAGGTTGGATGAAGTTTAACCATCCTGCATCTCTGGGATGAAGCCTACTAGAAAGTGGTGGGTGATTTTTTTGATATGTTGTTGAATTTGGTTTGCCAGTATTTTATTGGGTATTTTTGCATCCATGTTCATGAGGAAGATTAGCTTGTAATTCTCTTTCTTTTTTGCATCTTTGAGTGGCTTGGGTATCAGGGTAATATGATTCTAAGTTGCATTTCCCTAATATCAGAAAAGAGCAGTTAAGCTAAGGTGATAGACACATACTCAATGGCTTTGTCATACTCAACATATAAAAGAAAAATCTTAGAATTTTCAAGATAAAAAAGAACATTATACTTGAACGTTAATATATTCCTTGAGACTAAATAAACTTTGAGTAAAATGAAAACTAATCTTTTAAGTTGCCTATTAAATTCTGAAATGTTCAATTGAGTCATTTTTAGGAAACAATGATTATAGTATCCACAAGTTAAAAAAGAAGATCAGCCCACCTTTAATGTTGATAGCACTAAGTAGAGGTAGACTATTACGAGAAACAGTGTGAAAAGTTTTGTGATTTGAATAGTAGCCACTTCTTTAGGTTTCAATTGACAAGTAAATAGCATTGTTATTAAAAAGCAAAATTTGTTTATCATTTATAATCATTGAATGTGTTCAAACTAATAAATACGTACTAACTTAAAGTAGCCTGGCATTTGCCCTGGATATAAAGTGAACTTTATTCTCAATTCTCTCTCCTAATTTTCAGGTGATCAACTGATCTGTGCAAGTTCCTTTGTAACTGAGCACTATTGTGAAATTATTTTACAATTATATGTTGAGTAATATGAAGAAAATTCTTCCTAAAAGAAAATATCTCATATTTAAATAGTAATTGGAGGGGCACTGGGGAGATAACCTAGTGGTTAACAACAGTGTGTGTGACCACAGGGTGACTGTACCTCCGGACTATGTGAGTTTGACTCTCGTTCTCCTCCTAGCTCCCCTAATCAGCCATAAAAGAGTAATTGGAGTAAATTAATGGAGAAAATGTGATCTCACTTATTTTCTTCATTTGCTGAAATGAGAATAGGTTCAGGCCAACTTAGAGGCACCTGATTCCTGTGCTTCATACAAGGAAATCATTCACTTACCCTCCATTATGGTCAAGGGATCTTCCACCTTGGGACGTAGGATGTTAGGGCCAAAGACAGTTGCCAAGTTCTGTGCGCTCATCTTGTTAACTCCTGAATAGGACTGCACTTCATCCAGGAACCTGGTGGTAGCAAGATTAACATTCAAACAGTGTGATTTAACTTCTTAGTGGAATGAAATGGCTCATTGGACAATGTGTGAACTGAAATATGTTCAAAAATGACTATGGCAACAAAACTATATGGAGATTCAAACATCTCATCTTTCACTGTGAAGTTCATAAGTTACCGTGGAAATGATGAGATACCAGGGTTTTGGATCTATATTAAAGAGCTTCTCCAGCCTGGTGAGGTTTTGTCCCCACTGTCAATTCAGTGGGTTTGGATGCTAGTATGAATTCTGAGAGTCAAGTATACGCATTCCCTCTTGTGGTTTACACAAATGTCCCTCAAAAGTTCATGTGTTAAAGGCTTTTTGACATTCCAAGATGGAGTCTAGTGGGAGGTTCCAGTCATTGCAGGGGTGTCCTTCAAATGGATATTAAGACTCAGCCCCTAATAGACAACAGTGAAGAGGGGAGACAGAGAGAATGAGAGAAACACACACAGAGACAGGGAGACTCACACACAGGTGAAATTGGGAGGAAATAGGAAGAAAACTGGAGGAAAAGAAATTGAGTGACACTGGTTATACACATAATATGCACGTTGATCCTTAAACAATAAAAAAGTAAACGAGAACAAAATATACACACACATACATATACAGCCAATCTTTAAAGTTGATAGCACTAGATAGAGGTAGATTATTACACACACACACACACACACACACACACACACACACACACACACACACGAGAGAGAGAGACAGAGAGAGAGAGAGATTGTGAGAAGACAAGAGGTATAAAAGCCCCAGTCCCTGTCCTTTGAGCAGCTAAAGCTGAACCTGAATGTAAAGATATTTGTGAAGAAAGACCTTAGCTCTTGGGCATTGTACTAACTAAAGAAGAACACAATGGTTTGAAATGCAATAAACAAAAGTAACACATGGCTTACCAACAAAACATACCTGAAGATTTAAAACAACCCTGGTCACTAAACAAATGGCTTTGCCACATGTTCCTTCCTTGTTTTCCTGCCTAACCACAGGATCATAGTGACAGGACCAACTATGAACAGACTGAACATTTGATGCTCTGAAACTCATCAGTCATTTATTCTTAGAAGTTGGTTAGCTTGGATATTTTGTTAAAGTAATAAAAGGTGACTACCCTGCTTCCAATGCCTTGGATGTTATTTACATATACATTCAGTAAGAGCAAGGTACATAAAATCATCTGGTAAAAATCTATGATTCCACAGAAGAGCAATCACTTGCATCATGGGGAATTTGTAAGCTCCACTTAAAATCTATTAAAACTTAAGTACAAGGATTTTTAGAACTATAATGTCAATTCTATTGATGAAAAATGCAAGCACATACATCTCAATTGACTCTGTGATAAAAAAAAAAATAAAGAGCATCAAATAGCCCATCCTCAGGCACCTTTAGTAGAAAACTGTTCTGTTTCCAAGTACCACACTGGGTGGCTCACAACAATTCCAGCTCCAGGCTATACATCTCCTTGTTTCTGCTGTCACCAGGTACACACTTGATACATATATAGATGGCATTCACATATAAAAAAATTAAAAAATAAAGTTTAAAAACGTCTGCCTAAAGTGTTTCAAAAGAAGTATTTTCCTTGTATAGAGACATGCAGAAGATTCAAACAAGCATATTTTCCCATTTTACTTGAGAAAGAGGTAAACCTCTCTTGCCTAGCACAATAACCTGAATGAATTAACAACTCTTGGATAAGAGCTTTCTGTGTTTGTAAATATGTGTTGGTTAAGATCTTTCTTGCTTTTCGAGGGTATGAAGGACAGTAATTGTTAGAATGATATCTAATAGAGCTTTGGGAATGCTCACTGACTCACATTGTCTGTAAACGTCACAGTATCCTGAACCCCATAGGAACTGTGTGAAGTTTCTGGTTTCATTGCTTCTTTTTACTCAGAAAATGTAGAAAAACTGCATAGAAGTGTAAAAGAAAATAGTTCATGACAGACCCTGCATCCCAACCTGTCTTCCTCATCCAAAAACCCACAAGTTGCTTTTCTATGAAAGCTCCACATATGACCTGGATGAAAGGTAATAGCAATATATCTTTAATGTGTGGAGGCAGGAGCCATTTTAAAATATCAAAGTATAAAATTAAACAAATTTTATTGCTCAGGAACTCTTTGAGATAGCCTTGTCATATTTATTATTTTTCTGCGAGACTAACATGGTTGTTATAGTCATTGCTTCATGTAAATTATCATCAAATTAAATCTAATGCTGTCTGGTTTAGTTCAGTGTGTAGGAAAGTTCTTACCTGCAAATATACTTCAGGAGGTTGTAGTTAACCACGGGCAAACTCTTCACTTGCTTTGTCAGTTCCTTAACACCCTGAGTACAAACAAGAAGAGAACCAACATGTGTTACCTTTCTCTATGCTGGTCTTGAGATTCAAGCAAATAGGAAAGAGCCATGAAGGTTTGCGACTGTTGCTATTATTACTTTTCTAAAAGATTTATTTATGTATATAATGTTCTGTATTCATGTTTGCCTGCATACCAGAAGAGGGTGTCAGATCTATTTATAAATAGCTGTCAGCCACCATGTGGTTGCTGGGAATTGAACTCAGGACCTCTGGAAGAGCAATCAGTGCTCTTAACCTCTGAGCCATCTCTCCAGCCCCCACTGTTATTACTTTGTAAAACATAGTTAGTGAATGATCTTGCCCTGAAAACATTATACTATCATAATGAACAGTTTAGAAATATTTCCAAAGATGCACAAATATTTTAAATGCCTCTATAAATATAGTCACATAATGCATGATGACATTTCAGTGAAAGAGAGTGGTCCAATAGACTCTATCATTCAGAGATGCCGTGTGGTCTCTGCACATTAAACCTACTGAATAGAGACACATTACTCAGAGCTGCTGTGCAATAGAAGGCTACTATTTTCAAAAGTAAAACTATTTTAACATTAAAATTTTTTTTACAGTTGACTTAACAACAGAAAATAGCTTCATTGCAATAAAGTTATCTGCAAAAAAAAGCATTGATATGGTGACTGTCCTTCCCAGTTGAACATGCCTAGAATCTATACAGATGTGAGCCTGTCGGCAAGCATCTCCTTGCACCAGACATGTCTAAAACATATCTATGTTATATTATAGCACTGAGAAGCTATGATGAAGAGATTTTCACAAAGAATTAATTTCTGTGGTTTTGATGACTGTAGAGTGCCCTCTAACATGTGAAGACCACAGAAAGTTCCCATTAATAATGGGATCTGATTTATTCTTTCTTTACACGGTCAGGTGGTTTGTATTTCAAGTTTCATAAGACAGATGGCCTTTGTTACATCATTGTTACAATACTCCAATATTCTCTTGTGGTACAAAAGAATCTCCAGATAATGTTATGTAACTCACAAAAGAAAAGTGTTTATGGAAAGAGGCAGCACTTCCAGATGAGAATGTCAAGAAAGCCACTGGCGGGAAGAACAAACTTCTCATCAGTGTTGAAACCATTCAATGTCTATGTGTAGAAGAATAAAGTTGCTCCTTTCTCAAACTGCAGAGAAAATAGGACACCTAACAAGCTGCAGATCTCAACTTGAGAGCTGAAATAAGAGCCTCCAAGAAGCATGTAGAACTAAATTCTTATGATCTTCTATTAAACAGAAGGTTCTTGGCCATGAAACAAAAAGTAAGAGCAATAGACATGGGTAAATTAGATTTCATTGATATTTTTTTTAAAGTCTAATACAATGATTTTGATAAAGTAAAGCATCTTGGAAAGTAAAGAGGTAACACATGGCATGAGAGAACTACTTTAAAATCATATATGCATATGATTTTTATCTAAACTGTATTTACACTTTAATGATAATAGACAGATATGATTGCCGTCTATACCTGAAGATTCAACCATGTGTAGATTAAAAATATTAGAAAAAGTTACTTCTGTTCTGAACATAAATAGACTTTTCCTAAATAGCCCTCAAATTACTCCTGTATTATACTAGGTTTTATACATATCTAGAGCTGGCTTAAAATATACAGGAATTTGTGCATAGACTATGCAAATAATACACAATTTTATATAAAAGACTTAAAATCACAGGCGTAGGTTTCCTCAGGGAATCCTAGAAACAAGTCCTTTAGGAATTAGGATGGCGGAAACTCAAATACCATGTAATGTTATCTAATTGTATAGTTTTCCAAAGAAAATGCAAAAAATAGCAAAATAATAGATGAGAAGATATTTGGTATCATGAGCCATCAAAACCACATTATCAACCAACAGTCCCACCACTTCTCATGTGGAAGAGTCTGCAAGAAGTAAACATCAGTTCATGATGGAGAGATGTGAAGGAGTTGAAAATAGCAATATTTGCTGACCAGGTTTGAAAACTGCATGGCCCTTTAATGAACAATGTAAGCAGTCCAGCAATCCTACCTTTTAGGTGCATAAACAAGACACGTACAAAATATGTCAAGGCAAACTTGGCTAGTACAAGAGCATTCACAAAGGCAGTGTTTGACAATAAAATTTTGGAAAAAAAATGTGCTCCTTACTTATGGGTGGAGTAAATGGGATATAACTTGGAATTTTGAGAAATGAAATATAAATGGACTCAGAAGCAGATTGAAGAGGTGAATCAAAAAACAAATGATGAGACATTGAGCAGTGCAATAAAATGTGTGGAAGCCGTGAGACTATGGGGAAGAAAACAGATCTGTAGTTGCAAGTACAGGGAGAGAGAAACAGGAAAATAAGGACTGGAGATTTTTTAAAATAATAAAAACTGTAAGTATTCTAATATTAGATTTTTGTGATGCTGTTATAACTAGAAGAATATACCAAAAGATAATGGAATACATACTTTCAGTGGTTGATTTATAGTACATCAATAATATCTCAAAAACCACTTGTTTTTAACAAAACAAGCAGAGACACCATTTGGTACCCAGGGCATTTTTATGTTATTCTAGGGAAAGATAGCACAAAAAAAGGCACTAAGAAACAGGCATCATCTCTTTCCTGGATCAAGAGGCCCACAGCAGCACTGCTATAGGCTACCATAAGGAGAATGATTTCACTTATCCAGATGTATTCTCTTCTTTAATCAAAAAGGGTCAAACATTGGTGCTTGGCTATACATGGAGATCTCAATGTGATATCATCACATAGTCCAAGGTAAAACAATTCAAGGACAGGGCAAAAGGAAACTTTCAAACCAAACTAAAAGCATCATGGACATCCCGAATATGTGTGTATGCAGAAATGACATGAACTTACTGCTTCCTCTTCCTTGCTGATCAGTGTGGCACAGGACAAAAAGTCTTCATACTTTGCATAAGGAATGACAGGTTCTGGAAGTTCTCGGAGATACAATTTTAACAGAGATGCCACAGTGTGGACGTCAGTGTTGCTGTGGAGAAAGAAGTTTAGAGGCATTCTTCGGCAAGCATTTACATGATTCTATTTATTTTTATCAAAAGTATTTCTAAGAAAATTGTGTCAAAATTTGCAAATGAATCAGTTGATGCCGTTTTCAGGGAACACACATTTTCATAATGCCCAGTAGATGCCACCAAAGGTGGTGGGAGAGAGACACTGAAGGATGCCAAGTCTTAGTCCTGTTTGAAAACACTTTAAAGGTTGAGCATTGTTCTAATAAGTGTAACTAATAAACAAAAGCACTAGCTTCAGAAAATATTAAGAATATATCAGATTGTAATGAAAATAAAAACACAATTTACAAAAACCCCATCAAGTCTGCATAAGTATGACTGAATCTATTATTTCTGGTTTCTCATGTCATCTTCTAAAGCTTGAACTTATCTTTGGGAAGACAGAAACAAGTGGTTTCTAATATGTGAAACTTAGGATGAAATGGTTAAGCACTGCTTATTTTGAACATGACTAATTTTTACATAATTCCTTGTCTAGTATTATAAAATACTTATGGCTTCTTATAGCCCCTAGAAGGGCAATGCTATGAACATATAGTGTGACCTTTTTATAACTTTCATAATTTATCTTTGGCTGAAAACCCAGAGTGACAGGATAATCTGCAAGAACATTAATTCATATTTTTTTATTTGTATCTCCCATTTCTCATTAATTCATGAAGACTAAGGGCCACACTGGTGCTTAGCATATATATCAATATGATGTAATAATGCATTCTAATGACCTAATGTTTATGTATACATCTCTATAGTAGAGGGAGAGAAGGAAGCACCTGAAAGTTAATTTCTGTGATCCAAAAAAAGTGGAAACAAATCATCAGAGATTCTTAAGGAAATCAGGGCTTGCACTTCACTCTGAGGCTGTGGTGGTACAAGGGGGATTACCCTCCCCCATCACCTCCTGGGGGGGTCTGTGAGTGCAATGATGGAACATAGGCACTAGGGTGTTCTGCCTCATGAATGTGCTCTTATTCCAAACATGGCATGTATATAGTGTCTTTGCAAAACCATACAAGACAGAACAATGTGCTGCCAGCCTATTGTTTTTTAACTCCTGAGTTGATTTCATCCTTAATTCTCTACATGCCCACTCCATATTGTATTATGTCAAAGACTTCTAGGGTTAAGAGAAAGGCATTATTATAGCCTGCTCATCATACGCTGTCCAACAGACACAACAGGTACTCCAATCAGATTGGCTAAGATAATAAACAATAACCATAAATGCTGGTAAGGATGCTAGGAAGAAAAAACATATTCACTGCTAGCAAGAGTGAACATTGGTACAGCCACTATGGAAATCTGTGTGGAGTATCCTCACAAATCAAAAAATAATCTGCCCCATGATCCAGCTATACTACTCTTGGGCATATACCCAAAGGAGTTTACATCATACTCCAAAGGTACCTGCTCATCCCTGTCCCTTGTTGTACTCACAATAGCCAGGGGACTGAAATGACCTAGATATTTAGCTAATAAATAAATGAGAAACATGTGGTATATTTACACAATTGAGAAATGTGAAATATGTAAGTTAATGAATGGAGCTGGAAACTAATGTTGAATAGTTTAAGCTTTCTGTAAGTAGTGTCGTTGAGCATGTTTGACCAGTAGGTGGCGCAAGTGCAAAGCAAGATTTGGGAGCCCTGAAAAGTATTAAAGGCTGCAAGATGGTTCTACCAGCAGATTGTGTGGTACCAGAGCAGTGAAGGTCCCAGGAGCAGAAACATTTAAGCTATGAATGAGGAGGTGGAACATAATGGTACTGGTATATGATTCCTTCTTAGGGTAAAATTACAATTAATTGGCTAGCATTATAGCACATATACACAGCACTTATTTATTATTCAGCTGGTGACAGGCTGTTAAACTGTTTTTGTTTAAAGCTCAAATCTTAAAGTGTATGACTGTCCTGTGGCCTTATTAGACATCAGACACTGTAAAACCAGAGGCTTCTGCATTTTTCAGCATCCTTGGTTTGGACTTCCCATTTGCCACTGAATAGAACACAGTCACTGTGGACAGGTTCCAGCATGCTTTGCTCTGATTTAACTCATAGAGTAAATGGTTCTCTGGCCACTGCTGCCAGGCTACAGCAGCAGCAAACCAGGAGCTTCTCTGAAAGAAACAAAAGCACCCTCCCATACTGATTTTCCAGCCCCAATCTTTCTACGGAATCTACCGCTCCTCCTAATTAACATTTACTTTAATATGTGCAATCAACTAAATACTAATATTCTGTGTCAATTATACAGCATAACTAGACATATATCTCAGTATTCCCCAAAGTGAAGTAAGATGACCCATCATAGGAAAATCCATGTACATCGGAAAACAAAGGCCCTCAACTGACTGACAGCAGTGACTCCTATATGCATGAAACCTTCATTGTAGGGCAATGAGGAGGGTCTGTGACAATCTGGCTCCTGAAATCCCTGATCAGGACACCACACAGACAGAAATTCTTCCTGGTTCATCATCAGAGCTGAGCCACCTCAGAGTCAAGCTGTTTGGTTGGAGCATCAGAGTTCCAACCCATGTGTCATTAGACAGGCCCAGGTTCCTCAGTAGTAAAACCCATGCAGAAATTAAGATAATCAGTCATATCCACTATACCTGTCTATGTGTCATTATATAGGCCCAAGTTCCTCAGTGGTAAAACTCACGCAGAAATTAAGATAATTGGTCATATCTACTATACTCACAGATAGCTAGAAAGCAGACTGAGATGTTAAAAACCTCAGTAGAATGCTATTAGGGCCAGAGAAGCTATATAACAGCCTCCTAGACTGACCAGCACGTGCATGTCATTTCCACAGGTCCTATATGGGATTCACTTGGCAATCTGATCTCACTGCATGCAGTATTTAAAGAAGTATTTCCTGAGGCTTTCTGTGGCTGAACTAATCATATAGTCTTGTGGGTCATCTTTCATCCATTCTGGGATCATTCACTCACTGGATGATTCCTAAATGTGCGGTGCACACTGACCATGCTGCTTGCTAGAAAGAGCAGAAATCAGTCACAGGGATCACTTTTCTTCTATGGGTTTTCATTCTTTTTTTTTTTATTATTATTAAGAACAAAGAAGTCACACTTTCTATGATGTATATCCTTATTCAAGGTCCTTTACCCCTCCCAACACATCAGGTCACTCTCTCTTCTCCACAACTCCCCCCCCACCCCGCCCTCGGGCAGGCGGCAGGTGGTCCCAAGGTCCCACTGTCCCAATATTTCTTAGTTCAGCCTCCACTCCTGGCAGATCCAGCTTTCTCCCCCTAACCTCAAGACTGAGTCAGGTGTTCCTCTAGGGGGAGTGGGATCCAAGGGTTTTCATTCTTAATGGGACAACACCCGCATGTTTTCTTCACTATGCTTCCTTATGTTCTGCTTTGTGGCATTATCTGTACATTCTAACTGATGTGACAGGAATGTAACATTCTCTGAATTCCTGAAAATGTCTTGTACTGTGTACACTCTATGTAAAATATGGAACTCTTAGTCACCTAAACAGAGGTATAGGATCATAAAGGAATCCCTTCTTGTTCAGCCTCGAACTCCACTCTTTCTCCCTCTCTCTCTCCCTCCCCCCCATACATACACACACTCACATATTTAAATGCCACCATAATTACAAGTTAAATCCTACACAGACAAAACCGTGTGAGGTTTAAGCCTGAAAAGTAGACAAGGGAATTTTTCAGTCTGGATACCGTGTACAGAATGCAATATATAAAATCCCTTGATTTAACCCAACACAATGCGTTTCCAATGCAGCCACACAGGATGGCATTACAGGTACTGTGAACTTATCTGTTAAGAAGCACAACAAAAGGACCTAAAATTCCACTGAAATTAAGAAATAATACTGTTGTATCCATCAGATATAAGGCAAGTACACAGCTGAGACCGAAGATGTCCAGCAGCAGCATTAAGCAGTGAGTGGCTCTAAGCTGTCGTGTTGTAGCAGAGTTTGCTCTGCCATAGTTCATCAAGATGAAGAGACAGCTGTCCTAGGGAATGTGCTCATCCAAACCATACAAACAACTGTTTGTAAAACTACGTCCTTTTTAAATGTATTTTTTTATGATTTGTCAAAATGGCTCTGTCTTTGGCAGTGGAACCCGAATTTCTCAGTGCACATCTACATGTGTCACCACTGAATTCTACAGAGAAATTAAAAGATCCTTTTACCTCCAGGCAAAGTCCTGAACTAGACTGAGTCGCAGCTTGCTCTTATTCACTTCTCCTGATTGAATGGTTGTGAAGCAGAGAACTGCAACACGGCCTGAGCTACCAAATGCAGTATCCTCTCCCCGAAAGACATGCATGGAATGCTGTGGCCCCTGGCATGAAGGTATGTGGAGATGGGGCTAGGAAATGTCATTAGGGGTAAGTGAAAAAGTCATGAGAATGTGTCTCTCATTGGTCAGGATAAATGGTTCTATAGAAAGAGACAGTCAGGAGTGATTTCTCTTCCTCCCCTGGTGGAAGCACTGAGGAAAAGCTGTGCAATGGCACAGCCGGAAGGTTCCACCTGGGATCCAGAGAGACAGCTATCACTTGACGTCAGCTATGCTAAATCATGGATTCTCCTCTCAGAACTGTGAAAAGTAAATTTTATAATTTAAGCATATTATTGTCCAGGCAAGCTAATTGCAGCATTGTTTTCTTTCTATGTATGTCTAAAATTACATACATAGACATATGCATTATAGATTTCTTCCTTGCAATCCTAATCACATAAAATCTGATAATCTCAGATACAATTATTCTAGCCTGCTACACACATACACACACATCACATACACAAAGCTCTCTTACATAAACACACACACATACATAAATACATCTGCACATATACAATTTTTAAAAAAATCTTTAAAGAAAAAATTGTTTAAACTGTGGTGTAATTTACACCAAGGACAAAAGTCAAAAAATTATAATAGTAAAAGAAACCATATGTAAGACAATATTAAATAATTGTAGCTACATGAAACTTCCTGAAGAGAGAAAGCATATAGAGACAAAAATTAAATGAGTTGTTTTTCTGGGAAGGAACCAGGAAGGGGCAGGAGAAAACAGGAAATGGGCACAGGAGATCATATTAGCATGAGAGAGTATTTGGATATATGGTGAGGTAAATTTATTAGACTCATTTCATTTTATCTTTAAAACAAGTTTAACTTCATGAAACAGCTAACCAATAAATTTATTTTAAAAACATGATATCATGGTATGAACTTTCATGCAAAAGATTAGAATCTGAATGACAAAAACACATCTTCCATCGTGACTGCAAAAAAAAGTGATTCTTCTGGATTTAAAACACTGAAGGGGGTATGGGTAACCACTAATAAGGGGCTTGCATAGGTATGAATATATGATGTTTTCTTATCAGTATCATGGTCCTAACAACAATGGACTCAGATAGTTTACTGTGATGGTGGAAATAAGTGCCTGCAACAAGCCACAGATTCACTCTAATTGCACCTTTGATTTTGTGGGTTTTCCTGAGGGTAAGAATGCAAGTGCTCTGCCACTGACTCTAGCCTAGTCCTCTGCTGTTTTGAAATAAATGAACACAGCAATCCTGTGAGGTTTGTTTTCATTTTATATGAGGAAACTAGATGCTTTGAGGAAACGAGTAGGTAGTGTTTGGCAATACCATGGATGGTAGGAGTCTATAGTGGCCACAGACTTTGGTTCCTTATTATCTGTAACTAAAGCTTGAACTCTTATCTATTATGCCATAGCCATATTCTTGTAAGTAGGTGAACATAAACAGAAAAATACACCCAATATTAAAGAATATTTTTAGACATTTTTTATTCATAGCCCTGTTGGCCATTAGCAGAAACAAGCCCAATTCTATAAAAACGAACCCAAAGGTAAGCAAAGGTCTAGCTCCCATCATAGTCAGCAGGGTTACAGCAGGGAGAGCATAACACAAAGAAGCAGGGCAGATGTATTTTACAGCCTGCACCATAAACAATATTCAGTAAGTAATCATTTATGTGTTTTCCACAGGGGTTGGTTCCCCTTAAAGCCCATTACTTTTTCAGACCTTGTTATGTTAATAAGCGGCCTTCATGGAACCCTGTGTGATATAACCAATGTTCAAACTGCCCAGTGATCAAATTGTTTCTGCAGGATGTGGGCTCTTCCAAGTAATGCCACCTGACACAGGAAAAGTCTCTGGCACTAACTTGTCTAGAGAAGCAATAGTTTCTGTTGCTCTATCTCCTCTTGATCATATCAAAGGAGAAGATTCAATGTAGTGGGAATATGTTACATTGTAAATAATTGTCCTACCTACTAGTTTAATAAAATGCTGATTGGCCAGAAGGCAGACAGGAAGTATGGGTGGGGCTACTAGACTAAGAAAACTCTGGGAACAGGAAGAGCAATGCAGAGAAGTCAGAGAGCAGAGAGATGCTAGCAGATACAGAGGACAACCATGCTGCTCTGAGAAAAGGTACCAAGCCGCATGGCTAAACAAGATAAGAATCATGGGTTAGTTTAAGAGTAAAGAGTTAGCAAACCATAGCAAACCATATGCCTGGGTCCTAGGTTAATCAGCATAAAATTAATATAAGTATGTTTCTGTGGGACTGCGAGTCTGCACCACAGGCCAGACAGGTCAGAAACCTTTTATTGCTACAATTCACACTGCAGTACTTTCTCATCTATGTATTTATTGACTATACAGATATGCATAGGGGCTATTATCTTAAGAGCAGTGGGACTGGGTTACAAACAAAAGAAAAGAAAAGAAAAAAATATGAAACAAAATAAAAGAAAAACAAGAACAAAGATACCCACTCAAAAAGTTTATATAAAATGCATAACATTTTTTTTTAAAAAAATCTATAACATTTAAAAAAAAATAGCACTATTCTCAGTAGATGTTTTATGTACATATGGTGATGGTGAGGCTGGGCTGGCTCAGTAGTTAGAAACACTTGCCACTCTTACATAGGAGCCATATTTGTTTCCCAGCACCCATATGGGGCAGCAAACAATTGCTTGTTGGTCCAGCTCGAAGTTCTGATACCCTCTTCTGACCTCCCCAAGCATCTGCACACACATGACAGATATACATGCACACACATAATTCAAGATTTAAAGAAATAAAACAAAGTTCTAAAGTCATCATAGTATGTGAATAACAAATGCTTAGAAATTCTCAGAGTTGATGCTAATAAAAATCTTGTCACACCCTTGTATGTATCAATGGTGTGACATAAAATGGCAAAGAAGACAGGAGTGTTAGGAGGTTCTGTAGGTAAGCAGGTAGTCTTAGAGCGCTGCTCTGTCTTGATTTACATGGGGGCTTGTCTTAGGCCAACTACTGGTGTATTTTTTTCCTTTAGACGTGGCCTCTGTCACTTTCACTTACCCATGTGCCCTTGGTACAGTTGCATACCCTGCTTTCTCCATCAGACCCCCTCCTTAGATGTCTGAGTCACTCTAGAATACAAAAGCTCCTAACCATCAATTTTGCTACTGAAATGCAGTGTTTGAGTCTTCACTGGGAACAAAGCAAAATGTGTAGGAATTTCCCTTTTATGCTGTTTCCCAAGTCCAGGCCTTCAGAAGATGAGTACTTATGTCTTTCACACATCAGCTCTGTACTCCATAAAATAAACTTTCACATTTGACCCAGTCAGAAAAAGTACACAGTTCCTGATGACGTTATTTCCGGCAACTATTAAACAGAGGCACATTTCTGTGCAGCTTGTAACCAGAGATATCCCCTTACACTCGTACATTCCTGAGGCCTGGGTTCTAGCTAGCATTTACCAGGTTTTAAGACTATACATTTAAAAGGAAAATCACTTGAGGATTTATTTAAAATGTAGACTACTAAGCACCTCTGAATGTTTATACTAGGAGAGTGAATCTAAATATATACTTGCAAATTATTTCATGCTTTCCATCTGCAGTGCTCTCTACTTTGAAAAACCGATGTTATAACTCAGATTAATAAACCCTATTGCTTTCCCTGCTGAGGTATAGTTTTTTTTTGTCAGAACAATTTTGTAAGAATAAGAATAAATGGGGAGAAGAGAAGGGAATCATGAAAAGAATATGTGGGTAGATAGATAGAGTACCCAGGACAGTAGCTGCTTTGCGGGACCCTTGGACAGAATGTATGATGTCCTCAGCTGCACGCGACCTTTGCTTTGTCTTCAGCAATGCTATCAGTTTGCAACAATGTCACTGCTAAGCAGTTAATGGTAGGACAGTGACACCCACACTGCCAGACTCTTGACTATATCTCCCAGCACTTTCAAATGCACCCTTACAGCTGATACCATCTGGAGAGCTGTGCAAACAACAGTAGGCCTCTAAATTGATTTTACACCTCCCTCATTTTTATTGCTTTTAAGTGGTAGGGGAGTTCTATACAAAATGTGATGCACTGGTTTGTTGTCATTCCTAAGGAACTAGATGAAAACAAGGATGCTTGGAAACTATGGTAGCTATTTGTTTGTTTTCTGTTTTTAACTGCAGAGAGCAGCTCATCAGATACAGATTCTTTCAGGTCAAGGAGAAGATCTTTTTTGACAAAAATCCATTCTTTTGAAGAGGATGTGGGAATACGACACAACCACAGACATAAAGCCATAAGCTTTATGTTTACAAAGCAGTGCTCACAGTGTTGTGCCCTAGAGAAAAGTTTCACAAACCATGATTCCAATACTGTGTGTACCTGAATCGTGTCAATCCTTATTTAAAAGTTTCAGTGGTCACTGAAATTGAATTCTGTCCGCACCAAGAAATCACTGGGTTATTGAATTTTGAAATAACTATCTCCCCTTTATTCTTCTATATTCTAAACATTATACAAAATGTTATGAGCTAAATATAACTTTAATAATATTTAAATTAAAATTTCATAACATTTCATAGTACCAAAAATTTTAATGTTTTAACTACCATTAGAAAAGCTACTGTAAAAATCAAATGTCAGGGCTTCACAGTAGAGTTTTAATGATTAGAGATTATTGTTGAAGAATAACTTTCCAGAACTTCTTTCCAGTTCTTAGAAAATATAGCTTGACTGGTCAAGGTGAAAACTAAATCCTACTGACTCTGTTAAAAGCAATCATAACTATAACACACAGGAAAAGATATTTATTCATTTAGTTTTAAATATTAATTTTAATTTAATATCCCTTACTAATGGTGAATCTCCATTGTCAATTTGACTGAATCTGAAAGCAGCTAAAGCCACACTGCTTGCTCTCCTGTCAGGGATTTTCTCAGTCAGATTGTTTGAAGCATGAAAACCACACCTAAATCTGAGTGACTTCTGGTGGAAATCCAGATAAAGTGACATATAAGAAAGAGGCTGTCTTTTTGCCCACTTGGCTTGAGTCTTGTGGGTACGTCCATCTACTGCTGCAGCCTTTGTCACTGATCTTAGAAGCAACTTCTTGAGGATTCCAGTGTAGACTGAATACAGCTGATCCCTCCAGGCATCCTCCAGGAACCCTCCAGGCATCCAGTGCCAGGCTGGGATTGCTGAGACATCCCACCTCAAGGTCTGAACAACTACAGGATTCTCAGTTTCTTGAGTATGACACAGCCATTGTTGAACAACCCAGATCTCATTCTGTAAGGCAATCTAATAAATCCCTTTACTATATATTCATTACATCAATTCTGTGCCTTTAGAGAACCCTAACACACAATGAATTTCTGCAGATTTATTACATTCTCTTGTTTGTTGAATATATTATGAAAAAGTTTTTCAAACACAAGCCTGTAATCTAGATGAGTTTTTTTCCCTTGCCCTATTATCATTTTCTGGGGCCAGGGAAAAAATTCATCTAGATTAACTTCAAATAATACACATTCCCAGCCAACTCTCTTCACCTCTTAATGCAATCTGTTAAGACTTATATCCATGAAATACAAAGGGCAGACAGGGCAGAACACTGTACTTGGAGTAGTAGAATGCTGTTCTGGAAAATAATCTTCCTTCTGTCTTACAGTTTTTATTCCTGTGAAGAGACACCATGACCACGGTAACTCTTATAAAGGAAAATATTTAATTAGGGCTAGCTTACAGTTTCAAAGGTTTAGTCCATTATCATGATGGGACATGACAACATGCAGGCAGATACAGTGCTCTAGCTGTAACTGAGAGGTCTACATCTTAGGTAGGCAACAGGAAGTGGTATGAAACACTGATTGTAGCTCGAGTATATATGAGACCTCAAAGCCCACCCCCACATTGATACACTTCCTCCAACAAGGCCATTCCTACTCCAACAAAGGCACATCTCCCAATAGTACTAATCCCTATAAGCTTATGTGGGCCAATTCCACTCAAACAACCACACTATCCTTTTGGCACGTGTGGGTTTTTATTTCCCTAGCAAAGCAGCTCCCAATCACACTTGGCCAGAGATATTGTTGCTCCTGTCACTTCCAGCTCAGCTCATTGAACAAGGAATCTCCTCTCCTTCTAAACTCAGTTGCATCCAGAACTTTCCATATATAGGAATCTTCATATTTTCAGCATTATGTGAAACTATCTATATATTTGCTCTGCACTGATTATCTTCCACCACTATAGATGAGAACTGTGGATAATTGATCCCATCTCTACATTTCCATGCCACAGCTTCTATTGAGAGGTAAATTCATTTTTTTTTCTAATTCTTTTCATCTGAGTAGGATAGATCTTGATCTGCCTAATAACATTCAGTGAATGTTACTTTGTCAAGTAGGGGTCCTGTCCTTGTGGCCTCCAAAAGACTTAAGCTGCTGTGAGAAGAATCCAACACTGCATAAGGGGTAAAATCCCCCAAGGATACAAAACTTCAAAGAACAGACATGTTGCTATACCAGCTGTCAGGGAATGTGGCTAGACCTTCTAAGGCATCCAGCTTTATTGATCAAATCTCTCAAGGATACCACAGCTACACTAAATTGCAATACCAAGGGAAAGAGAGGTAGGATGTCTCGGATAAGCATTGCCCAAAAGGAGAATCTGAAGATGTTGGCGTTTTAACTCTCCAACCTCCCTCCCCCTGCAAGTCCAGCAAGGCTTGTCATGTAGCAGTGGATATTGTGATCCATCGTATGACCTTGAATTTGGTACAGTTAAGTGAAATTCTAAGACAACAAACCAACAAATGTGAATCCAAAATATCACATGTGGTTCTAAGAGACCTGGACAAAACTTCTAAAGACTTAACTTCTCACAGATCCTCTTGAAAATACAAATTTTGTGTTATATTTTTCAGTTTATTTATGTATGATGTGCTTTATACAATAATAAATACTCTGCATAAGATGATATTTTATAGAAAGGTTATACAGTAATTCATAATAAGCCAATAGTTGGTAGAAACTTGGTTTGGAGATCACTCGCTATAGGGAACATTCTTTCTTACGTGTGTTCTATATTATATAAAACTCCAGTTTCTCATATTAGAAAAGATTTGAGCAAAATATAAAGCTAAATATAAAAACTGAATAACCAAAGCTCACTTTCTCTTTCTGTTTCTTTTCTTTCTTTTTTTTTTTTTTTTTTTTGTTTTTTGACAGACTAGGAGTTCAAGTAGAGGAAGGATTTATTTATTTTGGCTCACAACTTGAGAGTACAGTCCATTTAGACAGGATGGTATGGGTCAGGGGCCTGAAGCAGTGTGTCACAGTCTGTCCACATTCTCTGTCAGGAAGTAGTTTACTTTCTCTTCACCATTTAGGCTGGGATCACTGGTGTGGAATGATGCCACCCACATTAAGGTAACTCTTCTTTCTGTCGCAGCTAACCTAATCTACAAACTGACTCACAAGTCCAGAACAATTCTAAATCACATTAGGTTGACAATAATATCAGCTATCATACCATGGCACTGCTATTTTCTAAAATATGATATAATATTACTAGCATATATGTAAAAAGTCCATATAAAAACATTTGAAAAGATGTAAAATTAATTATTGTCTTATAAAGTTCATTGCAAAGGAAGTTGTTTTTTCCATCATGTAATTGTTGACTACTATGTTAGATTCCTCTGTAATTCAATGCTAAAACATACACTTTCTCCAGCTGAGCTGCACTTTTTATGTTGGGGCTCTGTGTAACTGCTGTTCTGCTTCAGAGTATGGATGAAGACACAGACTGTCCTCGACACAGCATATGGACAGTCTTCAAATCTGTCTTCTGATGCTAGTTTTTGAAATAATCTATCTGCATCCCTAATAGTTCTCTCTCAAAAGGCACATGGAAAGTTTTAGAAGTTATTTACAAAATCTCTGTTAAAAAGGATTTCAATCAAATAACTGATTTTGATTTGCTTTTTCATTTGTTACTCTCTGCTAGTTTGGGAAATTGGAGACACCTGCCTGTGAATGCTCTGGCTTGTCATTATTTGGGGACCATGAAAACTTTGAAAGGGACAGAGGGACTTGGCTCATTTCTCCTCTCCTTCTATTGCATCCCAGGAAGGAGATATACAGCTGTGCTCTGCCCTCCCCATCAACATATGCTTCTTATCTCAGGCTTATGAGGTATCATTCCTTTGATAACTCCAAAGTGTGACACTCCAATGTGTGAGAGCTGAATCAGCCTTCTTTTGAAGTTTGTTATCGCAGACATTGTTGTAGTAACAGAAACTTAACAAAGTGTGTTTATTTGAAATTAGCATTTCCTACAAATTTTAAGATCTGCATAATATTTTTCTATTGACCCATAATATTTTTGTATCAAACCGTTATTTCATTAATCATCTGTCAGGGAGAATAGATTCACTATTACAAAAATCAAAGATCAATTTGTATTTAAGGTTTTTCTCACATATCTATTTTACTTCTAAAATAAGACTTTTTAAAGGAGAGACCTCAAGGCATATTCAGCTTTTTCAGAGCATTGGAGTTATACATACTCATAGCTCATAACTACCTGCAACTGTCTCTACAAGGGATCTTATATGCTTTTTTGGACTTCACATGTATATGAAGTCATATGTATGTATTATCCTACACAGACACACATGCATATACATAATTAAAAATAAATCTTTAAAAAACAACTATTGTCTCAAAACCTTATTAAGTTCAGTTACTTTAGGGGACTACAATGCAGTGTGCTATTGTTGATATTAGAGTCCATACCCAATATGTGCTATCAGTACTGTGATCAACATTTAGACCCTTGCTAGTAGGACAATAAAGGGTGTTAAATGGTGCAGTGAACATGTCTTGTGTTCTTGATATGAACACACTCTTAGTTATGCTCCCATCACCACAGGTTTCCATGTTTTTTGTGTGTCCTGATGTGGTGACATATTGTATATTTAATAATATTAGCCTGGGATATCAAAGGACAGAAACATCCACAGCCAAGCCAAGCCCTGAAGGTCAGAGAGCCTGACCTACACCTTTAATCCCATCACTTGGGATGGTCAAGTGGTGACCCAGCCTTTAATCCTATCACTCAGGAGATAGAGATCTTTCTGTATTTCTGTGAGTTTAAGGCCTAATAGCCAAGCAGTAGTAGCTCACACATTTAATCCTAACTTTAAGATTATGATACAGAATTGAAACTGGAAGTTAAACAGCTGGGCAGGAAAGATATTTAAGGCAGGAGGTGACAGAGATTGATTTATTCTGTACAAGTGACCAGTTAGGCTAAAGACCCTTGAAGATAGATAGCATTTACCCTGTTGGGCTTGAGAACTTGGCTGGGTAAGAAATGACTGTGGTCTGTTTCTTTGTTCTGATATTTCAGATTTTCCCCATATCTGGCTCTGGGTTTTCATTATATGCTAACTAGAATTTGTGCAATACTGTTCTGTCTAGTCATATCAGTGTGAAACTTTGGGGTAACAATAGAAGGTACTATGAGAAAATTCTGCCTTCAGATATACTGGAATAAAGGGGTATATTTCAGCTTTCATAATGTAAAAGTTTCTGCCATACAATGCAAATATTAAGATAAAAGATTATTTTTCTATTAAATTTTAAAGTGAAAAAACAAGATCATTAATAAGATATCAACAGTAAAGGACTCTTAAGGATAATTAATAGTTTCTTGTCTGGAACTTTTACTGTTTTTCAAATTTGTGTACTTTTTCTTCTGACTTCCTGAATATACCCTATATATAAAATAGACTATGGTAGAGCTATACATTATTAAATATAATATTATTGCCAACATCTCTATATCGACTTATCACTCTTACTAAAAGAAAAAATCCTATTAGAATACATACAACAGATTTATTTTCCCAATAAAAAAAGTTAATATAGTTTGAAATCTAGTGTGGAGGTCAAGTGTGAGTGAGGATGCTTTAGGATGAGGCAAAGTGAATGGCAGGAAACAACACTGCAAGCGCCACAATTTTTCCTTTATTACTTAGTAAAAGTAATCTAAAACCATGTTGTCAAATTTAATAATCTACTTTGCATTCTACCACCTCAGTAATTAGACACTAAGTCATGGCATCCCTTTGTCCAGTCGACTTGTCTCTTGAGGGATGGCCAGTCAGGCCCTAACCTGTCCACTGTACCTGTCAAAGGAGGGTTTCTCTCCACAGTCAAATGCATCCTGGAGCTCTTTGACAAGATTGGCCTGGCCAGGCAGCCGGAAGAGGCCCTCTTCCTTTAGCCCCCACTGTCGGATGAAGTCCACACACTGTTCCACCAGCATGGGCGCCAGCCGGTTTCCATATCTCTTCTCATATCGAACAGTGTCTTCCAGTTTCTGTCCAAAAATACCTGGAAAAATAAGACAATACAGTGAAACTGAGATTCCTATATTCTCCTCATTCATCTCTGTCCACTTTTCAAACTCATTGTAAAGGACACAGGTTGGAATCGTCCTAGGTATCTGATGTTTGCTATTGTACAACCAAATTCACCGAATACAGGTTACCCTCTGCCACACCTTCCTGGGGTATTCTATGCTTAGATAAAAAGGAAACTGAAAACTCATATGAGTTCATTGGGCAAGAAAAGTAAATGCTATATGTTAAAATTGTGTAAATCCCAAGAAGAATGGGGGACTATTTATCAGCCATAAAGACAAAGATTTGATAATAACAGCAGATGGCTCTGCTCCTGTCTGTTATATAATGTATTTATTTATGGATTCATAATGCAGAATCATCACATTCCAAGCAATAAGACATCTTAATATGAAAAAGAGTATTAGGCTGTGTGGAAATGATGGCAACACAAAAATCAATTCTATACTTTGCATCCCGTCTAGCACAAATGAAGTTCACCTACAGATTTTAGGAAAACAGAATTAGAAAGTGGCATTTTCGGGATAGTGGAGACAGCAGCTCATGAACGGATGAAGCAGCAGCTTCCTTTGTTGAGTTTAGAAAAAGCAGTTCCTGGATAATGGTGTGGCAAACGCTGTTCAATAATTCAGCAACTATTCGCACTCCTGTTTTCTCTTGGCATTTCTACTTTAGAAGCCACAAAGTAAAATAATTCTCTCAGTTCTTGCAGCAAGTTGGCCATGTCCTATGCGCAGCCTGGGATAAGTTAAAGAGCCAGAAAGAGCTCTGTGGATATGTGGCTTTCTTTGTGAGAAGAGTTCTAGCTAGACTTAATCAGTCAACACCTTCCTTCTTTTGCCTTTTCTGATGAGTTGGAAGTGGAGAAGAACCAGACACAGCTATCAAAAGGAAGGCAACAGACACTGACTGGGCAGCAGGGATACCTGGTATTAACCATGAGAAGCAGTGAATTATAACTCTCATGGGATCAAGAATTACCAATAATAACTAATGAAGTGGGAAACTAGGATCAGGTTTACTCTTTAGACATTAAAGTCACCCCTGAATTTTTAAAAATTAATATAAAGCTAATACAGAAATGCAAAAGTGTGCATATTTATAGGGTGCCATATGTTTTAATATATACACATACTATTTAATTTTTAAAGAAAATGTGTGTATTCTTCCAAACACTTGTCATTCTTTTAGGTTAAAAACAAATTCTTTCTTCTGAATTTTTTCTATTTATTTATTTATTGATTAATTGATTGATTGATTGAGATGAGGTCTAGCTCTGGCTGACCTGGAACTTGCTCCATAGAATGGGCTGGTCTTAAATTTAGAGATGCACCTGCCTCTGCTTCTCCAGTGCAGGGATTAAAGCATATAACACCACTACCTGTCTGATTCTGTTTTTGTTTTTTGGGTTTTTTAGGTGACTGTTACCTACACTCAACAGCATACCAGACACCTATTATCCAGCAATAATTCAGTATGGTTCATCAGTCTCTCCATTGCTTGCTCATTCCAAGTTTTTTCAGCCTCTGGTATCCACTACTATACTCTTGACTTCTAAGAGATGAACAGTTTTGGATTCTATACAGGAATAATATCCTATGATATTGGACTTCCTGTGTCATTTTGTTTCTCTTATCACAATTATTTCCCATTTCTATTCATCATTTTGTAAAGAGCAGGAGTTCATGTTTTATGGCTGAACAGTATTCCTTTTGGTATGTACCACATTTTTCTTACTAACTAGTTGATGGACATTGGTGGTTTCACTATGGTATAAGATACTACAATAAATATGAGCAAGATGTATAAACTGATGCATCATATATATGATGGTTTTATTTTTAACTTTCTGATAAACTCCTGGATTATCATAATACTTGTACAAAATTATATCCACACTAACCTGTACAAGGGCTACACTTCCCCTCCACTTTGTTCAGCACTTTTTGGATTTTTGATAACTGTTCTTACTAGAGTGAAGTGATTATGGATTTGCTTCACATTTTCCCAGTGATTAATAATATTGAGCCTTTTCACATATACCTATTGGCAATTTAGTCCTTATTTAGAACTATTTATATATGTTTATACCACATTAATGAGTCTAGTTATTTATTTTGCAATGCAGTTTTCTGAGTGTTTATGTCCCTTGTTCAAACGTACAGTTTGTAAACATTTTCTCCAATTCTGAACTTGTCTTCTTACTTTGTTATTTCTTTTCTATAAAATCTTTATAGTTTGATGCAGCTGAACTTTTCTGTCTTTTGATTCAACTATCTTAAGCAGAAAAAAATATTTCCATACCAATATCTTTAAGTGTTTCCCTATATTCTCTTCTGTAGTCCCACTATTTAGCATACTACACTTAAGTCTTTAATTCAATCTGTGATCATTTTTGTAGCTGGTGAGATGTAAGAACCTGGCTTTATTCTTCTATATACCTGAGTGTTCAGTTTTGCCATACAGTACCATTCTTTTTTGATGACTATGAGCTTTGTCTGAAGTCAGGTAGTGTAAACATTTTGCTTTGTTTAAAATACAAGATTTTGCTGTGTTTGTGATGGTTCTGTATAAATGTTAGAACTGGCTTCCTTTCAGTTCTGTGAAGAAACTGAATGGGTTGCTATTGTAAGAATTATTCACTGGCAGTTGGTTATATAAAAGGATTAATATGTATTAAAGGGTTTATACGAAACATTCACTGATACAAGATTGAACCTTAGGGCAATTCCTGGAGGGTTGAAATGTTTCACTCAGAGGCAATGGCAGAGGCAATCCTCCCTCCCAACATGGAGAACAAACAGGGTGGGCAGGCAGTATGCAACCAGTCTTGAAAGGGGGCTGGCCATGCCCCATACAGGGGTGGGGTCCTTAAAACCTCAAAGCCACACCTAGGTGTTGCTCAAAAATGCCTGAACCTACCACAGGTTGCATTGAATCTGAGGATCACTTTGGCAGTATGGACATTTTTATATCAATTCTTCTGATCTCTGACTTCTTTGGTTAAACCTATCACTAACTACTTTACCTGTTTACATTATTATTTTATTACTGATGTCATGGAACACCATTTCTGTTTTGAAGTCTGACATTATACCAGTCTTTGTTAGAGCTGGCTCTGACCACTAGGTTACAATTACTGGGCACAGGCTGAATGAGTAACAGAGAAGCTGGGGGTAAAATACTTAACCTAACACCAGCAGCAGCTTCCTCCAGGTAGCTTTTGAATATGACAAAAACAAGTCTCTTTTGTTTAAAGGACAACAAACTATCAGCCTAGCATTTTCTATAAGTTGCAACAAAGCAAACTTTTAACTCACTGGTGCGATCCCTTTGGAGATATTCTAATGCTTTAGAAAAAAAGTTTCTACTACTCATGATAGAGATTATGGTCTTTTTTTGTGGGTTTCTCTGAAAACAAATGTTAAGTTTGATGCTTTGATATCATCCTGTCAAAACCCAGAAAATAGCCTTTTAAGACACGACTAGGTCATTTAAATGTGAAGTGTAAATATGAAAGAGTAAAGTTTGTATCTGAGGTTTTACTCTAAACATCAGAAGCTTTGTTTCCAAACCCAGGAGAAACCCCAGGAAAGCTGTTCCCATGTGCACAGCAAATGTGCACCACACTCTTGATGGAGTTGTATTCAACAATAGAAGAAAAC
Organism: Sigmodon hispidus; assembly: GCA_004025045.1. Lineage (NCBI taxonomy): Eukaryota > Metazoa > Chordata > Mammalia > Rodentia > Cricetidae > Sigmodon > Sigmodon hispidus. The sequence continues at coordinate 85,023 of PVIH01001996.1, read as the reverse complement.
CATGTCTTCAAGCTCTCAGAACTTCATTGTTGATTGGTTCAGGAAATGCTCAAAGGAGAGCTGGTCTACCTTGGACATGTGTAACTTTGAGATCTTTGAGCACGCAGGCTTGTCTTTCCTTAAAATAAGAATTTTCTTAGAAAGCATAGCAAGAAACTTACATTTATTAGATATCATATACTAAGTTTTTGACATATATTCCTTTATTTCCATAAGGTATGTAGAACAACTACTATATTTCCTATTCATGTGTGGGGAAATGGACTCAGAGAGATTCAATAACTTGCTCAGGTCAGAGTTCCAGTGACAGAACAGAAGTCCAGATCATTCTCTGTAAAATCTTTACTCATCCCCAAGTCTTCTTCTCCTTTAATCATACTTGTCATGAGGTTCCTAATAATTTAAATTATTAGAATGTGAGTAAAGTAGCATACTTTCTATGCCAGGCATTTTTACCAGGCATTTATCTACATTCTCTCATTTAATCTCACAGTACCCAGGAGGCAAAAACCACCTCCACTGCTATTTTACGGATGACTTACCAAAGAACTTGTCAAAAGGTGACCAAACCAGTCAACAGTGAGGTCTATTTGTTCACAGCTGAGGGATCTCAGAGTCACGTGGGCTCCATCTCTTATACAATACTACTCAGCGTGGATAATTGCTGCAAAGAATGTGGGAAAGAAATCCTCCACTTTCTACCCCCCAACCTCAGTCTATCTCACCACACTGAGGGCAGAGAATAAATAAGTGGGGTGAGATAATAGAACAAAAAGAAAAAAATACAGAAAGACCTTTGACATTTCAATGAGGATTTCATCTCTGTTGCAAGAAACATATACACTTGGCAATAAGCCAAGTAAAGAGATAAAGCATGTAGACACTCCCATGTGATATGTAACCCTTGTGGAGAAATGATAGTTTTCTGACATGCAACTGGTCTTGCAAAGGAGAGTAGAGAGTGTCAATAGGAACAGACACCTCAGCTTCAGTTCTGGAATAGAGTGGACCCACCTTCCCTGGATTCCTGCATGAGCTACCTCCTGCAAAATAATGAACTTCCTGAAAGAAATCACTGGTGGGAAATATAATAATAATATAAAAAAAACACTACCTGATTTAAAATTTTCTTTGGGAGATCACTACAATTTCAATCATTACATTTACAAGGAAGAACCAAGTTCATGTGCACCTTAGCAGCATGAGGGAAAGATGCATTAATTAGAAGATTATTAACAAGAATGTTTGTTGCATGAATTCTGATTGTAATGAAAGAAACTCAGAGCCAGATATTGGGCAAAGCCTGAAATATCAGAGAGAAATACCACAGTCAAATCTCACCCAGCTGTCTTCCAGCTTCCTCGGCCTTCCTCCTGGTCACTTCTAATGCCTTCTGTTTTCCTAAACCAGCTTTAAATACCTTCTTTGCCCAGCTGTATGCCATCAAGGTTAAGATTAAAGGCATGAGTAACTCTATTTGGTATTTAGCCTTGAACTCATAGAAACACTGTAAGATCTCTCTCTCTGGAGTTATGGGATTAAGGGCATAGGTCACCACTCCAAGCTTTCCCTGTGCTGGGATTAAAGTTGTGTGCCACTAAAGCCCAGCTGTTTGGCCTTGTAGTCACAGAGATCCAGAACTCCCGGAGCTACCTCTGCCTAGTATGACTGTGGATTAATCTCTTGATATTTCAGGTTTTATTAAATATGTAACATATCACCATAAATGTTTTCTGTGTATGAGTCATGAAAGGAGCCCCAAGAATGGTCATTTTAGAGTTCCAGTGAAGATTCACTTCCCTATAATATTGTCATTTCTCATCTATGCGACTCTGGTGTACCCTGCTTACTCTCTAGAAGAACACTGATGGCCCCATAAAGCCTCTCTCAGCAGCATATTCTTCACTGGATGAAGAAGCAAATCATATGTATGAACTTATTATAGAATAAGGAAAATGTGTCAACTGTGCTTTGAGATACCCCCTTTCCTTCTTCACATGGGATTTATATTCCTAGGAGTGAGGGACAGCTACCCACAGAGAGAATGTGATCAGATAAATATATTCAAATTCTACCATTCCTAAACATAAGGAAACCTAAATTGAATTCTCTGTGTCCTGTAACTGCCCACTTTCCCCCTTGATTCCTACCGTGGTGTAATGAACTCCCTTGCCACCCTCTACACATTCATTCACCCATTGCCATTTGACATCTAGACACATCATGTATGAAACCTGCCTTTTTCTACAGTTGCCAACACTTTCTGAATTGCTAACTCTTGCTCATCTTCATTTGTTTCTTTCTGCCTCACTTTCCTCCTCACTCTTTTCATTCTCGGGATTCCAGCCTCTCAGACTCACCCTTTCCCCTAACACAGTGGCTGTCCGACCTCTGTTCTCAGCTCTGTGCTCATTTCACCTTCTCTGCCTTTGCTGTTAGACCTCATGTGGTCTCAGATGCCAGCTCTTCCTAGGGTTCTATCTCAGGTTGTGCTGTCTCAACAGACTCTACATTGTTAAGAGCCTATTTGACTTTTCAACACAGATTTCTAAATCCTTATCACATGTTCCTTCCCCTCTTTTGAGAGAGGGTCTTGCTTTAAAATTCAGGATGACCTCAAACCTGTGGTCTTCTTGCCTCACCTCCAGCCCCCATCCCAACACACTTACTGAAGGGGTTGCAAGTATGAACCACTTGAGTCTACAGCACATTTGTAGTGACATACATCAATGTTTCTTTGAATCTCCCTTGGCTCCCTATAATTTTAATTTTATCTACTGGTCCCAGGTATCATCCTATCTCACTGAAGTTAGGTCTGAGAGTCAAGTTAGTTTCTTCCCATGTCCAACCCTTGCATTGTGTACCTTCAAACTTCTTGTGGCCACATTAGATTAGACACTATTTTTTGCATGTGTTTCTGAAGACCAGTGTTCCCAAGCCACAGAAATATTGCCATAGTGTTCCTAACCCATACAAAGACTGTGCAGTATTCTCAATCCACAAAACACCGCCACAATAATTGTTCCATGACCTTTTTTCTGAGAAGACATCAGCAAACATCTTTTTACCTCAGATAGGGTACCTGCAAAAATCCAAATGATTCTTGCAGTCATTTACAGAAACTGGGTGGGGGCTACTTACAGGACTGTAGATAACTCTGAGGCACCTACATCACGTGAGGCCCTCCTAGTAGAGGTAGCTTATGAAAGCTACATCTCTGAAACACTCTGCCTAACTTATAGACATCTCCACCACAGATAGTTCTCCTCCCCATGAGGGGCTGGCAGTTTTATAACATTTTTAGCTCAGATATTTGGAAGTTTCATGAATTTCCTCCATCTTAAATGTTCCTATTTCTTCTGAGTCTTCTGAGCCTCTTTCTCCCTTTCTGGGTGTTTCAATTCTTGGAGACAATTGCACCATGCTGTTCCTTGTAGTTTGAAAATCAGGTCTGGGTGTTGCTCTACTTCATGCCTTCCAATGATGTCCACTGGCCAGTCTTTGACAACAAATCCTTTCATGCAACAAAGTCTCCAAAAACATGACCTCTGCCTCTTCACAGATCATTCAGTCAACAACTGTCTGCACAGTACCCATGAAGCCACCCCATCAGATTCACCCCAGTTTTAGAATTTCCTCAAAATATAATGTCAAACAACAATAATTACAGGTTGCTTCCTAAATACTGCACAACATATCTCTCATGACAGCTTAACTGTTTTTTCTTTTGATTTCTTAACCTATTATTTTATTTAGATGTTTGTCCACATTAGACTAGTCCCTCAGTTATTAAAAAAAAAATTGTGCTTCTGCAATAAGGTTCATAAATTAATGGGACAAAATATTTATGATGATTTGTTCTAATTTTATAAATATTAAGTGAGTATAGCATCAAATATATATTCCTAATATCCACAAAATAGCCTATATTCATTTGCTTTTAATAGTTACTAAGGTGCATGACAGAGCTAGAGAAATATCAGTGTCCAAAGGCGGCACACAGGCAAGGACTAGACTAGTCTCAGATCTACAAACTTTAAGGTTCATGCAGACTGAGTATTCTTTGTCTGGTATTTGTGGTTCTGATTTCAGATATTTTTAGAGCTGAGGCTATTTGCATACATAATGAGATATTTTAGCAATGGTCCCTCAGGTTAAATATGGAGTTCACTAATGTCTCAATACATCTATACACATAAGCTGAGCTTCATTTTATTTGGTATTTTAAATAATTTTGTGCTTAAGAGAGTTTCATGGTATAGAAGTTTCTACTGTGGAATCATGTTGCCACTAAAACATTTCAAATTTTGGATTTTTAAATTTGTAATGTTCAGCATATACACCACCATCTCCATAGGATGTATGTTGTCTCAGATCCCTGGAGAATAAGATCAACATGGATGAAACAAAAGTTCTCCAAAAACATTTGCAGAATGAACTATGTATACATAAAGTCAATATGTCATCTTCACAATTAAACAAAACAAATGAATAACTCTACAAAATGAAATGAGGTGTGATATTAATTTCTACAGAAAGCACAAAAAGAAAATATTTTTAGTTTCCGATGAAGCAGTCAAATTAAGCTTCCTAATTGCTGCTCCACGTCTCTGCTATTGGTTATTGTAGCATTCTGTCACATCTGGCTGCCAGATCGTATGTTCAACAAAGAGGAAAAAAAATTCTGGTTCCAGAGCTAAGTACAACTCTGTTAGCAGACAAATCCTGCTATCATCAGGACTAGGCAAACTTTTAATAAACATTCACCCTTCCTAAGTGGATACATCAAAATAAAAAAAAAAATGGCTATTTTAGTCCAGAACAAGGTCAGCCAACTGAGGCTTTCTCTACCTGCCACCAGCTTCCTAAGAAAAAACAAAAACAAACAAACAAAAGAGCAACCAAACAACAACAAAACACTCTCAGAGAGAATGCCACATCTAAGAGCTAAGATTCTTAGCAGTTAATAATCGGTGGGTACAAGCAGAAGGAAGAAAGGAAGAGGAACTAAAGAGTTGAAAGAATAAGAAAAGTATTCGAGAATGAGTACTCTGACATAGTGGCCTTGGCCTCAGAACAGAACAGCAATTACAGACATCATCGTTTACATCTAGGAATCAAGCCAGAAGAGTTGCATGTACTTTAAGGATGTTCTTCAAGGAAATCTTTCTTCTACAACCAAAAGATGCCAAGTGGCCTGTCTCAGGCCCTACATCTAACAGAGACGCATGTGTGGGTCACAGACACAGGTCCATGTGGTTCTGAAACTCTTTCCTCCGTTCTACTTTACTAACTCAGCAATAAGGCAATGGGTGAAGTAGTACATTTGTAGATAGATAGATAGATAGATAGATAGATAGATAGATAGATACGGTGTCTAAGGAGCAGCTCACATAAAACACATGGCTGAACAGGATGTGAAGTGAGCTATGCATATCTTGAACAGAGTAAAATTTGGTTGGAGAGGAGAGCAACATGGTGGAGGGCACAGTGAAAAAGCTAGAGGTTGTTTAGAGTTTTTGGTTAGTAGAAAGAAATGGGTTAGCTTGGGAAATTGTGGGGTAGGGGACTATCTCTAGGTAACTGGTTAGACTGTGTTGATAATTATGCAAAGTAAAATTTACCCTTGTGGGCTGTATAGGCTCATAAGGAAAGTTCTGAGTGGTTGAATATGGCTTGAGAGCACAGGAAGAAACAGAGATGAATGAGTGCTTTATAAAGTCGACTTTGATGTAGGAATCTATGAAGGGTGTGACAGACAGACTGTCATTGTGAACAGCATTGTAGGATGAGACCAAAAAAAGTGCAGAGACGTAAGGTGGGACTTGAGGTAACCCAGGGCACACCTCACTGTTCTAAGTGTTTATATATACTGTGTTACAGTCTATGAATAGCCACTCAACAACTCATAACTTATCTCCAAAAAAAGGAACACCTTAGACTAAAATAAAGTTAAAGTCAGTAGTTAAGTTTTTACTTTAGTTTCTCATCACAGAGGAAATGGTTCTCAATACTAAGCTTACTGACATGATAAAATTTCAAAGTTTAAAAATGAACAGGTTAAAATTACATTATAGTTTTCTTTTACCAACATATAAATTCAGAATACCACAGTTCCCAGCTTCCTGCCTAACAGAGGTATCTTAGTTCCTAGGTTTTTAAAAAACCATGGAGGAAACATTTTCAGTGCCCTTAATTAGTACTTGAGAAAAAGAAAAGGAGATGAAAGGGCTGTGAGAGCCAGAGCAGGTCTGAAGAAATTCCTTGAGAGAAGTGACAGGCACAGCACAGGGGCTGGCACCTGTAAATGCCCTCTTCCCAGACTCCTTCATTCTGGTAGCCCTCGTAAAGCTGCTGAGATCTCTCTTTCTCATGGTCTACCCTGGATAACAGTTTAAAAAAATAAACTAGTTGTGGATCAGGAAGAACAGCCGTCTCAGCACTTTTGTTTCATCTGGATGCTTTCTTAGCCTCACACACTTGGCTCACTCCTTTGCAGAAATGACAAGTGGGTGTGGGAACAGCCCAGCAACAGGGGTACACTGTGGGAAGCACTTGAGCACCAGAATCAGCAAAGGACAAAACCACACTGTTCTTAAGGTGACATAGTTCGGAGTCCAGCATTGAGAGGGAAGTCATTCTTTTTCTGCATCAGTTTTAATAAAGATGTGCAGCCCCTACACTCTGGGTTACAATGCAGGGGTAACAGAGGAGTGCAGCATAACAGCCTGGCTACAGTGCAGCTGCAGCAACTGCAGACCTTCCTCCCCCAGCCCCACTGCAGAACTGCAGTTACGTAGCCAAGGAATCAGACAGAAAGAGGTTGCATGCTCCCTCCTTGTTTCTAACAGAGAGCAGAAAACAACACTGTGTAAGAGAAATTATCTGTGGGTTCTTAACTCAAATACTGAACATCCTGCAAACCCGTGAGACTTCACAAGGGAAAGACAACTGGAGAAATAGTTATCAGGAAGCTGCTTATGCCTGTGCCAACCTGTGGGGAACTTTCTTCTCAGAGGCTGCCTTTCCCTTTCTAACTAAGGAAAAAGAGAAAGGTGGAGGCCCAGGGCCAGCTTGCAGGCATTCCCACACATCTCCTGTCTGTTCTCCCATCCTGCAGAAATGGAGGTAGACACAGTGAAAATTGCCTTGCTGTGGCAGAGACATATAAATAATACCCCAGATATCTCATTCCTTCCAAAGAGTTGGGAAACTATAAGACAAAAAACATGGCCTTTGAATACTAATTCTTGAACCTTCTTTAGTTTCTGTCTCTGTTAATTTCTCTATCAGTGATTCATCTGCAAGTATCTAAGAGAAACTCACAGATCTACAAAATTTGAGATCTAACATTTTATGTTTCTCATTTAATTTTTTAATGAGTAGAATTGGAACATGAGTGAACACCTTGCTGATAACATGTGAGCATGGTTATGGTCAGCAGGTCTTCATTGCTCAAAGAGAAAGACTTTGAAGGAATAAGTATTTCACTTGTACAAAGTTCCCACTATATATTTTATATTTTCTCATTTTTCATTGACTACTATTTAGGGACAGACCCCCAACCTGGGGAGAAAGTAATGGCCCTAGATGTCATTCAACTCAGCTGCTGACTAAATCAGCTGCAGTAAGTTAATAATTACTCACTATTTGAAATGTCCCTACACTCCATCACTGTCACTTTAAGAGAAACAGAATTAAAAAACAAAACAAAAACATATCAACCTTGTTCTAAAAACATTTGTTTCACTAATGCTATACCCTTTAACCCCTTCAACATTTCAAATGCCTTAGTTTGTATTGTGGATTATAATTATTTTATTTCCTATCCCCTGTTTGCTTTTTCCCAATAACATGTATGGAAAATCAAGGTGATTTCTATTTCTAGCCCATGTTGAGAGAGGCAGGGGCCACTGCAGAATCTTATTGTCAAAATTTTCTCAGTAGTTTTAATGAGGCTGCACAAGGAGCTATTTGGAAAACCAAAGCCGTAGGACCCAGAACCGAGATTTACAAGGGACCTGTTTCAGGGGTCAGGACAAGGATTCTGGGTTTGGATGTGAAAGGGTTCAGGAGAACTCCGCTCTTCATTTCAGATTTGCTTAGTTTTCTGTCGGTCAAGGTGATCCTAACAGGACCATCATGCTTAAGCCCCACCTACCCTTCACAGATAGATACACATGGATCAATAGGAACCTTGAAAAACAAATCTAGATAAGCAATTGTCTTCCAGGGCCCTAAACCCTCCGTTTTCAAACCCCATTCTGTCTGAGCCTCACCAGCCTGAAAGCTCCCACTAACAGAAGGACATTGAGACATTAATTAGAAGGATATTAGGATACCATCTACCAACCTTTCCGGAAACTAAAGCACCGTTTGATTCTTCTGTATGTAGTTTTAGGGATGAAAGGAGTTGATGCACCTGAGGGGCGTCCCCCCGAATTTCGGTCTTCAGGCATCATACAGGGCCCAGGTTGTGAGACCAGCTCAGGCTTCCTTAAAACCTGCCTCTGTGTGGAAGCCCACAGGCACTCCTCCTCATGATTGTTTATATGTCAAGTCTGAAGTGCTGATCCCTAGAACTCCCAGGGGTTTGAACATCCAAGTCCCGAGTTAAGGTACCCTCTCATTTACTCCTTTTTGGTTAAGAAACAAAACAAAATACACCCTTCTTTTTCCTTTGCCTAATCCAGGGGATTTTGAGGATTTTTGTTGTTGATGCTGCTGCTGTTTGTTTGTTTTTTTGTTTTTTTTTTTTTTTAAGTTTCTGCAGACATTCTCAAATGTCACAGGAAAAGAATTGCAACAAGCAAGCTGCGACTCCCTTCACCCTTCACGCGGCAGGAATTGTTTCGTTTTATTGAGAACTATCTTCTCAGCTAGACAGAAAGTCCTCTGGAAAGGTCAGCAAATAGCCCTGTGCATAGGGGAAGAGAAATAAGGAGGCGGCCTCTCGGGAGTACTTCAGGACAGTCCTGGATGGTTCCTTTCATCTGAGAGAGAGAAAAGGGAAGAAATCCTTGGTACCTTCTCCAGAACGCATTCCAGCGCATGACAGTTCCTTGCAAAGGACTCCCAAGTTCCTTTTATGGTACCCCTCAGCCTTTGATGCTCTCTGCAGGCGTCTGCCTTTCCGCTTCTGTCTTCCAGCTCCCCATGGAGTCGCCACGTCAGAAGAGTTTGGTGCCCATTCTAGGAGTCTCCTTGGCTGTTCCGGAGACTGCTTTGCCCGGCTCTCCTTCCCCCTCCTGCTGGCTTCCCTTTTCTCAATGAGAGCTGGGCGGGAGCTGGCAGGGCTGTGGCTGCTGCCTAGTCACAGCTGTGGCTGCCGCCGCCGCCGCACCAATGCCGGCTGGGCAGATGAATCAGGTGCAGTGACATTGTGAGGGGAAGGAGGGAGGATGCCTTGTGCCTTGTGAAGCCCCTTTATATTATTATTATTATTATTATTATTATTATTATTATTATTATTATTATTTGACTCTATGCTGACCTCACAACTCTTGACTTGGCTCAGCACCTTCTCTGCTGCCTGGCTCAGTCTCTACCCAAAACAGTACCAAATCATCCCTTGGGGTGGGAGCTGGAGATTTCCGCATGCTCATTCTTACATTTATTCTCTTGCTACACAGATTTACAGGTTTCCCCATCCAGATCTTGTGTGGTTAAATCCATTTGTGGATGCTAATGTAAAATGCATATCCTTAAGTCACATTATACATCTATACGTTCCTATGTGTCTATAAAAGTTAATTTTGGTAGCAATGAGTCTACAGGGACAACTGTAAAAACAAACCAACCCACACAATATGAAAATGCATCCACATCTCTGGGAAGCTTTTGCCCCTCACCGGTGTTCTCCATGGCTTTCAGTCCTGCTCACTGAATAATTTACTCACCAGGTTAATCATTCATCCACCTGGCTGCTCGTAAGCAGATCTGGAATGCTGGTGCCTTAACCCTAGCTGACCCTATGGCCTTTCATTCCTCCCCTAACTCTTAGTCCTATGAGAAAGGTACCCCCCATAGCAGCATCCTTTGTCCAGAGTGGTTTTGCTTTCTTTGACACAGCCAGGGAGATGAAGTGTGTGTGTGTGTTCTCTCTCTTTAGGTGACTGCAAGCCACCAAGCAGACTAGCCTCTTTCTCGAAAGTCTCATAGGTCACCTCCATACATACATTCACACTCAAATCAAAATCAACTGAAACAAAACTCAGTTTACAGAACAAGCAAGGGGCTGAAGAGATAGCTCCGTGATTAAGAGTGTGTGCTACTCTTACAGAGGAAGAGTCTGGTGTCCAGAACCCATGCTGGACAGTTTACAACACCTTGTAGATTCCACCTTAAAATCACCTGGTACCTCTGGCCTCTGAAAACCTGTAATCAATATACATGTATGTATTTATGCATGTGTGTATATGTATGAGCCACCCTACATATACATAATTGAAAATAAAATTAGAAACAAAAAAGGAAATAACTAAAACTAAACAGATAACTACAAACTAAACAAAATTATTTTCAAAGTGGACATTTCAAGAACCCAGTTTTGTGGTTTACTTTGGTTTTGTTAAATTGTTCTGAGAATATTGTTCATGAGTACTGTTTTTATATCCTTGTCACTTCCCCCCACCACCTGCTGTGTTTACTCCCCTTCCCTCTCAAACTATTAATACTTCTTTAGCTATTACTGATACACACTCATACACACACTCCAGTCCACACACTATATACACCTCACAGACTCACATACTCACACCACACATAGACACACAAAGGCTTACATGCACTCTCACACAATCTCATGCCACACACACACACATACAGGCCTGCATATACACTCACACTCATCTTACACACAGGTCTCCTCACACTCACACAACTCCCCTGCTCCCCCACTCACACCATACACACACACTCACATACATTTAGACCTACATACTCCTACTTATATAGGAGTCTCTCCTACAGAGAGACTCACACACTCACATACCACACATACACATACAGGCGTGCTCATTCATATTCACCTCACATACATACAGAGGCCCACATGTGCCCTTATACACACAGAGTCACAAATAAACACATATTCAAACACACTCACAAGTCCACACACTCATTACTTTCCAAAACACACACACACAGATTTTTTCTGGTTTATTTTAAAGCAGACACTATTTGCTTCCCCACTTGGAGCTCTAAGCTCACGGCCCAGCTTGGGAAATCTAGATGCCATGCTGTAAGTTTGCTTTCCCAGCTGAGCGATTAGTCTGTTTTGCATTCCAGTTGGTTCACTTCAACTAGCTGAAAAGTTTCTATCTCCTCCTTAGTCACCTCTTCCAGGTTCATTACACATGCCTCCTAATCAATGACCACAGAATAACTGAGTACTAGAAAGGAAAGAAGACTATATTATCGTGTGGCCTTCTGCTGTTCATTTGATCTCAAAAATATTCTTTCTACACAATGGCATTGTTGCATATTTCTTTTTTTTCCTTGTCACTCTATTTTATATTATTTTTTTGAAAAATAAAGTCATTTATTCCATAAAAAAGAAAATACTGTACTATAGTTGTTAAATAAATTTTAATTTCAATTTATTGATCAATAAATTAAAAAAACAAAAACAAAAACAAAAAAAACCAGATAGCTTTTACTAGGTCTCTTTGGGTCTTTTTCTTCCCTCTGAAGGCTTTTATGTCTTGTAAGACTTGGATTAAATGAACTTCAACATACACACACACACACACACACACACACACAAGGGAGAGAGAGAAAGAAAGAAAGAAAGAAAGAAAGAAAGAAAGAAAGAAAGAAAGAAAAGAAGACAGCAAGAAATGTCTATTTTGGATTAATACGCTGTGGGATCCCCAGAAAATACAGGAAGAGAAATGTGTTCTCTTGTGAGAGAGAATTATGGCAATCCAGGTGTAACTCAAGTGCTGTAGACTACACATTTAAAGTATACAAACCAGGGGTATTTAGTACATACTGCGTGTGCAGCCAACACCACAGCCAGTTACAGAACATGCTTATCTTTTATAAAAGATACTCCATACCTGTGAGCTATCACTCACCTCTAGCCTTCCATCCTAGCTCAGGGCACCTATTTTACATCTCATCTATGTTTTATTTATGCTTTTCTATGTACAGAATTATAAACTAAATGAATTATGGGGCCCAGTTTCTTTCACGTATTATAATGTTAAGACTCAGTCAAGTTACAGAGTGAACTAGTCCTGTGTTCCTTTCTTATGGAGAGCAATGATCCATCCTGTGGCTGCACAGTCCCATGTCACAGACATATTCTAAGAAGTAGTTTGTCAGCCAATTTTGTCAACCCATAATGTATAAAGATGGCTGTGATATGATTGTGTAGACCCCCCCCCCACTGTGCAATGTAGCCTGTCAGTTATTGAAGCATCTTGGTACAAGTGTATGACCACCTACAAACTTATGAATTCATAAAAGGATGGGTTGCTTCTTCATATATGTAAATATATACTTAATTTTTTGGTGTCAATTCAGATATTTTAAAAACCTAAAAATACTAAAATGATAATATACTAAAATTTTTGTTCAATTTATTTTCAATATCTATTATCAGTAAGGCAGAAAATTTAATTTACCATAGTAGAAGTACAAGTCAATATTATTTTGCTATCAATCAGATAAAAAAGAATAAATTTTACTCTTGCTTTGACATTGGTCAATTACCACCCACCTGCTCTGGGTCTCAGTGGCCAAATCCACAGAATGCTAAGTAGAGCCTTAAGACAGCTTTAAAATAATCTCAATAATAAAAACTTATTTTTAATTCAAATGTTAAGTGGAATTTCAACACAAAATAAAAATATTTTAGTCATATAACTTTATTGCTTACCTCAAATATAAGAAATTCCTCCAAATTTTGTTCATAATCATAGAATTAGCATGAGCCCTGGAAGTTCAGGGTCAAGGGTGGCAACTGTAAACAACTGTAATCTATCACAGACTTTGTCTGTTTAGTTCTCTACACTGAATTAACTTTATACAGTTATTTTTAAAAAAAATTCTAGGCAGAACAATTTAACATTTTATAAAAGTTAAATAAGTATTTTTAAAGATTATCTTATAATTCCTTACAACTTAAAAAGAAAAACCTGAGAAATTCATTCTTTGAGGCATTGTTTTTTATTGTAAGTGACTTATGCTAATAATATATATATATATATACTTAAAGATACATTTATATATGTACATACATATATAAAGATATATATGTGTATATATGCATATATATGTATCTTTAGAATGAGTTATCAGCAGTGAAAACAGATAGCCTACAGGGTGGGATATCTATGACAGGTCTATATATAACACAAGAGATAAATATCTAGAATACATAAAGAACAGCAAAACCTAAACACCACTAAGTGCCAATCACTAATTTTTATATGTGGAAATTTATGCAGAGCAAGTGTGGGTACAGGTCAGAAAACTACCCAGGAGCTGATAGGATGGGAATAAAGCGGCTTTAACTTGTGGGTTGGGAGTGTGGCAGGTACTGAGGTTCAGAGGGTAGATGGCAGAGAATAGCAGTGAACAAGGGAAATGAGGGCGGGTGAAGGCTGGGAGGAGAATCAACCAAATCTTAATGCCTATGAAAAGGACATAAGAAAATATGTTCTTTGTATACTAATTACAAATAAATAAAATGAAAATAAAACATGGTAACAAGTGAATGTTTTATTCATTCAAAATAGATAAACTTGAAGGATGTATTTGTAAAATCATTGAAGAGGGGGTTCAGGATATAGGAACAGTACTTGATGTACAAGCATGGGGATCTGAGTTCAGATGCTCAGAGTCCTTGTAAAAGGCTATATCAGTGCTAGATGGGAAGCAAGCAGAGACAGGTGGATCCCAAGGCTCACTCACCATCCAATTAAACTGAAATGGCAGTCTCCATGTTCAGTGAGAGACTGTGTCAAAAACTAACATTGAGAGTGATTAACGAACATACCCCAATGTCCATCTCTGACCTCCACATTTGCGTGCTTGGTGAGCACCAGCTCACATATGTACAAACACACACAAGCTCTAACATATAAGTTATGTAAGACAGTGAACAGCTGGAATATCCTTTTCAGGCTGATAGATTTGGAAGCTCATAGATAGTTACTGTTGGGGTCATTCCTGATGATTCTGGGCTGGCAGGACTATCTGTCACCACCAATTTTACACATTTTTCTTGAGAGGACAAATGGAAGATGTGGAAAGGGAAGAAGGATGGACACATTTGATGTCATCATTCCAAGAAATGACCCCTTAAGCTGATGTTAAGCCATCCCTCCACCCCTCACCCCAAATTCAGAGGCCTCAGAAAACTGATTACAGGAGAGAGAAAGCAACAGGAACTCTGAGAAGTCACAAACCCACGGTGTCCACAGATCTCCCAGCCACAAAATTCCAGCAAACTGGAACTAGTTACACATGTATTCCTCATGTATGCCACAGGGATCCTGTATGAAGGCAGAGTCTCCATTTGTGGATGTGCAAATATTATAGACAGCCCTCCACTGTTCTATCTGATAAAAGGATGAGTAAATGCACTAAGACACTGTGATTGTGAAAGCTTGTACTGTGACTCAGCCATCATCCTGGGGTATCTGCTGGAAGTCAGAGCATTACCAGGCAAGCTGGGATGAATGGACATTGTACACCTGACAAAAGTCACTGCTAAAGGGCAGACATCTAAGAGGCTTACATCAGTAATCTGTTTGCTCAGATACCAACATGTCTTCAAGAAATCTTTACTCTGTAGTCTTGCCTCCTTCCTTTGCTCTGGATCTCAAGCCCAGGCCCTCATGCATATTAAAGCCACAGAGCCTACTATGGAGATATCATCAAAGTTCAATATTTATCAAAATTTAATTAACTTCACATTATAAACTGTTTTGGAAATTATTCTAGTATATGAAGAGGTCTTTCAATCTAAGAAACATCTGATATATTAATAGAAAAGAATTACTTTTTGTAAATTCAATGTGCTGAAACCCACAAAAAAAAGAATGTAAAACATGAGAGCTATATTTTGGCCTACTAGATGTAAAACTGAGTAAATTGAATTTATTTTTAACTATATTTACATAATTCATTTTTGACAAACATTATCATACCTCATTAGAATTACATTTGGTAGCATTACTGATACTTTCCTTATGTTTTGAGGGGTTCCATTAATTGAATATTTTCTTTAAATAATATTTCTGTTTATGTTCATTCATATCCTATTTCTTGAAAGATAAAATTCTCACCTTTAATTTCTTCCTCTTTTCATTTTATTCTCTTCTACTCTGAACATGTTCAGCTTATTTTCTGTATATAGCATTTTAAACATTGCTTGCTTAGATTAGACTAAAACAATATCTAATTTGTTAGATTTATTTGATATAAACTACATCAGTTCTCATCAAAAATTGTGGCTTTCCAGGGCGTCTCAGGGACCCATTGCAAATATATTGTGTTGTTCCCTTGTTTTGCGCCCAGGCATTTTTAGGTAGTAACCTTTTACAGTGTATGTCCTATGAAGTCATTTTGTCAGTTTCTTAGTAAGTAACTGTTGGCTTTTAAATAATCATTTTTATTAATTTTGAAATTAGTATATAAGGTAATAAGTTTCATTTTGTTTTTTCATATACTTTAACCGCTTATTGTTAATCAAAAATAAGAAAAATTTAAAAAAAAAAACAACAAACTTATTCTGTTTCAGAATTCAACATATTCACAGAAGTTTGGTTACTGATGATGTGCTCTGTATTATGCTGCCAGGAGTTACTTAGATATGTATCTACCAATGGTGTTGAATAATTTACTATTTACACTACCATTCAACCATTTGGATGCAGGGACTGACAGCACCAACAGCTGGAAGAATAGGATGAATTGCTTCTCTACCTCCTGCTTTTCTATGACTAACATCTGCTCACCTCCTCCAAAAGGTCCCCATATGACTCGGCGGATAGACTTCACCCAGTCTTCCATATCATTCTGGGTGCTCGCCATGAGGAGGTAGCTCTCATGATTCGCTGTCATCCGATCCCGTTCACCTCCTGCAAAAACATGAGCACATTCAGTGGACAGTTCAGCCAGTGAGAGCGGTTCATCAGCAGCAGCAGTCTTCAGGGCTTCCCAGAAACCACCATTGGGTCTTTTGCATCCTAGTGAATGAACTGGAAATATTTACCTTATCTGCTGGAGGACCTATGCTGGGATTGCTGCTTTAAAAGGAAAGGCTCTTATGTTGCCAGGAGAAAGCTAGAGAACAAATACCATTCCCTAAACAATGCCTGGGGTTTTCTGTCCTAGCAACAACCCATAGGCCTGCAGTAACTCATAATCCAATCCATTCACAGAGCTGCTGAATAGGGAGAAATGGGAGGGAGAAAAGGAAGGACGGAGATGATGGCATAGTGGTCCACAGAGTGCTTGGAATTTCATCAGAAGCAGTGAACCCTGCCTACTTTGCACCCCACTGGCAGCAGGTTCATGGTTCAAGTTGGGGCTTCAGAGAAGGAGCAGTTAATGCACAGGATCCACAGCTCCTCCATTTGCCTCTGCTGGACAAGGGCAAATGTCCTCAAGGTCACGATAGGAGTGGGGGAGGAGACTAGTTGCATGCCTGGCCTACTCCCAAGGCCAAAACATATTCAATGACCCTGACACCTGAGTACAAACTTTCAAAAGCCCTCAGTGCAGGAGGAGGGTTGTGCCTCTTGTTTTCTCTCCCTGTTCTCTGAAAATCTTTCCAGTCTCTAATAATAGATGTGAAGAACTGAATTCTAAAGCACACAACTTAATCCCTGGGAAATCTAATAGGGTACTTTAATTTTCCTGGAATGCAATGTTCAAGTGTATAGAGACAAAGGGACCATGCCTGACCCTGAAGCAGACCTCAAGGATCTGTTAGATGTAAAGATGCTTATCTTAGCATTTTTAGCTGCTTTATCTAATGTCACTTGCTGCAGTTCTTATAGTGGGTTATAATTCATAATGCTCACGAGTGAATAACTTAAAATGTGAATAGTATTTTACCCAATTCTGGTAGTTAATATTATACTAACTGTTTAGGTGCTCAGTAGCTATCAGTATTTAATTTTCAGTGACCATTCTAAACTTGTAGCCTCCAGATCAATAATTTAAATTCAAGTGTTTTATTTGGTTAGTTCGTTGTTTGTAAGTAGACTGGAATACTTCTAGGAAGGGTTTGTAGGCTTCAATTACAAAAGACACCACCTTCTCATACCTGAACTAATTTACACATAGCTTTGAAAGGTAAAGTTTAGCCATTTGAGGTCTGGATTCTATAGGACCTTCTTAACCCTGGCTGGGAAGTTCTGTGAATAGAGCAAAGTTGAAATCAACCAGCTGAATAACTCAATTGGTCTTTTCAGTCTTTTACAACTGGATTAACAGTTGCTAAATGGATATTAAATAGGTTTCCTAATACCAAATACATATAACAAGAAGAGTTGATTTTTTTGTTAAGATAAACTGAAAAGTATATAAAAATACTGGATTATGGAAATAGAAACTGTAAGTAGCGACTACATTCCATTTGACTGTCTTTTGCTAAGGAGACAACATAGCTAATAGATGCTTGAGCAATTATTCTGTAGTAACAAGAATTATTTTTTAAACATTATCTTCCATTGATACCACTATACATAGAATGCACATTTAAACTATATAATGTACATGCATGTTAATATTATCGCACACTTCAGCATGCACATACACATGCATGCTCACCTTATATACAAATGACAGAAATAACTAAATGGCAAAATAAAATAATGCTTCAAGTGGCATGGCACAGTACTAAGAATTTGTTTTGCATTCTGATCCATTTATACTACTGTTTGGAGCCAAAAAATTAGCATTTAGAAATCAGAATACTTTAATTATTGCCTTTGTCAGAAGGATGCTTAGTAAATCAGATAGCAATTTTCTGCTGTGTCACTTTCAGCCCTGGCAGAGACAGAGCTGGTGATGAGAATGTGTGTTTCCCACTACAAAGGGAGAGACGACTGATACACAGAACTGGCCATTATTCTCGACATTTTTATTTGATTCTTTATCTCCGCTGTGAGTTTGACCTTGCACCTCATTTAGACTGTCAATCACAGGGGTAAAATCCCATGCCTGAGTTCTTGCTTCCTCAGTGTATTAGCAAAGAAAAAGAATGGTTTAGAAAGGCCTTTGCATAACCCTTGGTGAAAACAACACACTTCTTTACTAAAAATGTGATTAATTACATAGATTAAGAATTTACTATCCAGTGTTCATATTTTCTGAAGTTTCAGTTATTTGCTGATGCCTAAAACTATTATGTGAAAATCCTAGAAATTAACAAATCATGAAATTCAAATAATTTACAACAGTATATCAATATACATTTTCTCCTTGTTGCTGATAATCTGTCACTGTACCAAATTTGTAGAATGAACCTTAGTTTAGGTATGTATGCATAGGAAACATATTCATGGGATTTCAGGCACCCAGTCTTGGGTCATACCCACTGTGGGTAGGGTGGGATCTACTACTGAAAACTAAAAAAGGGCTCTCTTCCTAAGAACAGGTGATGCTGAATATAGATGCCTTCAGCTTAATATAAACGGTCCTTCAGCTACACTGGTGGAATGTTGCAATTAAATGGCTCCAAACACAATTTAGCAGTTATTTTATATCATAAATGAATAAATTCTTAATTTAAACTTTGAACCACATAGTTCAATTTTTGTTGTTATCTCTTCCATGGGACCTAAGGTTGAATGTAAACATTTTAGAAACAAAAATTATTTCAAGAGTTGAAATTTAAAAAAATGTTGAGTTCTAATTGTCATGAGACAATTAAATTCACGCATAATATATTGATGCATATATTTGTGTGCACCTTATGCCATACTGCATGGCACATGAGATGCTACCCATCTTCTTTTCTTCACTTTTGCTTGGATTTATACAGAGTTCAGTTTTTGAAAGCCTACTCTAAACATTGGCTGGTGGATTCGCACAGGTATTAAGGGCATGACTTCTAGATGGTAACTCCTGCTGGCAGCAACACTTGCTGTAAGAGCAACACTTCAAGGGTTGATGATTTTACAGGAGCTAAGTAGGTCATATCATTCCACTGATTTGCTGATATGTAACACAGAGTATTTGTACATTCCACTGAGATCTGTAAGTCACACTTGTTCATTTCACTTTTCTCAAAATGAAATAGATTCCCCAAAATACATACTTGATCTGATTACCTTTGTACAATTAAATGATAGAGTCACAACAGCTTATATATATATATATGTTTGTTGCAATCACAAGTTCTTGTAATTGGCTCTGTCTTGATGACAGAAGAAAGGGACTGCCGCCTTTATAGTCCTCCTAAAACTTATACTTAAGACATCTTTTTGTTGACTCATTCAATGGAAAGTTCCAAAATCTGTCATGAATGGTTTCTATTTAAAAAACCCAAAAGGCTGAAGGTGTGGTTGCTAGCCTGTAGCACTATTAGGAGGAGATATAATCCTTCTGAGGCAGAGTCTAGCAGGAGGAAGTCCAGCCATTGGACAGATACCTGTGAGTGATGTATTGTTGTGCCTATCCCTTTCTTGTTCATTTCTCACTGAGCATGTGCTGTGTGCACTCCGCCATCACACTGCTTTACTATAAGCCCAAAGGGATGGAGTCATGTGAGCATAACTTGCATCCTTTGAAACCATGAGGCAAGTAAACCAACAACTTTCCTTCATATAAATGATCTACTTCAGGTGTTTCATTAGAATAACAGAAAGCTAGCTAACCCACACACAAAGATATTTTCATTTTCCCTTAGAGGAATACAATTATATGTTTCTAATACAACTGTGAAATAATAGGCAAGATAGTTTCTCAAAGAAGATGTATTTATATGTATGTCCTCTCTAGTAAAGAAACACAAAGCTTTGTAGCAAGCTTTCTTGTGGGCCACCAACCAGCTTCTAAATCATGACATGGAGACTTATGACTAGCTATGAATGCTTACCCTTACTTTATGCTTACCCCACTAACTCTCATAACATAAGTTAGCCTGTTTCTCTTCATGTATGTTTTGCCTTGGGGCTTTTTACCTTTCTTTCGTTCTGTATGTCCTATGCCATGTCTGTCTGTCTGGCCACTGCCTGACTGGTCCAGGGCATCTCCCTTTCCTTCTCCCCTGTTCTCCCCTCTCCCTCTCCTCCTCTGGAGCTTAGATTTCTCTTCCAACTCATTCTCTCTACCTGCCAGCTCTACCTATCCCTCTTCTGCCTAGCTATTGGCCATCATCTTTTTATTAGACCAATCAGGTAACTTAAGTAGGCTAGGTAAAACAGCAACATATCTTTACATAATGAAATAAATGCAGCATAAACAATTGTGACATATCTTTACATAGTTAAAGTAATATTCTACAACAAAGATTGTCCCTGACTTCATTGTTCAATTTTTTTAAATGATTTACACAAAGTGGACTGTAGCCATGGAATTCACAGTACAGGCCTGAGGACATTTCAGTGAATGTTTTCATTGCTGTTCATAACTTCAAGGGTGAAATGTTTCCTCATTCCTAATTGCAAACAGGGTCAAAGCTAGGCTATTAAACTATTCATTTTATTAGCACTTGCAGAGAAGATATGTTAGTGCCCAAAGACTTATTTTCACTCATCAAATGGAAAGATCTTTTAAAAACAAACAAACAAACAAAACTCACATTAATTTCTAAAAGATCTAGTTTTTAGGTCTTTACTAGTGATGGACCGTGAAGTTGGAAGCATTGCAGAAGTATGACAGTGGAAAATCACAGAGATAGAAACATATGACTTTGCTTTTATGTAGACTGATACTTGGAAAACAACCACAGTTATGTGACATAAGATCAACAAACAACTGTGGGTGATCCAACCTTTTAACATATAACAACACGATGTGATGGGACAGCACTCTTCATGGTGGAATGCTGAGGAAGCAACATTTAACCCCCTTTCATTATTTTAATTACTTTTACATTAACTACATAACGATGTAAAAAATAAGAGTTTTATTATATTTTATTAATTATTTACAATTATTTATTAATTATTAATTATTTACAAGTATTTCTTTCCAAAGTATTAATTTCAAAAATAATATAAAGTCAGAATTTCAATGCATTTTCTCAACAGGAACTTTGCTCAACTCTATACTAAGATTTTTACATATTTACAATATTTCTTAAGACAGAAAATGTGAATTTGTTAAAGGTTTTATAGACAAGATATTACATAACTCTACAGTAATATTTTTTTAACATTTTACATCTCTAAACCAAAATGAGATCAATTAGAGGCCTAGTAATAGTAAACACATTGCTTCTATAGTTAATTATACCAGAAGTATGTTACTGGAATGTTATTTTGTGTTTTAGTTCAAATAATATTAGGTTTCTTTTGTCTAAGATTTTAATTGGAGTAATGCCTTACATATCTTATACCCTCAAGAAGACTATAATATATTTGTAGGAAGAGACCACTCTATGGTATACCACAAGCTTACATTTAATCTTGGGTATACCATATGGATATATGGATAACTTACGGATATTTGATAGCTTACATAGCTTACTGCCCATTCTTTGGAATTTACTAAAAACAGTTGGTTTCTAAGAATTACATTTCAAAATGATTTTGAGGGAGTCTCTCTCTGTGTGTGAAATTAAATGGAAAAGTTTATTTAACTCAGTTCCTCAAATTTTACCAAAATGTGTGAACAATAAAAGGCTGAATGGGGCAGAGACAGTGAAGAGTGTAGATTCCATTCCCAGGCTCATACAGTGGCTCATAACCATGTGTAACTCCAGAGCAATGAATCTGATGCCCTTTGTTGGCACTAGACTGGCACATGATGCACAGCCATATATACAGACAAAACACTCATACACAATAATAATAATTATTATTATTTTTTAAAAATAAAAGCACTGCCTCTATTGAACTGAAAATGCAATAGTGTGCTTAAAAATGAAAAGTAAAAAATGAGAAAGAATTGCAACAAGTAGCCCAGATTCAGGGTTCAGGATGTCATTTCCTAGTTCTGAAATCCATTGTCTAAAATGAGGTAATGGGATTTTCTCACAGTGTCACTGTGCACTAATTGAAGAAATATGACTTCAAACACATCAAAGGTTGTTGTTTTATTATGGGCTTATAGGATATTCATCTCAACTTTTTTCAAATTTAATATTTTAAACTGAATCATTTAAATGCAAAATATAACTTATTTTTAGAAAATATTCTCAAATGATTATAAGTAAGTTCATTTAATAAGAAAACAAATAATGATTTATCTTTCAAGTTAATGTTTATTTCTATTTTCATGTTCTTAAAAATAGTTATGATGCATTTATTCTATTAGTTTTGATGTATTCCATTTTATTGTTCTGAGATGGCATGTCTGTATATTTATGCAGTATAGTTGATCCTTCTGCCTCAGCTCCTAGTACTAGTAAGATAGGCATGTACTACCATAAACAGCAAAAATAAATTTTCTTTAAAATGCATAGTTTTGAAACTTTAAAATTTTAAATAAGCACAGTTTAAATTTCTACTGACTTTCAGATTCTCAGACTCATTCTTCTGCAAAGCACATTAATGGCAACAATGATATAATTAATTGTATTTCTGTTACCTGCTACCCAGACTGCACTGGGAAGTCAGTAAGATCTCAATTTCAGCCCAGCAAGGTATGTGGCTTCTGGTGTTGTTAGAAGTTTAGCTTCCAGTCATTTATATCCAGAAGTGAATTAAATTCTTCTGGTTGAGGCAGCTGAGAAAAAAAATGTACTGTATGCCTTATGACCCTTTCTGGTGATTCTGATGCACCAAGAAGTCGGAGAACTCCTACTGTAGGTCAAGATTAAAATGTAAGATTCACACCTTTCAATCAGAGGCCTCATTTTAGCTTGTGTCTCTGTCATATTCTCTCTGTGGCATTTCTTTAATCAAAAAGCCCTGCACATTAGCTATGGATCATATACTGTATCTGATTGCTTATTAGCATTGTAAATGATTAACATTACAACTAGTTTTGTAAGAACATGTCATTGAAGTTAATATTAGTGAGTCTGGCCACATATATTGTTTAGCCTTATGCATTAAAGATAGCTTACTTACTTACTTTTATCAAAGTGAATGTTAAGACTTTTTTTTACATTTGAATACAGATTCATTATTCCACTATCCCTCATGCCCTGACTTTGATAAGTTAAATTGTATAATGAATTTGGAGAGAAAGAAATACTATGTTTGAAGATCTAGGTGAAAATGCTGAATTACATTTTAAAAATGTCTCACACTGCTTTCCCCTTATTGTTTTCATACAGATTTGCAAGGCTAGTCTTTTTGGTTGGTAACTTATTTACAGTTTGTAAATTATTTTCCTATCCCTTAATCTTGTTTGGAAAATAATCCTGGGAGGTGAGGCAGAACAGCCATCTATCAAGCACAACCAAAATGCTGTTCCCGTCCGTGCTCTAGGTCTTGAGGATACAGAGGAAAACACAAGTGAGAGCTAATGACCAGTGTTTGGAAGTCAGCAATAGAATGCAGGCTGTAAGAGATCAATAGGGAAGATCAACACTAGAACAAGATATCTAGATAAGACATGTAGAGATCATTGGAGACTTTAAGGTGTAGACCACCAGATCAGGCAATGTAGAGATCATTGACAAGCTTGTTAGGAGCTGCTTCAGTGTATGAGGTCAGCTGAACTAACAAAATACCTTCTATAGGAAAGTGTTCACCAACTTGTGGAGGAGAAAAGGACAAACACTGATATACACAATCTTTCTAGAATTTCAATGGAGAACAGAACAAAGAAATAAGCTCTGTGTGTATGTGTGTTTGGGGGGAATATAAAGCCTGTTAAAAAATGGGAAATATTACAGAAAGCATTTATGCTTACAACAATTATTCACAAGGCTGAAGAGATGGTTTAGCAGTTAAGAACATATAGTGTCTTCCCAGCACCCACATCAAAAATGCCTATAGATCCAGCTCCTACCATTTGATGCCTTCTTCATGCCTCTACAAGCATCTACACAGACACACGCATGCACAGAGACACACACTAGACACACATCTACAAGGATATGCACACATTGTGCACACATACACAAACAAACACAACATAAAATACATATTAAAAATTCACTAGAAAAGTTGTTTATTGAGAGAAAGGAAGCTTCAAGACATTCATAGTTCCTTAACGCTACGTTAAAATTTTCTCATTTTTTTCAGAATTCCTAAAAAGATCTGAATGTTAACTTGATTCATTTTTCTGAAAATTTTGTTTTTAAATTATATAATACTTATAGAGAGATATCAATGAAGGAAAAGAGTTTAAACTCATAAATATTTATAAAGACAAATTTTTAATTTTTAGTTATACAGTTTTAGGATTATTCCTTAAGACATTTTCACACATTTAATTTAAATTTAATTGGAACAATTTTCTATATTTCTTAATTATAATTGCCTAGATGTTAATTATCCAGTGTTACATAGCAGCAATGTGTGTTTGGGTATACATAAAGTAACTGATATTATAAAACCAAATATTACCATAGATTCTCAAAATCCAGTTATGCTATTCAAGAGATGACAGCTAGTGATTATCACAGTATGTAATTAAGGGCATGCTGTAAAATTTCAGTTTTAATTTTATCCCTTCATGTGGCTGGATGACCCATTACACTTTGTCCCCCACTGTTTCAGTCTGGCCCTCTGGAGTCTGGGAATTGCAGAGTATGTAAGTGGGAGGAGCAGATATCACATGAACCTCAGGGTTCTGGGATTTCCATGGGGGCACACGGGCTCACAGAGTGCACAGCCTTTGCTAAGCATGTCTGGTTCTCTAGTGAATAAGGATATTGGTGTTTCAGGACTTCCACTCCCACTATTAAGAACACACAAACAGAGTTTTTAATGTACTTGATATGAACAAAGCACAGCTTATATTTTCATAAAAGTAAGCTGCTTTCCCAATTAAAATGTTGGGAAGAATCTATGATCACTGATGATTTACACTTTATGCCATGAGTTAAGGGTCTTATTCAATTATATTCTATTTTAATACAAAAGAGACCAACAGATGGAAAGGTCCAGTAAGTTGCTTCTTAAACTGAATTGAGTATACATGTTCCCATAAGGGTGCTATCAAATGCCTGCTTCTTAGTACCAGCTTTGTTTCTGTTCTTAAATAATATTAAACATGCACCTTGATACAGATTTGAAATTCGTAGGCAGAGCCTGGACTCTACCAATAGAGTTTTATATTTAAATAATTACAACTAATATCAAACATTTGAAAAGAACCATCACGAAGATCAAATCTTAAAGAACTTCATGATTTCCTTTCCACTTCATGAAATGATTTCATTTGTAATCAAGGCTTTAAAACACAGTGACAGGGTGACAGGGATGGCTCAGTAGGGAAAATGCTTGCTGCACAAGCATGAAGGCCTGAATGCAGAGCCTCACAATTTCCATTAGAATAATAATAATAAACTTCTGGGCATGATGGTGGTGTATGCCTTTACCACCAGTACTTGGGAGGCAGGGGCAGGAGAATCTCTGTGAGTTTGAGGCAAGCCTGATCTACAAAGCGAGTTCCAGGACAATCAGGGCTACACAGAAAAACCTTGTCTTAAAACAAATAAGTAAAATAAATTGATCATTAATAATAATAAATCCTGGTCACATATGCCTTTGTAATTTCAGCATTGTATGGGACAGACACAGGAAGGTCACTGGATCATGCTCACCATCATCCCAGCTCAAGGTGCAGTTAAAGACCCATCTGTGATCTCTGTTCTTTAGCCTTGTGTACTGATGTATGCACCAAGATATGCTTATCTAGACACCATATTCATACACACACACACAGAGAGAGAGAGAGAGAGAGACAGAGAGACAGAGAGAGACAGAGACAGAGAGTGTGTGTTAAGGAATAAACAGTGGTTCTTTAGCAAAGTGAAAATGAAGCATTTACTAACAAGAATGTCTTTGGAATTCTCAGAAATTTCTCTTTATTCACTTAGAGCATAAATTTGGAAAAAAAAACCATCTAGCTTTTATATAAACTTTGGTTAACCAAGTTCAATAAGAAATTCTTAAAATCCAAGTGAGATCAAGGCAAGGAAAAGTGTCTACAACATGCTTCCAGGCCACTTACATTGCATTCATTTTTCTGTCATGGATTATCTTTCATATCTTGTACAAATAAATACTTCTTTGAATTCCTGAAGCTCTTCAATTTTCCCCCACACCTGCAATAAATTAAATTTTGATCCTTTCTGCTGATAGATTGGTGCTGCTTACCTCATAATTTTAAACTGAAAACTAATCACCCAGATCTACAATTCAGCCCAGCACAGAAACATTTAATGAATACCCATAGCTGTGTGCAGTAGTATTGGAATTGAGAAAAAGTTATTGTTTGGAGTATTTTATTGGAATATCTCTAATAATTGAACAACAAATGCATAAACTTGGAGAAGAGATTGGCTGATTGACAGGCATATTGTCAAGTTAAAGTCAAAGTTGCTTAAAAGTATACAATGAGGAGTGTACGAGGATATTCCCAGAGACCCAGGATACCTGATTGATTGTATAGTGCCTTGTGGGTAAACTATGTAAAATGTACACATGAGATTATGATTGCCTACACAAGAATGACAAAATGACAATACTGACAGACATATGAGGACAGGAGAAATCCCACATGTTCCCACCTCTATCACAGAGTTACAAGCAGTCAATGGCATTTGAAAGAAGGAGAGTCAATGACCTCTAGGGTCAAGTTCCAGCACAGGTAATCAAATCACAGGTGGTTAGTCATGGACACAGGCACACATAAATAACACTAAATTCATTCAGTAGGTTTTATATACATATGTATGGACATATCCATATAAATAAATGAAAAAAGTAAAGAAGAAATCATTGGATAGGCAGAAAAAGAAATTGAAGGGAAGAGGGGAAAGGCTGAGTAACACAATGCTCATGCAAGAAGTTACTAAAAATTATATATATATATATGTATATATATATATATATATATATATATATATGAGTCTATCTCCAAGTATAAGAAAAGTACCAAAGAGGTAGTAGACTGATGTCTCCTGGTACTGTTTAGGGGAGGAGTGTGTGTTCACACACATTCATACACCCCAAATAGAGAATGAAAGACATGTGCAACTGTGCTCTTAACAAAGAGTGTTTTGTAGCTGATAGCAAGAATAACTCAAGTTCACCGGAGATTCCATCACTGCCTCAAAGGTAGAGGGTGCAACAGATTGCAGAGCAGACAGTGTGCTGAGATCTATCTGCACACACAGAACCTGAATGAATGACTTCAAAACCAGGTCCCATAGCAGTATATTGGTCCTAATATTAAGACAGTTCTTGAATAGATGACTAGGGAATTGCAGAATTAGATGACTTCATTAATTAAAACTTTTTACTTAATGTTCTTTAATATGTCTGAAAGCTAGACTTAAAATATAATAAAACTCCTTAGACCTCATAGTGGCTTACAAAACACTGAAGACTAAAGCTAATTTGAGTTCATTAAGGCTTGTTGATTTTGTTTGTTTGTTTAACTGAAGGCAATTTTCTCCTATCCACATTCCTTAATTCTACCTGTGTTTATGTCCAGGGTCTTTAAGTGTATAGTTTGTGACTGCCTGTATATCAAGATAAAAACTAGCTAGTCTTTTCAGGAGACTTTTGTACTTGGATTGTATTTGGAATTCAATAAGGAACACCTTGCTGTTGTGTTTTAGGTGGAAAGGGCTCTTTCACTGTCCTTAGAGTTGATATTATTTCACAGTGGTTGGTGATTGCCTCCCGTGCCAGTTACAGAGGTTCAGAGGAGATTCCTTGCATAGAAACCCTCCACGGGTTATCCCTTGAGTCTCTCATCTTTATCAGTAAGCACCCATTTGCACAGTCAAGTTCAGGCAACTGACATATTTTCAACCTTTAAGTCACAACATTCCTCATCCAAGGAAGCAAAGATATCTAGCAATTAAACTGTAAATGAAGATGGTAATAAACATCTAATTAGTTAATGTAACACTTTACATATGATTTATATATACATATATATATTTATATGTACATATATAAATAAAATATAACATTTTATATAAGATTGGGACTACAAGACAAGTCTGTGGGTACGGAAAAAACAAAACAAAACAAAACAAAAAAGATGCTTTTTATACTCCAGAGCATCATGGTCTTACTTAAAGAGGCAAAACACCAAATGAATCAAATGATAGCACATGAACTGATCTGTTAACCATCTTTTTAAATAGAGATTAATAGGCACTGCTTGTGAGATAAGATCTTACATAGCACACTGGAAACAGCCAAATGTTTTATGTATACACTAAAAATATATTTTAACTTTAAAAAAGAAATTCCAAGCTGTGTTATAAGAGAGCATTTTGGAAGAAAGGGATCTCAAGAAATACTTTTGTTAGAAAATAGTTTCAAAGTCCCATAGTTCATATTGTAGACAGGGAGAGAATGTAAGCATGCATGGACTCTGTGCACATGGGGATCTCGGTGAGTCTTTTACACACTGGAGGGCCTTGAGTAGAGTTATTGGCTCTGGACTTTCTCTTCTTTATGTTCCTGCTCTAAGAGATGCGCCCACCCACCCCTCTCTTCCTTCTCTTGTCCCCTGACTTTTCTTTTATGCTGTCTGTGCATTTCTACCTGACTAAAGATTCACTGTTTACAAACAACTACTTCATTGCTAGAAGATCCCTGAAGTGGAGGAGACTACAGACATTGCTTTTGAGACCTCATTTTCAGCAGATTTCCCATGAGGGACATATTCCAAGATCCCAGTCAACACATAGAGCCAAAGTTAACATTGCTTTCTACTGTATGTATGTACTGCTTTTATACACACATATATTTGTAAGCTTACACCTTTTCCTAAAAAAAACAAAAAACAAAAACCCCCCCCAAAAAACACTTTGTAGCTTCTCTTTATTGCACCTCAAGTGCAGTATCACAACTTGCACCTCAGAGCCTTATTAAGTACAGTAAGGTACTTGATCATTCACACTGTGGTAAGTGTGATATGGTGATGTCTGTCTGATTAAGGAGATCTTAATAAAAGACTCATAGACCGGCAGTTGCATATTCCCTGGACAGGATGAAATGAGACTGTATGGGATTTAACCCAGAGTAGCATGCAATTTAAAACTTACAAACTATTTCTGGAATCTTCCATTCAACATTTTTGGATGGAGGTTTGCCACAGGTAACTGAAACCATGGAGTGAAACTACAGATAAGAGGAACCTGGGCACATGACAAGTATTAAAGTAAGAATCCAGGAAATAAAGATGTTAAGATACAACTGGTGTAGACAAGAAGTACAGTGTTAACTAGGAGAAACACACAAACACAACCAAGAACATTAACTACTATTTCCAATACATGTAAGAACAAAGGAACTCAGGAAATGCTCTGCATGTAAGCACTCACATATGCATAAGTACACTCACACACAGCCTGGTCAAGCATTGATTTGTAAACATCTAATTGAAAGCAGAAAGTTCATAATGTTGAAATCATTAGGGTTAGGGAGATGGCTCAATGGGAAAAACATTTGTCATAAGAGTGTAAAGACCAGAATTCAGCATTACATGGTGGCCCACTGTAATCCCAGATCTTCAGCATCCATGTAAATGCCAGTAAGGCATGGTGGCCCACTGTAATCCTAACGATCAAAAAGCTGAAGCATGGCCCCTGAGTTAAACTGGCTGTCTAAACTAGGTGTATCAGTGAGTCTGAATTCAAGTGAGAGACCCTGCCTCTCATGTTAGATATGGGTGGAGAGTGATCTAGGACATGGATGTCAACCTTTGGTCTCTGCACATATGTATACACACATGTAAATCTGCATGCATAGATGCAGGCATAATACAAACACACTCACACACAGTTTTTTTTAAAAGTAGTTGATTTTTGCAGAAAATCAAGACAAACCCTTTTCTGCATTTATCTATTTATACTGTAACCTAGGTGAGAAAGACATATGGAAAATTTAAATAAACCTAAAACTTTTATAAGATGAGCTAGATTTTCGGGCTATTCAGGTTCACTTGCCAGTTACAAAAATATCAAATGATAAATTGGCCCCAGGAGGCTTTCCTTTTCCTTGGAACCTAGAGACATATTAACAATTACAGAGGAGAAAGACAGAGATTTGAAAAGCCAGTGTAACAGCCAGAGCTCAGGAAAAAGCTGAGTCCTTACTTTGTAATAAGTTGTCTGAGCAAGCAAGATTTCATGCAAATAAGGCTTAATTCTCTGTTCATTTTTCTTCTAATGAGTATGAAAAGAATCAATTCCCTACATAGCCAGCCCACATTTTTGCTCATGTGTCCCTTTATACCAGAACTTAATGTTTTAAGCATGTTTGTTCCCATTTCACAGACAAGATAATTGAGGCATAGATAAATAAAATTGGTCTCCCATGTATCAGGTAGCAGGGTTTAGATTTAGAACCAAATTATTTATCTTTTCAAGGCCAAGATCTTATCTATTGTTCTGTATGCCCTGAAGTTAGCCAAAAGTGAGGGCACAGGTATAACACATAAGGACTTCATGTCTCTATGTACTAAATTAGGGTTGAGGTGGGGCTGCTTGAGGACAGAAGCAAGGCTTTTTGGCCATGACATTGTTGTGTTAAGGAGTTACTAAACTTACTAACCATGACTGACTTTCTTTCCAATTTGTAATATGACTGCTTCATACAGAATAGTTATTCTTATACCAAAACTGCATAACAAATTTCATCTCTTTAAAATATAAACAATGGGCCACTGAGATCGATCAGCGGTTAAAGGCACTTGTCGTGGAGGCTGGCCACTGAGCGTAATCCTTGCAAAGTGTAGATGGAGAGAATTGACTTTCAACGTTGTCTTCTATCCTATAGCAGGTGCATCATGGCACAAACGTGATTGTATGTGCACATGCAAATATACACATGAAATTAAGATAGAAATGAGGAAAATACACTACTGATTCATATAGAACAGAATGAGCTAACGGGTAAGGGAAACTAAGTTGGTATTTTGGTGTAAACACAGATGATAACAGACATTTGTTCTTGCATTCACTTTGTAAATCTATGAATCAATAAATTACTCATCTTCTATAATACTCATTTTCAAAAACTCTTGAAAGCTGCTAATAATGAAACTTGAAGACACATTACTTATAGAGTCAGTATGCTGTTTTAATGTATTATTAATTCATTTTACCATTGCTTCTTGAGATAGAGTACCTCAGCTGGTTTCAAACCCTCCTCCTACCTTGGTCTCTGGAGATAACTTCATCTTTACCTATCTCTATGCCTGGCTAGGATGACAATTTGGGGTAGATTATTATTTCCTTTGGGGTTTTGGTATATGACAATTTGTCAAGACAAATCTAGCACAAAATTTTAGAAACACTAAAACATTTAATAAGTAAGGTAAACCATATTATTTTAAGTTAATAAAATTTGTAATGAACAAAATATTAAAATGAAAGTAGAATCAAAATTTCTGATTTCTCTTTTTGCTTTCTATCCTAATGCCATTATTAAGAATCTGTTCTGGCCTCATTTCTTGAACTATTATGAAAGCCTAACACCTTCTTTTTAAACCCCATTTCTGCTGGGTGAGCACAGAACTTCCTGTGAGGTGACATGGCTGACACCATTTACCTGGCTGTGAGAAATAGCAGAGTCCTGTAGGCAGCTTCCTGAGTAATGGGTTTTATTATGCTGTAAAAAATCTATAATATGTACTTTGTATGCTACAGTGGTTGTCAGCATTCTGAAATATTGATGAGAGAGCTTCATTATCTATTTTTTTTAGGTAAGTGAGAGAAAGCAACATTGAGCCTGCGCATTCTCTCCGACTCATGCATGTAACACAAACTCTCAACTACATCAAACCTTCTGCCTGCAGCACCAGGTTAAAGACAATTTAGCTGAGCCTTTGGTGCCAAGACAAAATGACTGCTGACCTCATTTCAGCGCCTTCCTGGCAGTCATTCAGGGCACCAACTGGCACCCAGGGGACAGTCGCATGAAACCAAGCAAGGTGAGCCTAAGGTGGAAGGAATCTGGGCAGATACACCATTTCATGTTATCTACATTCTGAACCTGTGCCTGTGAAGGTCCTTCCCTTTGCTTTCCTGAGTGCTGGGCCATGGACTGATTCTGTCAGGCTCTGAATATGGTGTTTATGTTGTGAGAGAGAATGCTCCTCACATGGATTTTAGAGTAACGGACTACGTGAGCTCATGGAGGATAAAATGATGTACAAAGGAAACTGAACACAGAGCATGTGTTGAGCACTCTGAAGCGGGCCTCTGCTTCTGTACTCTCAACCAGACCTAGGGAGTGGATTGATTACGAGGTGGCATTTTTACGGGGATGGCAGAAACAAGAGAGGTGGGGAGATCAAGAATGAGCTTAGAGCAAAACGAGGCATGCATATTAATATGACATTTTTGTAAACTCTAATTATAAGTTTGTCATTCCCAATAACTGATAGCATTTGATACAGGTACAAGAAAAATTAAAGAAAATCTATTTAGAGGAAACAATTTGCATAGTATTCTTAGCAAATTAGGCTCACATGACCTGAAAACATCCAAATTGCCCCAAATTCCCTTTTCCTATTTTTAGTAAAATGATGCTAGACTCTTTGGCCTTTCCCTTAACTGTGTGGTGTGGTGTGTGTGTGTGTGTGTGTGTGTGTGTGTGTGTGTTGTGTGTGTGTGTGTGTACATCATGGTGTACTTGCGGAGGAGAGGGAATACTTTTGGATTTTGGAGTGTTAGTTCTGTCCCTCACTGTATCAGTCCAGGGAGTGTAACCCAGGTTTTGGGGCTGGAGGCTCCCACCCTACCATCTTCCTAGATCCTGCCTTTCTTTCTTATCAGTATGTTTCAGTATTTTGAAAATGTTTTCTTAGAGTCAGAGCCCTATCCACTTCCCTCAGAATTCTCTACTTCCGATGGGAATACAAGCAAATGAATATAACCCAAACTGCTTCGACCTTATTAAGTTCAACAATAACAACAACAAATCAAGTAAGTAATTTGGGAAAAATCTTCATTCCCCTGAGAGTAATTTTCAATCTGGTTGAGGCAATAATTAGTTATTTGTAATTTGACTTTTCCCCACCAGTCTGCTTTGAGTCATGTGATTAAGAACAATTACTCATCACCAAGACATAGTTACCTGAAAACTTCATCAGACACTTAAAAATATTCTTAAATATTTAGCAGTTTAGCATCATAGTTCCTGTTCCTGTCAGGGAATCACCATACAAGTCACTGAAATCCATTAATTGTCTCTGAATTATTTTTGTCCTGATTATCCCGTGCAATAGCAAACTAGACCACTAAAAAACAGCCTGATGGTAGTACTTTAGCTTCAGAGGCTGTGTTAAGTAATTGGAATATTTCATTCTGGATCTAAATGAAAAATCACTGCTCAGGCCTGAGGCTATATGTGGTTAAAGCACTATTTTCATTAAAAACTAGCAGTGATGCAACAACATCAATCTTGTCAAACCTCCTTCAGTTGTCTCCTGGGAGATATAATCATGGTCTTTTAGTGATGGCTAATGAGAAAACCTTATCCAGTGTCAACTCAGCAAAGAAAGCTCCATCATAAATACATCGCCCTACCTGTGTGAGAGTGCTGGTTCTTTGCATTTAGTGCTACAGAATTCCAAGGAAGGGTAACATAAACAGGATCCCTTGTGTTGTTCACTAAATAAATATTTCTTTGCAAACCATCTTGAGAGATTTGTGCTTTATGGAACATATACAGAAAACATTACTTGGATGTCAGTCACTAGTGGACAGATAGTCATGTGAAAGGGGCGGGGATTTTCTCTGTTTTTTTATTTCACTGGGCTGTGTTTGTTCCTTTGTTTTCTTGTTGTAGCCGACTGCCACTGTGTTGACTCATGAACTGGAACTCAAGCTGCCCCATACCACCCACTCAAGAGCTGGGATGGCAGGGTGCAGCACACAGTCAGTTGGGGAAGGGTTTAGAGTAAAGGGGTGGATGATCCAACTCCCATCAAAGAATCTGTATCTGTAAGGACAGAGAGATTCATACATGGGATAAGTTAGTAAAGTAATTTTGTGCTTTAAATTGTTGTTTATTTGTAGTTTTTTTCATGTTGAAGAATACAGTGTAACCAATTTTTAAATTTTTAAAAAGATTTTATTTATATGTGTGCATGTGTATATGTGCATGTGTGTGTGAGAGAGACTGTTTCACACACATATGCCATAGCATGGACAATGGAGTCAGAAGGCTACTATGTGGAGTCATTTTTCTCTTTCTACCTTTAAGTAGCCTCCAGAGACTGAATATATGTCCTCTGGTTTTCAAGGCAAGTGATTTTACATCCTGAACCAACTCCCTGGCCCAACCATCAGTTTCAGAATGTAAACTTGGACATTACAGCAGCTCCATATGACCAACTGGAAAATATAAAGTGTCACTTTATATGGTTAGCTCAGTATATTTTTATACCTATAAGATTGAGAAAAACAGACCAAAAAATATAGCTGTTACATAAGAACCATAATGCAAACAAATACAAAAACTGTAGCATTAAAAAAGAAGCAGCCACACAGCTTTAGACTACAGAAGCCAGTCAGGAACAGGTTAAATCTGGTACAAACCAGTCTCCTTATCACGGTCAGGGCTGGTGTGTGGCAGGATCTTAGGCTTCAGATAGCTTTGACCAATTGTAAGATACTCAGTTAACTATAGGAAATTCTTTCTGTATGGAGAATAATGGTGTAGATTGCTTCTCATTTAAGAACCATCTTTGACACTGCCAATACTTCAGGAGAAAAAAAATCTTTTCCAAGCATTTTGCTTAATTCTAACTTGATTTTTCTTAAAGCATAATGAAAATTACCTGTTTGTGGGAAGAAAACTCCAAAAGAAATCAGGATATGGCAATTAATAGATAGAACCCTTTACCAAACTCAGTTTCATTGAGAAAGTTGTGAATTACTGTATTTCAAACCCTGCTCTATCAGTGTGGCCCAGCTTTGTTCTGTTTCAGACATTCTCTTTAAATACAGATTTGTGACCTTGCTGCAGGGGAACAGAACAGAGACAAGCCACAGTCACCAGACACAATTACCAGACCATGGAGATTTTATTTTCTTCTCTCAGCCAACCTTAAAAACAAGTAGCCAGTTAAAAAATAGGGGGAGGGTGTTCTGATCCAGAGAACAATACTGTTATACCAGTCTCTGTTGGAATGTGGAAGTGCATGTGGACATTTGGAAACAAAATGTCCTGGCAAAGAAATATCTAATTGACACTGACCAGAAGGGCCAGGGTTGCTAACACACACTCATACCCGTGTTTGTTCACACCCCATTTTATTTTATCTTCTCCAGTCTCACCACTGACTACTGTGGAGGCACTCTGACTAACTCCTGCTTCCCCCTTCTTCCTCTTAAGCCTGAGCAGCTACCAGAGGAAGAACCTTCAGTCTCGAAGAGTAGGCCTTAGCCAATGCTTTGTATGCCATGCGTTTCTCTCATTTCTCTAAATACAAACAATACCACCAAAAGAAAATAGATTGAAAATTAGTTGCATTAGGGAATGTATATCACTATAACTGCCCCAAGAGATGCCCAAGGTACACACACACACATTAGAAACACTAAAAAGAGTAAGGTTTGTTGTGCAGGATTGCATAATTTCAGGGCTTTGGGGAAAGAAGCTGGAAGAAGGCCACTGGAAGAAGGCCAACCTGAGCTACAAAGAGAGTTCTAGGCCAGCCTGGGCTACAGTGTAAATTCTTGTCTTAATGAAAACAAAACCACAAAATAAATGTAAATTCCTTTGCATATATTTCCTCAACTTATTTGATCTACAATATTTAGAAGCATTTATACTCACTTTAGTATGAACAAATAAAATCAGGCAGGCAGCATCACTAAAACTGCCATTCTGTTCTGTAGTGTATACAAGTCTAAGGGTTCAAATATGGGTGTGAAAGAAAAAGGAGATGTTCTTATGAAAATGGGCTTAATTCTTTCTGAGGCTGCTGTGAAGTGGAGTTACTATTAAGAAAATTTGGGTAATTAAACTGTAATTACCTGCTTAAGAATCATACTTAAGTAAATGTGACTTGGAAATAAGCAATGGGAAACTATGAGCTCTCTCAGTTCACATTATTTTCTCAATTTCTCTGTGAAAATTACATAAAACAAATTATGGGAGAAACTTATGCAAAAAAGATCAGGAGAAAACCAATCATTTGAATCATCAAGGAAAAAAGCATGATCTCCTAACCAAGTTGGCAATTTACTCATCAAACTTTTCTTAGTTTCCATTTTTTTTCAGATAACAATGGTTTTAGCTTTTATTTTGTTGGTAATTGTTCATTGATCACCTGAGGCTCAGACTTAAAGGGGTGTCTAGTGTGATTATTTCCTAACTCTATAAGCCTCACTTCTACAGGGCAGTTGCTTCTGTGGTTGACCAGGAACAGATTCAGGGGGAGTGGCCAACTCATGAGTGGTCCAACTTATAGTCAGTACCATGAGAGGTAACCCATGCTTGATACTGCCTGGATGTAACTAGAGAAAGGACAGCCCAGAGACCCGGATAGAACCAAACATGACTGAGGAGGGGAAAAGCCAATAAAATGAACCCTAATGATATTGTGCTATACTCATATATCAGGTGGTGTCTAGCCCAGTTGTCATCAAAGGGGAATCATCCAGCAACAGATGGGAGCAGATACAGAGACCCACAGACAGTCACCAGGTAAAGCCAGATGAGCTCCTCAAAAGAGGTGGAAGAAGGACTGTAGGAGCCAGAGGGGTCCAGGACACAATAAGATTAAGGGCCACAAAATGAAATATGCAGGGCTCATAGAGCCTCACAGAGACTGAAGCACAGACCCTGTATGGGTCTGAACTAGGTCCTCTGCACACTCCTTATGGTTGCGTAGCTTGGTGTTCTTCTGGGACCCCCAACAATGGCAGTAGGGGGTGTCTCTGACTCAGTAGGGGGTGCTTGAGACTCATTCCCTCCATGGCCTCATCCAGCTGTGATAGGAGGGTTTGTGCCTAGTCTCATTGTATATCCCTGAGAGACATCTCTCTCTCTCTCTCTCTCTCTCTCTCTCTCTCTCTCTCTCTCTCTCTCTCCAGGAGGAGTTGATCTAGGAGAGAAGTGAGGTAGGGAGAGCAACTGGGAGGAGTGGAGGAAGGGGAAATTGGAGTTAGGATGTAATATATGAGAGAAGAATAAAAGCTAAAAAAAATTACCCACCATACTCATGGGGTTGACATACATCTTCCTGAACATAAATGGGTAGAGGACTGCTTTTCTTCTGAGGAAAGAGACAGGATTTAGAGTTGTTCTGGTTTAGAATTGACCAGGGCTCTGCATCATGAACTCCACTTCCGTGAGTTTGTAAACATTAAGATGCCTTTTTACAAATGGACCAGTTAAGGAAATGTATGTCAGTCTAGACATGGTGAGTACGTGGTAGATTCAGTTTACAGCTAGGGAGTAAGATGAACTTAATTTTTTTGCAGGAATCTGCCCTATTTTATTATTGTGAGAGAAACATTAATAACACAGAGCATAAGCCTATATTATTAATAAAGAATGGGCACCACCTCTAAGGGCAATCAGGGTAGAGGCAAAAGTTTGGGACCTGAGACTTAGCATCATGATCTCCCTCTGTTCCACCTTCCCTGGGAGTTCGAACATGGGGAGGGGTCTTCTGCAACACTGTACTGAGTCTGTTCATGATTTCTAGTTCTAGGGTGAAACCTCAATGAAAGCATTGGAGAGTCAGGGACTGATGAATCTCTTGACCTGAAGCCATATGTGTAGACTCTACCCATGGGCATAAGAGTCAGTCCTAGGTTGGAAGTAGCTGGAAGGAGGTAACAAATGGCCCTGCATCCTCAACATATACAATAACCAGAAGGAGGTAGCCAATGAATGGCCTCGTATGAGTCCTCAGCACATACAATCTGATGTAGGCTATCACATTAGGCTGAGGTTATTATTAATTGGTAGCACTCTGACATGAATACCTTGGAGAACTAGTTTCAGCTTTTTTTGAGCCCCAGAAAAATCCCCTTAATTTCAGCACTAGAGTCACTTCCCTCTGTGAAGAAACCATTGGTATTCAAACTTTACAAGCTAAAGCAACTTAAAATTCATTTCTTAGGTCTTCATACAGATCCATGGGCTGATTGTGCTTGCTGTCCATTTGATTCATCCATAAATGGTGACAGGATAGATTACTATGCACTCTCCAGACTGCTCCCAAAAGTTAAGAGGATGAGGAAGATTGAAAGAAGAGAAGGAAACCTTGCATACTAGCAACATGTAAGTATGCAGCTGAGCACAAGCTTCTCCAGTGCTACTGCAGACACTCCACTTGTCTTCTATGCAATAATCTTTACCATTACCCATGCCATTCTGCCCACAGGCTGACAGCTGAAATACCTTAATAGTTGCACTGTCTTTACTCTGGTCTTTGTGTTATAGCAGTCATTTTAATGTTCTAGAATCTAGTAGATATTTATACACTAATAGCTTTAGGGCCTTAATTATTATACAACTATTTTGTTGCTTGAAATTCATCCCATTTTTACCTTAGCTTAAATATGATTGCTTCTACATAGCATTAATTAATAGAAATGGAAATATCAGCACTCAAGGATGTTTGGTCCTTCAAACACCATTGGAGAGAACCTAGACTCATAAATTTGTTGTCTGACTTATTTAGACTTAATTTTATCTGGAGCTGGCCAGGTAAATCTCCAGGTATTGCTTGTTATATTTGCTACATCATGTGCCTGTAGTCCCATTTCTTTATCAGCAAATGCCACCTTAACAAATCAACCTACTAATAATTATTTCCTATCTTTTTTTTTCCTCTGATGATTCTGTTTCTACACAAGGATATGTTTATATAAACAGCAAAGAGAATAAGTGGTGAGCTCCAGGAGTGTGAGCAGAGCAGTGCTGGGCCCTCAGAAGGCTGCTGGACACTGTAGCACAGCCAAAGTCACTCACTAATTCAATGACCTTGGCTCACCCAAAGAGCAATGAAATTGTTTCTAGTTACCAATATAGTTTCATGCTCCATTTATTTTCTATGAATCTATCTCACGATATCTATCTAGTACAGATCTTTATATCATACCCTGACATGATTTTCTTATTTTTTTTAATGAATAAGAGTTTCTAAAAGTAAGTAAAGAAAATTTTGAACCAGAAACTCACTACCAATAAGTGTGAAATTTTAATTTCCAGGAAAAAAAGTTAACTGGTTAGTTCTATCTTCAGTTATCAAAGAAAAATCTTTGCTCAGTTAAATGCCTTTAATTTCTGGTGGCATAACTCTCACAGAAGTGGCTGCCAGTTCTGCCAGCTGTTTGCCTATTTGGTTCAGCTGCTTTTATTTTCTTACGTGTCAATCTTTATTCATGTTCATAGCCTGGCATTCTTCTTAAATGATTTACCAAATGCAATTCTTGATCTTAAGAGAAACTTATTCTATCCTAACTCTGTTGAGAATTGGCATCTCGATTCCAATCAGAGGCAGTCATTTTGTTCTTTAATGAAGGAAGTGTGTGTTTACATGGATATAAATGAATGTCTGAGTGTGAGCCTCATGGAGCTGTTGGTGATCTGTGCAAAGGAAGAAAATGCTGTTGTTACATCAAACAAAGCTCATGTAGTTAAATCAGATCATCCATACTCTGGGACTCTCACTCCATGAGGAAGGTGATGAAGCTTTTTGAGCCTGACTCACCTGCATGAGCTGGGAGTGTTTCAAGTTTTCTGTTAGCTTTTCTTCAGACAGACAGGAAACACTAGGTGACCATTAACAAGAAGGTCATGGTCCCATAGGCAATAAAAAGGCATTTCAAGAGAGATAGCCATAATATAATAATTTATAGAAACAATTTCTATTAGGGTATAAAGTCTTATTACTGGAGGGATACAAGTCCTAAAAAACAAGACTGAGAAATGAGATAAGACACACATCTATGTGACATTGGACAGATCTCCAGATCAGAGGCAGACAGTGACAATTCAGCATAAGGGTATGGGGCAGACAGGTGAACGATCAGAGCCTTCTGTCTGATCTCTGAACAGCAGAATGGGAGGCAGTAAAAGAGGCAGTGTTTGGGGGTCCTAAGAGCTTTTGCTCTATGTCTCTACTAATAAAGAAACAGCTAAGTGAGCACATAGTGTTTGCTATGGAGAAAAGAAGTCTGCCAGCATCATCTGCAGACATGTTTACTGGTGAACTACATCTACCAAGGAGTTTAACAGCACTTGAAGTGGTTAGAATCTTCAGCACAGGTAGAGGGAAGGATCAAGAAAAAAAAGTCATAATCAAGGCAAACACTGTTGGTATGGTGGAAGATAATCTCAAGAGAAATGAGTAGCCACGTCTGTCAAAGCAAGCAGGATAAAAATTATGCAGAGATTTTCAGAGGATACAAATAACAAACACAAAAAATGTAATATTAACTTGACAGATTGCAGAATAACATTGCTTATCAGAAACCACGGAAATATACTACCGTAAATCAGTTATCCTGCACCTGTGTCATTTCATTAGACTGTGAATCTAAATTTTCCCCCAAATATTCTATTCTTAGATGTACATTATATCTGGAGTGTACCTACAAAAGACTGGACAATTTTGCTGATTGTTCAGCTTTTTCCCCCAGTAACTGTTATACATATTTAGTCCAGAAGCTATTAACTTTATACTTACATATCCAACTATAGCATTAATATATAGCCACACACTATATACTGTGAGACCCATTAACGATCTTTGAATGAGAAATGACCTGCAAGTCTCTAAGAGAGATTTAGAAAACAGTATTCATTTTCCTGTAGGGTGGTCAACCTAGCCACTGTATCACAGTCATATGAGCTACCACTCACTTGATGCTAACCTTGTTGAAGTTAGCTTATCACTATACTTAGCCCTTCTGTATCCCAAGTAAGTAAAGTGGATGTAAAATACCCATTGTTCATTTTGTGTCTTGAATAAACTTCAGATTAAAAAATTGTACAGATGAATATTGGACTGCCTAAATATCAGGGTACCCCCAAATCAAAAAGAATTTTGACCCCAAACTCAGTTGATATAGACAACTTTGCATCAATAGCTACAAAAAGCAAAATTAAAAATAAAGCTATTCTCTGTAGAACAAACACCAGAGAGAGAACATGCAATTGCTCAGAGCACTTGGGATGAATTTCATGCTCATTTACATGTCTATCTGTCCTATCTGTCCTGAAGGATCTGCTGGATGTGGTTCAAATAATTTACTTTAGGACAAATGCTTTAACATAAAAAAATGTTCATAGCCTACATTTCCACAGGCCATGTTTTAAACTCCTCATTGCAAAATTCTCCATCCTGGGCTGGAGAAGCAGC
The DNA here is from genome assembly GCA_004025045.1 of Sigmodon hispidus. NCBI lineage: Eukaryota > Metazoa > Chordata > Mammalia > Rodentia > Cricetidae > Sigmodon > Sigmodon hispidus. The sequence continues at coordinate 43,395 of PVIH01001996.1, read as the reverse complement.
CAGACATTAACAAGCAAATTGAGTTCTATATTTTCTGATTCTGTGCTTTATCTCCTACCTGTTAAATATTGTAATGAATACTGTAGAGTTTGTTCATCAGCATTAATTAGATTTCTAAATATTCAACTTTTCTTGGAGATAACAAAAGAAGATACAATGTCCACCGTTCCTCATGACTGCTTGGGAAAGAAGATTCAAGATTTTAGGGAAAGAGATGAGAAATAGAAAGTCCTTTCCCTGGCCCCAACTCTAATTCTTGGCTGTCTTCTCACCCTTCACTTTTCATATACTCGTCTCTGTCTCCCATAAGGAGTAAGGTTCCTGTGGGATAAGCCTCCTCCATGGCATCTTCTCCTGTATGTCCAGCTACCAGCCACAGCGTCTGGTTCCCAGTTTCCATCCTTCCTTTCTCTGTCCATCTAGCTGTTTCATATTTAGTTCATCCATTGATCATTATCACACAGTGAACACCAGTCCCATTATCAGCACTGCATCACTCATTCCCATCATCATCATTGCATCACACAGTCCCACCATCAGCAGTGCATCACTTAGTCCTATCATCATCACTGTGTCACTCATTCCCATCATCATCACTGCATCACTCAGTCCTATTATCATCACTGCATCACTCATTCCCATCATCATCACTGCATCACTCAGTCCTATTATCATCACTGCATCACTCAGCCCATCACCATCACTGCAACACTCATTCCCATCCTCATCACTGTATCACTCAGTCCCACCATCAGCACTGTATCACTCAGTCCCACCATCAGCACTGCATCACTTAGTCCTATTATCATCACTGCATCACTCATTCCCATCATCATCACTGCATCACTCAGTCCTATTATCATCACTGCATCACTCAGCCCATCACCATCACTGCAACACTCATTCCCATCCTCATCACTGTATCACTCAGTCCCACCATCAGCACTGCATCACTTAGTCCTATTATCATCACTGCATCACTCATTCCCATCATCATCACTGCATCACTCAGTCCTATTATCATCACTGCATCACTCAGTCCCATTATCAACACTGCATCTTTCATCCCATCATCATCATTGCATCACTCAGCCTTATTATCAGCACTGAATCACTCATTCCCATCATTAGCGCTGTATTACTCAATCCTATCATCAGCACTGCAACACTCAGTTTCTCATCAGCACTGCAACACTCATTCCCATCCTCATCACTGCATCATTCATTCTCATCATCATCATTGCATCACTTAGTCCCATCATCAGCACTGTATCACTCATTCCCATCCTCATCACTGCATCACTCATTCCCATCCTCATCTCTGCATCACTCAGTCCCATCATCAGCACTGCATCGCTCAGTCCCATTATCAGCACTGCATCTTTCAGCCCATCATCATCATTACATCACTCAGCCCATCATCAGCACTGCATCACTCAGCCCTATTATCAGCCCTGCATCACTCATTCCCATCATCATCATTGCATCACTCTGTCCCATCATCAGCACTGTATCACTCAGTCCCATCATCATCACTGCATCACTCAGCCCTATTATCAGCACTGCATCACTCAGTCCCATCATCAGCACTGCATCACTCAGTCCCATCATCAGCACTGCATCACTCAGCCCATCATCAGCATTGCATCTCTCAGTCCTGTCATCAGCACTTGTAATGAATGAAACAATGTTCCTGACTTTATGTATAATAATATTTCTACTCATATAACATTTGATTATCACTTTCTTAAATCTCTGATATCAGTACATAATGAAGAAAAAAGTTGGAGTTTGTGAGGCACACAAGCCCTCACTTCACCTTTTCAACTTGATTTTGTGGAGCATTCCAGCTACAGTTGCCTAAACAAGTACTGGTTACATCTCTCTCTGGCACTTCTTTCTTTCCTTGCAAGAACTGTGTTGGATCTTCAAGGTCCAGTCTGAAGTTTGCCCCATTTTCTTCCCTGCCCCAGCCTCACTTAACTGATCTTTCCTTTGTGGTTGTGCTTGCTCATACTTCTGTCATTTCTCACACTCACAGAATATTATAATTCTTTGCCTGCATATCTGTCTTCCCTCGCAGGTTGTCAGGTTTTTAATTGCAGGAAGAATGATGTAGCCATTTTTGGTATCTGTAGTCCCTAGCAAAATTTCTGCCACATGTGGCTCAGTAAGGGCTTGCATAATTAGGGAATAAAATGGTGTGGGAGAGAAGTCTTTCAGAATAGCATTGGTAATCAAATAGTTAATCATATGCATTCTGCATCGAGAATAGTAAGGATTCAGTGTAATTGTTGGATGGCAGCTAAGGGGACTGACAGTGGATGTCCCCAGCAAAGCTTGCATCAATCAAAGCAAACAGGATTGCCTGGCTTCATTATAATGAGTCTTTGCTCCTCTCCATCCCTGCAGAGTGAGGGGGAAGGAACTCTAGATATATATCATCCACTAGAGAATGAACAATATAACTCCTGACCCCCTTCAGCCCATGAAGTTAGGAATAAAATGAAGGAGGAAGAAAGAAGCGGCAATAAATAGAGAACAAAATGGCAATAAAAGTCTTAGAGGGTCAATACAAGCCTGTGCCAGGCCTCCCATGATTTACAGGCAGACCCTGTGATAGAGCTGCTCCCGCTCTCACCAGCTTCAGTGATGACAGTCACCAGGAAGTGTGCCATTATTTATGGAAGAGGCCATTTCAGTTGCTGCGTAAACTTCAGGGGAAATTAATGTACAGCACTTTAGTCAATGAGACACTGAGGTTTCTTGCCCTTCCTTCCCAGTTGCTCTGTAAACACCATCAGACATGCAACTAAACAGCCTTGAGAAGGGAGGTACGCGGCTATCACTGACATTTCAAACTCGGAACCATGGCATATGCTATGTATACACAGCCAGCCCTCACAGATGAAGGATCAAACAGCATTTTGTTTTTATTTTACTGCCACAAAGCCTTATATTAAGAAGTAAAGATTGCTATTTCCCTCAATACACTACCCTGCTTGTCCATTTTAATGTTAGTTACACTTTCACAAGTTAGGGAAGTTTATAAAACTACAGCTTACTGGTGTTTAATGATTGTGATACACACCTCGTAAATAAAAGTATTCTAGCTCTGTCTCCCACCTCAAAGGTTATTACCAATGCGCTCATTTCATGGTGAACATGGAAAGCTGAGTTCCCACTATGGTTTTCCTCCATGTCCATACAGAGCCAATTCTATTAACTAAAATTGCCATTTTCCTGGGCAAATGGTTTGGGTTAGGCATCCTCTTGAAGCATTTATTCAGTGAGTGTGAAAGGAAGAGCTTTGACTTGTAAATAGAGCTTTATTTCACTTTTTTTTGTATATGAATGTTTTGTCTCCACTGTTATCCTTGAGAGCTCACAACAGTCAGAAAAAAAGAGTGTGAGAGGCTCTGGAACTAGAGTTACAGACAATTGTGAGCTGCTAAGTGGGAACTGGGAAGCAAATCCAAGTCCTCTATAAGAGCAGCAAATATCCTACTGCTGACCTATCTCTCCAGCTCCTGGTTAGTATTATTCTTGACTAATGTAGCAATTACTGCTCAGAGAAGCTGGATCAATGGAATAAAAATAAATCTGAAGCTTTAAATATTACCCCTACACAGGAAAGCAGAAGTCCCTCAAACACAACAAATAACTTCAAATTATGTCTCAGAATTAAAAGGCCACAACAACAGTAAGATTTAGCCTATTTAGAAATTTAAAAGATAAAAATGTTTAAAAATAATGTGATAGAGCAATTTTTAAGTTAAAAGAATATATAACTTTTCATAAAATAGAATTTCAAAACAAGAGTTAGCTGATGCATGTATGCATTATGCATGCATGAAGTAGAGGCCAGGGAAGTGGCAGAGCACAGGGGCTGAGTGCTGGTTCCCACCAGGAATATCTGGGATGGAAGAGTAAAGTGTTTTCTCCTTGACACAGGTAAAAGTGAATTGGGAGTCATTGAAGGAATGAAAGAATCTCTGTCCCAAAGCACCACTCATGGTTGTCAAGATGAAACACACAATTCAGGAGAAACAATGAATGACTTAACACTCAGGGAACTCTCTAATGGATTAACACTAGCTTAGATTTTTCTCAGTGACTTAAGAGCCAGGACAGCTTATGTTTTACTTTTTCCTTTACTTGGTTGTTGTTAAACATCACCCCCCTCTCAGCTAAACAATTATGAAATGTTTTGAAGAATATATCCTATGTTGACAGGACCTCACTTTTGAGAGCAGTCTCCTTGGTCGGCTTCCCCAGGAATCAACTTTGGGAAGGAGTAATGTTACCTGGCCGAGGAAGAGAAGTAACTTCCAACAAGAAGCATTCTTATTTTGTGGGAATTTATTCTTCTGCCCTTAGAACACTGCTGCATTTTTTGCAGTGATGCATGCAGGTACTATCCTGGTGGAAAAAAGCCTCCTGATCCTTACAATATCAACATATTTGTTGAATCTATTTCTTGCTTTCTTTTTCCCTCCCTGTTGTTTTAAGGGTAAATTTCCAATTTATATCATCCAAGTTTTATTAATTTAGATATATTTATTGTTTGATTAATAATTCCTACCAGGCAATTAAGATCTAATTAATGAACCATGAACTGGAAAAAGTTTGAGATATTTGGCATAAAGAATTTAGCCATCTGAAGGACTTTTTAAAAGCTAAACATTAAGGCTTCCCTTTAAGGTGTATATTACATAAACATCCAGAAATATTAATGAAAATATCTAAATGTCATCACCACAGCAAGCAAATCAGTTTTTAGCAATTTACATTCTTTTAGTGTTTTAAATAAATATGGAGGACAAGAAAGACATTTTGGTTAAATAGTTAATTGATAGCAGAGCTTGCTTTTGGTCCTTTCAGATTCCTACTTGCAATCTTATATATAACATGTAGGTAAATCTGTTATTAGCAGTAATGCCAAAGCAGTTAAGCAATGTCAAAACAAGAGACAAGACCACAGCTGATGAAATGTTGTTACCTTCCTATTCTTCAGACCTTAAAATACATAAAAGAATTCACTCTGAAGACAACCCATACAAGTGTGGGGAATGTGGCAGAGTCTTTGCTAAGCTGTATACCCTTACTCAGCACAAGTTTGTGCATTCTAGAGAGAAACCCTACAAGTGTGAAGAGGTGGGGAAGCCTTTGCTTCTAAATTTTCCATGACTCAGCACAAGCTATGTCATATTGGAGAGAAATCTTACCAATGTGAAGGATGTGGCCAAAAGTTTTACTCTACTTCTGACCTAAAGAAACATAAAAGAATTCATTGTAAAGAGAAACTCTACAAGTGTTAAATGTGTGGGAAAGTGTTCTCTACTAATTCTTCCCTGATTCAGCACAAAATAGTTCATAGTGTAGAGAAACAACACAAATGTGAAAAGTGTGGCAAAAAGTTTGCCTATCCTTCAAAACTGAAGAGACATGAAAAGATTCACGGTGGAGAGAAACCCTATATCTGTGTAGTGTGTAGCAAGGTCTTTTGTAGTCATGCAGAATTTTCTGTACACAGAGATCTCACACAGTAGAGAAACCACACAAATGTGAAGAATGTGGAAAAACCTTTTGTATGCTTTCATATCTTCCTCTGCACAAATTACCTTATTCAGGACAGAAATCTTACAAGTGTGAAGAGTGTGGAAAAATGTTTTATTCTACTTTAGACCTTAAGAAATATCAAATAATTCATAGTGGAGAAAAACCATACAAGTGTCAAGAATGTCACAAAGTCTTTGATAATCAATCAGCCCTTAATAGACACAAGACAGTTCATGCAGGAGAGAAACTCTACAAATGTAAGGAGTCTGGCAAAGTCTTTACCTATTCTTCAGACCTTCAAAGACATCAAAATATTAACTCTGAAGATAATCCACACAAGCATGAGGAATGTAGCAAAGCCTTTGTTAATCTTTATAGCCTTACCTGACACAAGACAGTTCATACTCAAGAAAAATCCTACCAATGTAAAAGTTTACATATCTTCAGCCTGTAAAAGATATCAAATAATTCATTCTGAAGACAAATTTTATAAATGTCTGGTATATGGCAAAGCCTTTGTTAATTGTTCAGAATGTATCCAACTCAAATGAATCCATAGAAGAGAATATTATTACCTTAATTTTTTTAGAATATCAACAGGAACATCCAACTTCCACCAATACAAATGCTAAGGATGTCAGCAGAGAACAGTGGAGACTTCTCTTTGCTGTAAACTTCACTTTGGTTTGCTCAAGCCATGTGCTTAAAACTACCTTTGATTTATGACTCCTTTTTCATAACTATAAATGTCCCATGAAACTGTTACCATGTCATAACTTAGTCTGTTGGGTGCCCTGAATCTGAGATTTAGGCTGTGGCATAGATACTGTTGTGCCCAGAAGGGTCATCCAAGCTCTTGTAATATATCTCCCCTGGGTGTGTAAGAAATTTCATAAACTCATATTTGTCATCAAGTTGGACTTTGGTGAAATGGTATGCATTGATACCAATCTGGGGTGAATGGGCATTTGTGTTTTTCTCCCCCATGAAATGTTAACAGAACACATTATCTGTCCTAATTGATTTCAGAATAAAGAATCAATTTTTTAGTTCAGAAAAAAAAGAAATGTTACCTTTTTGATGGGCAAATAATAAAATCTACACAAATCATAACCATACAGTCCATGTGAGTCTTCTTTAGTTAAATTTTGTCTTATAGGAGAATACATGTTTAAACTTTGAGGCTACTGTTTATATGTGTGTCAATAGAGGCATTAATTAAATCATAGGGAGAAAATGAGTGTGGTTTAGACTCATCTTTATGGCTGCTTTCACTTATTTATGATCTTAAACTACTAATAAAAAGTTGTAATTTTACAGAGGTATTTAAACATCAAATGGCTATTGTTCTCTCCCTCCACAAGTTTAGAGTCTATAAACCCAAGAGTATCTTATCAGTGATTTCAATGCAGAATATTGGTGTGGGACACAAGGCTAATGAGCTTCTCAAATCACCTTCTGGTGAATAACTGTTGATCTATGAAGTGCTGGACTTTACACACCATGAGAATGTCAGTGCAGAGTGAGCAAGGGAGCTTCAAGCGTCGTCCCACCCACTTAGCACAGAGTAGTAGGGGCAATCCAAGCTCAGTGTCCACTTTACTTGGCAAAAAAAGGCAGCAGGACTATTCAGTGACATTAATCACACTACAGTAAACTGTGTTCTCAGATAATAGAACTTGACAATCATTAAACTTCTGTTAAGCACAGGGTTTGATGAAAGTTGTCTTGAGCCCTTTGGTAATGAATAACACATAGTTCAGTCTATGCTAAATTAAAGGTAAACACAGCCTCTGACTTGGTTTTTGTTTTGTTTTGATTTTTAAAACATTATGAGATGATTAAAAATTCCATTGTACTAGAGTACTGATGCAGTTGTGATGAGTGTTCATTTGTAACTGTTGGAGATGTGAAATGATGAAATTAAAGATGCATAGCCTTTTAAATTGCTATGTGTGAGAATACTGCAGTAGGTACCACACAACTAATTCAGAATCTTGCTAGTTAATCAAAGTAATCAATAAATACCAAGGAACAGAGCTAATTCACATTAACGCTACATTTGCAAAACACAATTATAAAGTTTACAGTCAGGAAACTTTAGCAAACTAGGAATATGACATTTGATTTCTGATTTCATCTGGGAGATAGTGTTAAAATTTAGAGAAATATGGAAAACAGTAAAACAAATATGTTTTCTTTAGCTTATTAGACATAATTTTTACAGGCATCAATGTTAAATCACATTGGCATTTATTATTTTTCTCTAATTTATATATATGCCTTTTGTTATTTTTTAAATTCTTCAGTTTCAAAGATACTAAACAATCTTTCAAAAGAATGTGATCTTAAAATTCTAAAAAAATTATTAATTTATTCTCTAAGAAATGAATAAAACCTCCAAACTGGGTAAAGACTAGTACTTACTTAAAGATTTCTAGAAATCATTATATATGTCAGAATTTATAAAAAAAAAAAAAGAAAGAGAGAGAGAGAGAGAGAGAGAGAGAGAGAAAAGTTCTTAGTTGAAATAATTTTTTTAAACTACAAGTAAGTGAATATGTCTTAAAGCCTGTAAACAGCATAAGTACAGAAGCAAATTCACACTCAAATTAAGCTACATAGATGAGAAAATGAACAGACCAGAGGAATCATACTAAACTTCAAGATATAATCATATACTTCAGATGATATTCACAGACATAAAACTCTACAAGAAGCATAAAGGATTTAAGCTGTACCTACACAGAAACCAAACCCTAAACATCTTCCTAAAACATATAAGCTATTATTGTGTGAATCTGCACACTGAAGGAAGGACATGCATGTTAAGTCAGGGAAATATGTTCAAGCTTCGCTATTTTCTTATCTGCTTCTAAGAACTGATACAATCCAAAGAACTCCAGACCCATTTTTAACATATATATATATATATATATATATATATATATATAACTATATGTAGACAGTGGCAAGCTCTAGAGATTGTATTTCTAGAGCCAACTTCTGGATGCAGAAGATACTCTGTTATCTGCAATAACAGACCTTAAAATTAAATTTAAAAAAATAGTTGATTTGATTGTTTTTCTTACACCCAACATCCACCCACCTCCGAGCTCAACAATTTATCAAAATACTGAACTTTTTCTATAAGGAAGGAAGTGATATAACTAATTGAACTTCTCTCATGGCTGAAAGTAGCTCAAACATTCTACCCTGGATTCTCCCAGGCTCAGTTTTGTCCAGCACAGGTGTGTTTGGAGACAGACCTTGGAGGTTAGCTCATAGACCCCTCAAGGAAACCCTGCTGGAACATTTTAAAGGCTCATTTCTACTTTTATCAGCCTGGGAGAGAGACCAGTGAGCATACATAATACCTCTCTAACTCTCAATTAACAAATGTTAAGAAAGCTAGTCTTGACAGAAACTGATTATGGGGTAGAAATCCCACTCCTTTGTTCCTTCAGGACAGAGAGCTCAACAAGAAGATTAAATCAGTCTTTGAAGTGGTTTACTGTCCCAGTGACCTTCTAAGTCTGAGTAGGCAACATGTTTTGTTTTGTTTTCTCTCACTAACTTAAAAAAAAAATCAAAAATGGACTGGAATCTCTTAAGATCAGTTGATGCCTAGAAGAGATTTGTTGAAGAAAGTTTTAGCATAGTGTCTTTGCAAAACAGGTCATAGAAATAAAATGGGTTTTCCATTCACAAGGAATGCTAGGCCAGCTTAAAGTGCTAATGAAATGTTTTCTTTTAATCTTACTACCAACTACAATTTCACTTAAATATTCTTACACAAGATAACATTCCATATGCTTATTGATTATATAAGTATATATAACTATACCATAAATAGTTCCACACACATGTCTTCAAAAGTTGATAGGAGGTGTGGGGCTTTTTGGATTGAAAGACCTACTTTACATATAAATTGAGACTTTTTTATGCATGCTTAGTAAATACCCTATATCTCAATGTAAGAAACCCTACAGAAAGGGCCCTTGGTGTAATCAATCACATAAAATCAAAACAGACAGCCTTTTCAAGTTGTGTGACATTTTTCAAAGTTCATCTCTGTGTTTGGATTTTTCACTATATCTCTCTATTATTTCCCTGGAAACAGACACCACCAACCTTGGTTCCCAGATCTTAATATTTCCCCTTAATTGCACTGGTTGATCAAAGCCATGGCACTGGATCTCTGTGTAGGATGACCCATTCTTTCTTTCTCCAGGCACCCATTCTTGGGTGCCCAGAGTGAGCATCCAAGAACCTGCCCTGAACCTGATGGTTCTCTTGCCTCTTAGACTTCCTTCCTGGTCATTGCCTCATGACTCCTACCATTTTCACTATTTAAGACTGTCTCTTACTATGGTTCCTGTACAGTCTCTTGATCCCTTTTTGTATATCAGAATTCCGAGGGGAAAATAGAAACAATGTTATGCAACACTTTATAAGCAACATATGGGTAAACTAATTGATTCTAAAATTCAGCCAGGGTTGAAAACAAAAGCAAACAAACAAAAACAAAAAATAAAGACAAACAAAAAGAAACCCCCAAATTTACCAATCTATTCAGTCTTGTTGGCAGTTCTGTTCTGCCTCTATATTTTGGCATTAGTACAAATTTACAATGACGATTATTAAGTTTCTCTCTGTCTGTAGACTTCTATCCCATTCTTCTAAAAGAAGCAGGTAAGAGTATGTGATACCTTCGTTGGCCTGTTATCATTGCTCCCAGGAATGTCTCTGCTTATTTGGTTGACTCAGATCATTCAAATCCTGGGACAAGAAACATTGATATCTACTTTGTCTTTTCTCATCAGTCTGAGACAAGCTAGCAAATTCTTTTTCCTTCTTCCAGATAGCAGAGCAGTATATTAACTTGTGTGAGTAATTCAGAGTGTGTCTTATACAACCCTCCAGCTGCTAATCTTTTCTGAGTTGAAGTGCCATTTCTTTATATCCTCTTCGGCTGGCTAAAGAATCTGCTTTTCTCTGTTTTCTGTCCAATCATTGTGCCTGAATAGGTACACATTGATTCCATTAGTATTCCTTTATTTTTCTGCTGCTACATGACGGACATCAAGAATCCTCAGAAAAACTTTGCTAAGTACTCCATGAATCTCTTGACAAACAGAATGTTATATTAGAATTCACTAGCTTGTGGTCAGCATCCTTTCTAGTATTTTGTGACTATAATTATTGTCCCATGAGTTATATCATGCCTCAAAACTATTGCCACCTCTTTCATATATTTGTGGTGCTAGACAGAGGCAGGCATGAAACTTGAACTCTAATGTAGATAAATGTGTACCTTTATATATTTAATATAATAAATCATAAAGCATCTGGCATGTAGTATATTTATATTAAAGTATCAAATGTAAGTTATATTTTACAGATGATAATTTAGAAAAAAAAGCTTCATGAACTAAGATCTGACAACAGGTTAATAGCAAAGCTAGAAGGAATTCCTCATATCTAATAATGTCACTGCAATTATCAAAAGCTGCATGAAGAAATAAACATGGTGGTAAACTATTATTGAATACATATATCCTAGAGTCTAAATCTTCACGTTATGTCCTGTATTTTTTATAATAAGGTGATAAATGGTTAGATGTAGATCTTTTAAAAGGAGACTGAGGATCATCAAAGTAAATGGTAAATGTTTTCTCTAAAGTCACACACAGAACAATTAATAAAGACTAGGACCCCAAATCTGTCCATCACCAGAGCACATAGCTTTGCCATGGATAACCTAATTATAGAATTAGAAAGATTATCTAGCAAGAATCTGTGCAGTAACTAGGAACTCCATCAAATATAGTCCCTCAAACAGCCTCCTCTAAGTTTTCATTCTTTCACAATGGTCCAGATGCCAATGTAAAAATATATCCTACAACATTCTCCTGGGCTAAGAGATAAACATGAATGAGGGATGTGAAGTATACTAGGTGTACAAAACCTTGCTGGGTGAACTACTCTTATAAACAGCACCCAACTGATAAAACAGCCCATAACTGTTTAGGCAATGATTAATTACTTTCTGTTTCTGTTATTCAAATGTAAAATACTTTTTAATAAGGACCAAAGGAAGGCAGTGTTGCCTCCTCTGTGTTTGGTTCAATGTTGAAATCTGAAGCTTAAACTCAGAGTGGAAAACTGAGACCCAGGCTGCAAAGGATCCTGGAATGTTAAGGGCAGCAAGACCCAATTCATCTCAGAGGTTTCTTTGCCCTGGTCATAGTTAACATGCCTGATGATTTGAAGGCATGCCAACCATCTCTGATTCCCATACTTGGAACTAGGCATTTCACATAGCTTTGAAATCACCATTAGTCTGTGAAATCATATACACATAAAGAGATGAAAATTTTTTTTAGCCCAGAAAAGAGCTTACATCATGCAAAACCTCTCAGGCAGCTTAGCTTTTCTCTACTGTGTAATTTTCTATGTGAATAAATATCCATGTAAGGCTGATAACCATAAAACAAATGAAATATTCAGAAACTCATTATCCCAACAAATTAGTTAACTATGTATGTTGTTGCATTATTTTAGCTAATGTCTTAGCAAAAATACTACTTACATCATTAAACAAATTATACCACAACTGCAATAGATATTTATATTTGAGAAAAATATCCTGAGTTTTATAATGAAAAAGATAGAAAGCCACGTTTCATTTCAGGACTCATAAAATTTTAAGAGGATAGAGAAAATTACTATGTTAGAAACATGTGAACATATGCCTTATTTTCAATATTACAATTAACTGTTAATTTCATTAATTTGATCTATAATGTTATGTTTCTATAGGTGATACAACTTGTATTTTTATAAGTAAACAAGGGGTAGATGGTGATTTTTAGGACATATAAAACAGTCAATGTGTCATAAGGAAATTAACTGTATCTTATTGTACAAAATACAAAAACATTCCCAAATGGTGATTTCACAACTCCAATAATATAGTTGACATGTTTAAGGGAGAAGATTTAGTGACTATTTTATTTAGAGGGAAATGCACAAAACAAGCAGATCATGTTGGAATTTAATTTAAAAGGCAAAATAAATTTTTTTTATTAGTAGACATTAAACTTTTCTGAAAAATGTATACGAATGATCTACTTTTCAATATTTTTTTTCAAAATGAAGGTCGTTATTTTCAATATTTCAAGAAGTACTGAAAAATTTGGGAGCACATGTGGCTGAATTGCTTAGTGGAAGACTGACTTCCCTGGTAATTTCCTATCTTAAGTTTTTCTCACAGCCCTTCAACGCCTTCCCAATGGAGATGTCATACACCATGCAGATTAATCAGAAAAGAAAAATTCAAGATTGTGGGAAAATAGACAATAAGTAAGAAAAATGTTACACTGGAAATAAGGAAAACACTTGAAAACAGCTGCTTCATTCACCCCCTGAGAGGTCCAACTGCTAGCTCTTCAAGAATAATAAGATGCCCATGATAACAAACTCCTGGGACACTGATAATGAAACAAATGGATTGTGCAATGTCACAAAGGACAGACCTACATTCCTTATCCTAAGACCTGGCTATGTAACCCATAAAAATAAAATCTTTGCAGCATAGAGAATTTACCATGGCTTCAATATTTACTCAAAGTGTTTAAACCTCACTGACTTTCACTTATTAATGACCACTGCTTATCATTGCATGTTGAGAAGAATCTTGTCTGTCTTAAAAAGGATGAAAACAAACCAGTTATTAGTCAACCTTCTAAATCACAAATTTTGAAAACTCTACAATATAAATAAACATGATATGTACACATTAAAATACTATGCTTATAGTCTCTCTGAAACTCTTTATTTAGATATATTAACTATACTTTATGGTACATTATATACTCTATGGCACACAACTTATATTTTTCTTTGAAAGTGCTGGTCACATGCATGCATTTATCTATACTTACTCAAAGTCATCCCCATTATCTTCTTTATACCCTCCAGCTCCTGTCAATACCAAACTTCTTCTCCCTCTTCTCCTTATGTTCTGCCTCACCCCTCCTACCCCTTCTACTTACAGTTCTCTGATTCTTGTTGGTGATGTGACCACTGCATCTAATTAGGGTTCTTAATTAGGTGCATAGGAAGGAAGTGATTCACTTCAGCTACCATGGCAACTTAACAGCAGCTTACTGAGCACCACCACCACCCCTTCCCAGCAACAATGAACTAACTGCCTGTAGCTTCCCAGGGAGCACCTCCCTCCTCCATGAGCAAATGTTCACAGGTTCAGTCTCACATGGGTAGTCAATGGCAGCAGATGAGTTCATGAGTTTAACAGTCGTGTCCTTTCTAGAAGAGCACATTCACAGCCCTCCTCTTCATCCTCCAGTTCTTACATTCTCTCCGCACCCTCTTCTGTAACATTCCCCGGGCTTTGAAGGGATGACACATACTCCCTTTAGGATGGAGCACTCAACAACCATGAGCGAGCACAACCAAAAATGTTGTGAAGTCAGTAATCTGATCTTCACCGGCCTGCATGGACAGGTGGGAATAGACACACGTGCTCCTGGAGGACCAAAGGAGTCCTAAAGAGGTCAGAGAGCAGAAACCTTAGACGAATTCACTAAAATAGACATGCAGGAAAAGATGTCTGCTGGACTAAAGCACTGGGACATAAAGAGACAGCCTGTGGTCATACATTCTGTGGTCTCACTCACAATGTTACTCACTGTCTGGTTTTTCTGACCTAACCTTCTTCATGAGCGCTCAGGGGCAACATAACTGTTTGAGTCTTGTCAACCATCTGATGACACCATAGTCTTGGTACACAGTATATTATCGGAAGTATTTGTTGAATGAAGTGATTTAAGATTAAAGCTGTGTGCCTATTGGAATAGAAGCAGGGAGAAAACCATGAAAAAAAGAGGAAAATTAACAATTTTAAGTGGATGGTCATAGCTTCTTCCAAGGTGAGTTTATATGTACTATTATTTCAGGGATTCTAAGTGTTCTATATTCCCTTGACTCAGAGAGAGGGGTGGAGTCCACAAGTTTGTAAGCCACTCGAAATCAAAACAGGCAGCAACAAACTGTGGAGTTTGAAGCTGTCTAATTTAGGAGTCTGCAAGACAGGCTCAGTCAAACCAGCAAGTGGCAGGTGCAACGTGGAGTTGCCACAGTCATAGAATATTTTATGCATGATATGATGTCAGATTCATGATTCTTTGAAGTACACAGTCGACAATATTTAAATTAAAAATTAAATACCTAACTTCCTTATCAGTGAGAAAATTCAGAAATAACATGTTTGGCTTATTTTAATAGTTTAATTCTAGATATTTATTAGCACGTTTATAGTATGCTTTATGACTTAGAGTGATTCCTTTACTAACACACTGATTTAGGGTCCTACAGTACTTGCTGATTGCCTCTCTCTGATGTAACATGAGACTTACAAAGTTCACTTACACCTGTAGAAAATGAAAAGTTCAAAAACTCAAGACCACTAGTCTATAAAATCTTGTTAGAAAAAAAAAAAAGCCTATTCAACATGTCTGAAGTGCGTGAGTAAAAAATCCATGACTATTTTTATGGTTCTTCCTGTGGGCACATTAGTAATTTGGCCTTACATGTGCATACTAGACAAGTTAAATGTCAAGAGTAGATAACAAACAAATTTTTAAACATGTTGGCTATACTTATTTTTTATAAATGTTATTCTTCTTATCTGTTTGTTAATGTTTCAGTGCCATCAACAATGGAGGTGGAGAAAATCTGTGGATAATATTTGTGCCTCTTTGTCGGGGTGAGGAAGATCAGGTATCTAATTACTTTGTTCCCAAGAGGAGCAATAATTATGAAATAAAGGAAGCTTAAGCTTCATAGCTGCTCAGCTGCATGAGTCACTTCCAAAGACCTCAAGGGGCTCCAATAATGGTCACATACTTTATTCAGATAATTAAATATCCTCTCTCTTTTCCAATTTATCTGCTATCATACATTTCCCTGGAATAAGTAAATTGGGGGGTAATGCATTTTGGTATTCATGTAGGATGGGTTTATATTATATGTTAATTTAAATTTAGTTCAGTTGAAATATTTAAAACTCAAGGAAATGTTGCAATCTTTTTCTTTTATGAAATGGTCAAGATGTACACAGTCATTTAAAGCATAAAAAATTATGTGTGGACACTTCATAAAAAAAATCAAACTAATTACATTCCTGAATTTTCTTTTTTTCCAGTTTCTATATACTCTTAATTAATTGCAAGTGTATTTTTAATCTATAGTAATTGATTTTTTAAATCCATGATGCTGTAGTGAGCTGTCGTCCCTCACTATTACCCCAAACAGTAACATCAAACATGATTAGAGGTGAAAATTCCAAGACTGTGTCTTGGATTTACAGACATCTCCTAAAAGAGGCACGAAAACCAACATTCTCTCTCCTAACTAGCAATTATCCAAGAAATCTTCAGGCAAAGATGAAAATAAACAGGCATAATCTCACCTTTACCTGACAGTCCCTTCTCATATTTCAACCTTATCCTGTCCAGAAAACAGGAGTACAATCACACCATTTAGGAAGTAGTGTTCACTCAGTACAAGGAAATGTGAAGGCAACTCATGAAACACCAAAGAAACCACTGCCACCTTTAGAACAAAAGAACAAAAGAGGCATTGTACTTCTCTCACCTGCCCCAGAAACCTTCTCCTGATATATCTGAAAAATATTTCCTTGGTACATAACCAATATCAAAAGAAAAGCACACAAGGCCCTTATTAAAAAGTAAATATGAATAGCATAAACACACACACAGAGGCACGTATGTACACATGGACAGACACATGCACCACACTCACATGTTCATATATGCACACTATGCACATACATAAAAACACACACAGGCATATATATATGCACACATATATCAAAACACACAAACACACCACACACACACACACACACGAGAAGGGGTTGCTAAATTTACCCAGGCTAAATTTGAAATCAAGATCCTCCTGTCCTTTTTGTCCTAGTCTTCACTAGCCGGGATTATTTGCCTATCCTATTTAGGCTTATGAGTGGAATTTTAATGAGCTCAGAACACTAGGTGAAACTTATAGACATTTGTTCCCATGGACAGAACACATGAAACCTCCAAATATTCACTAGTTCACACCCAAACAGGTGATTCTGTAAAAAATAAGTCTCTGCTAGTCAGTGGATTTTGATTCTGAATTAGTTGGCCCATTAATACTGAGTAGTATGAAGACCAAGCTGCCACACACAGCCAGGGCATAGAACAGAGTCTCCATGGCGACACAATGGACCAATGTGTGTGCTGAGCTTGCATTTCTTCCTATAGACTAAGGGCATCAAATATTTATTTCCATAGCAAATGAATAATCTCTACTATTTAAATTACAACACTGAAAAAAAATACAGACATATCACATTAAAACCAATAACAATATAAGCAGGGAGTGGTTCCATTTGGCTCAACAGTTGGCTGGCAACAGTTAAAATTATAGAATGAGAAAAAGCAACTCATATAATGTGCATGTTACTGTAAGTACTGACACACATCTATCTACCCTCTTATGTACCATCATGATACACACAGCTGACATGTATGAAGTATTCTTTCTGCCTCAGACAATTCTGTAACAGCTTCATATGCATAACCTCAATCTACACAGCATTCCAAGCAGGTACTGTTATCATCCCTATTTTATACCATGAAATTCAGGTTCAGATCATGGAGTGATTAATCAATGGCTCAATGACACAGTCTTGGCTAGAACACAGACTCCTGTCCAAAGAGCATAGGAGGGCATAGCTCCTTATCTTTAATCATGTGAAATGAGCCTACCTCCAAGTTTGCTCCGAAGAATTCTAATCACAGTCAATCTATCCTTAATTTTTAATAAATTTTCTCATTTCTCTGGTACTTGTCTTAACATAAGATTTAGGAACAGAATTTTCAGAGATTCATTGTAATTGGGGACTTTTAGCAAGATGCTTATATTAATATTCAAAAGAAACAAAATGATTATGAAAATTCCTGGAAAATGAATGTTCTCCTTATTGTCTCAGTTGCTACAGAAAAAAAAAATGTTCCAGGAATAAGAGAGATCTCTCAGTAGCTAAAGGAAGGTGGCATAAGCCTGAGGACTCCAGTTCAGATTCCAGCACACATGTGAAACACTGGCCCGGCAGTGCACATCTGTTATCTCAGCACTGGATGGAGACGACCAGAGACCAGGAGGATCTCCGAGGCTTGCCATCCAGCTGGTCTCACCAATTATGAGCTCCAGTTTTAGTGAGACTCTCGCTCTCAGAAGACAACTGGGGAGTCACAAAGGGATTCATTCCACATGGACTTCTAGCTTTTATATCTGTGTGTGCATTTGCATACATATGTGCACACACATGAACATGTACACATGCATAGACCACATATTTACACACAATAAAGAAACAAAAAAAAAGAGTTTAAAAATGTTCTCCATTATTCTGTTCTTTGGGTAGATATAAAGTGAATGAGCTTCTCCACAGAAATTTCCTACTGCCTGAGACCTGGCTTTGAAACCTCAACACAGACTGTAGTAACTTAGAGGGGGTTAGGTAACAATAGAAGCCTGTCAGGTACATATGAAACAGCCTCTGAGTGTAATGTCTGGGAGGTAGCTGATTCAAATCACTAAAAACTAAATTGTCTACAAAGACTGATAGAAAGAACAGAGAAGGAACAAAAAATTAGGGAGCTGGAAACATCCAGTTCTATTTCCAGTTCAGCTTCCTTGGGGAGCTGCCCAAAATATCCTGAGCAGGGCCTTTGCCTGCCAATTGACAGAGAGATACCCGGTACAAGGCAGGGTAGAAAAATGGCAAAGGCATGGAAGCTGCTGCCCTCTGCTCCCCTTCTTCATGTTGAGACCTCAGTAGGTCCCATGAGTCTTCTTTTTACCAGCAAGAATTACTGTGGCATTAGCTTGAACATCATGGAATGCTCTGAGCACCATGAACTCCTCTGGGCTTCTTGTTTTGTTGGGAACAGAAACCCCTGTTATTTGAGCACTGTGGCCAGGGGATGTCTTTTTTGGCATGAGCAATACTGACAGACTTGGGGACAAAAAGATAGTTTCTTTACAGTGTTTCTAGGAAAAGTACTCCAGCAATGCTTAGATGATGAGTATGCATGAGAAAATGTTATTGATTTTAGAATGATAAGAACATGGCCAATTTTTAAAATACCAAGTTATTTTAAGATGTCTTTTTTTATAGGATAAAGTCTCATTTTTTATTCATGTATCCGCTTGTTCCAACTCCCTTCCCCCTCCCGACCCCTCCAGGTCAGCCTTCAGCCTCCCTCCTCCTCAACCCCCAATCCCCTCCCCAGAAAAAGCAAGAGGTCCCAAGGTGGATTAGCTCAGCATCCACTCCAGGCAGGTCTGATTTCCTCATCTTAATATCAAGACTGGGTTAGGTGTTTCTCTGGAGGAAATGGGCTCCAAGGTGCCAGTCCATGCACAGAAACACAGTCTGAACCCTCCCCTTGAGGCTCCACATATTGTCCATGCCAGTGGACAGATGCCTCTCCTTGGAGGGCTTAGTTCCTTTTCCAGATGGTTCCCAGGTGGCTGTTCTTGATTGAGTGAGCTCCCCAGAGCTCCAGTCAGCCATCACTGCAAGAATTTTCCTCATAGTGCCTATCACCTTGCTCATATGGAGTCTACTTTATAAATTTATAATATATATATAATTTATAAAAAAGTACAGAGATAGTGTGCCATATAACTGTTTTGTTTCTCCTATTATTGACATTGTGTGTGTGTGTGTGTGTATATATATTTAAACAGCACTTTCTTACTTTCTGTTGCTATTAAGCTATCCAGGCTAATCTTTGTACTTATGTTGACTCACTACTAAATAGAGATTTCATTCTCATTCCTTTTGTTGGGTAACATTATAATGAAGTATTCAGGAGCTTGGGATGGGATTCACTTTGTATACAGCTCTCTAAAATGTTTCTTTAAGTGAAGTGTACTAATTCACCTCTGAACAGCTCACATCTTTCCCTGATGACTTCTGCTTTTCCTTTTCTTTAAATGTGTCAACTGACAATATCCTTAAGTGATCACTGCTTTTGGCAAACGAAGGCAATGGGAGGAGCAGAGATGCTGTCTTGCTGAAGTCTTGCAATCTAAGGATTAAAAGACTTTAAAAAACTACAGAAAAAATAAAATAAATTCAACCCTCCAACAACATCATCCTTCCATCCAGAGGTGCTGTCCACATTTTACGTCCATGCCAAGCTGCATATGTCTTTATTGAGTATGGCTTCTGGGGGCAGGTCTGATGTTATATATATATTAATTAAATCCAATACAAAATTGTATATATGTCATATTTAATTAAACACAGCACTTGTAGATTATCATTACTGCCTGATGATAGCATGGAGGATTAAAAGTTGGTCATAAAAACAGGATAGAAAAATGAATCAGATGTAACTTCTAGTATAGTTATGTTTCCATTTGTATTTGCTTTCTTTCTAAGAAAACATAGGCAAATAATTCATTGAACAAAATAAATTATCTGTTATTTTTAGAAACAGAGGCTATTCCAGTGAAATCTACAAAGGAAAATCATGTTTATTATTGCTCCTCACAGACCAATTAGAGTTCTGCCAGCATCTCAGTCTCTGGCTGGCTAGAAAGCCACATATTTTCAATATTATCCAATCAACATAAACGTAATAATTTCCTAAATCTGACATCAAGCACAAATACTCTAGGAGTTTATGAATGAGACTCAAGTCACACTTAAGCATTTAGAGGCAGAGCACACAGCACTTAAGTGAAAATGACATTTTAGAGGCCAATGACACTATTCAATTAACATGAAATTTATTTACATGGAAATCTCGGTTAAGTGTGACAAGCTTTTTATAAATACACAAGTTAGTTCCTTTTAATACCTGGTTAGTCTTCCTAAACTAAGTGCTTTGATTTCCACTTTAAAAATAAAGGTTAAGTGATCTGTTCAAATACCCATGTCAAGTGTGAAGAATAGAGGGCATTTTTTTAGCTGCAATTTGTGTAGAGAATAGTACTACTGATAGTTTGTGTATATCAGGTTCCCATGGAGAAATAGCTTAGATAAACTGATCAATGAAGATCTACAGAGTTTCTAATACAATGACCATTTACAATGGCATGGACAGGAAATGAGGGTACTGCCAAGGCTATATATGGAGTGGTTATACCATGCAGGAAATGCCTCCTTCTTCTGTATGAGAAGGTCATGAGAAAAGATACTAAATTATATGGAGTCATTTTACTTCTTCACTCACTGGGTGCCTTGGTTGGTCTTCCATGATCCACTAAAAGGCAGGGAGCCATGGAAGAGCTTGGTGGGCCTCACTGATCTGCCTCTTGGAGCATAGAACAGGAAGGTAGAAAGGCCAAGGCAGAGCAAAAAGTGAAGCCCGAGCAAGTGTCAAGTGTTTGCTCTTTACTTGTGTACAGAAACAATAGCTAAAGAGAAAAAGAAAATCACATTTTCTATTGAAAACCAGCAACATCATTCTAAGTGAGTAAAACTCAAAGGTGAATCTGTTCTTTGGTCATATGGAAAACAACATGGAAAAATTTAGGTAAGGCTTGGTTCATTGATGGACTGAGCCAAAGCAACCATGCTTATATTTAAAGTGTGTGTGTGAGCCAAAGCAACCATGCTTATATTTAAAGTGTGTGTGTGTGTGTGTGTGTGTGTGTGTGTGTGTTTACCTCATGTTGGTTGATACACATTAGGTGTCTGAATCTTTATTTCTCACTCTGACTACAGAATTAAATGTGCTAAAACAAATGATGAAAATCTTTATGCCTTTTCAGTCACTTTTTCAGTTTTACAGAATCTATTGTTAGAATGTAGAATGTAGAATTAAGTAATCTGATTAATGTAGAATAAACTACAAAGAACTAGAAGAGACTTTAGTGGGGTCATAGACATAATGTCCTCACAGAATGAGAAAAGATGTTGTGCCAGGTAATACTAAGCACATTTTTGAAAAATACATGTTTTCAGCATATAAATTCACTTATCTGCCCATTATTGATTATTTTTGTCCTGTATTATTTCATTGTCATGCAGTTCACTTTAAATTATTAAAAATCTTTAACAATACATGACTGATTCTATATAGAAGTCCAAATGGAAATCATTTTAAATATAAGCAGTACTTTACAACTAGATCTATTTCCTATACACTGATCTCAACATCATATGCCAATTTCTAACAAAAAATATATAAATACTTTCTAAAATATAGAAAAAACATGTTCATTGTCATAATTTGTGACTTTCTGAATCAAATGATGACATTTCACCCATCTTTTCAACCAATGGGATCATAAGGACATAGTTTTGCCAGTAACCATTAGCCCAGAAAAATCAAGGATTAGTGAGAAATGCTTTCTTCTCTATAAAATGCAGTCAAGTATAGTGCAAACTGTCATGGTAAGTAAGCATGCTACTGAAAAGATGTCCTCCCAGTAGGAAGGCCAGCAGGAGAAGACTGGGGGAACTGGCCTGTACCACCAAGCCTTGCTCCCAAGCAGAGGAAGCTCAGAGGACCTGAGACTAATAGATGGAAATGAGGCTGGAGCACCATAGGAAGAGAGGAGCTGGTGTCACATATGGAACTTATTCTCTCACAGTGACAGGCTTTTCTCATTTCAGTTGTGCTCACATTCTCAAGATGTTACTCCAAGTTATTTTAAGACAGTGTGGCGGAAGGTCTCAGCAGAGCTCCTCTTCACTCTAACACATAAAAGGGAAAAGCAAGCAAAGGAGAGGATTGCAGGATTCCCCACCACCCCTTCCCCAACTGGACCACATTTTTGGAATCTTCTTGCTCTTGTTATTCATCACAGATGAGCAATGCTCACAGACACTCTGGAGGCCCCTTCCTTCCTCCTAATCCTATCATTTACGTCCTCTGCTCAGCTCCTCCCTCAAGGATATATTCTGTATTAGTTTATGAGAGAGGTCTCATTTTCCTGAGTGTCACATGATTACTTGGCCATCATAAGTCTTGCCAGGTCAGAGGGAATTCTGCTTCTCTTAAGAAATGCTGAACCTAAGATAAATCTGTACCAAATTTTCCATGGTAGCTCAGCATTGATTACACTGTTCTCTTTGGCAGGATATTACTAAGTCTTATTCAAAGTTCTTGACAATATTTAGTGTTTAATACAAGGAATATAAAGATGTTTACTAGTATTTTCCTTTTCATGCAGCCTCATCTCATATACTTGATTAGACCATTCAAGGTTCTTACCTAGGTTCTTATTTCACTAACAATTGAAAAAAGTGAAATCAAAATATACTTAGGATAATGTAGACACTGAAAAAAAAATAAGCCATCGTCAAACAAACTCATCACAATGATGCACAGAGTCCTGAAGAGCAGATGATTTGAATGCTCAAATTAATCATCATGTAATTTATACTCCCTGTTTCCAGTACTGAGAATGCAGAGTTGAGCAAGCAGAGCCCCGTTCAACTTCACCAAGCTTACAGTCCAGCATATACAACAAGAAAGCAAATGGAGACTACAATATTAAGCAGTTCATGAACAATCATTAGTGATTAGCAGATAAATTTGCTATGGAAAGTTAAATAGCGCTCTGTGGTAGAATATTAAAACATGGTGACCTCCGTATTCAAAATAATTAATAAATGTCTCACAGAAGTATAAGCCAGTACCTGAAAGATGGAGTGTCACCAGATAGATATCTAGATCTGCTGGGAGATGACATGGTTGTGACTACAGGGGCAGAAATTGAAGAGTCCTAGTGGTGTGTCAGTGTAGGAATCGACAGAAGTCTACTGATGTTGGAGTGTGATACATCACTATGAGCGGGGCCCCAGATGAGTTTGGGAAGAGTATTTGTTATATCTGTATTTGATTCTAAGTGTGGACTATCCAGCCAGAGAAGAATGTGATTTGATTTCTAAGGGTTTGCATGTGTTAGTAGTGGCTGTTGTGTGGAGAATGTGTTTCGATAATGTTTTAGGGAATACTATAATGTTCTGCTTGATGGTGCCCAGTGCCACTGTGGTAGCGACAAGCACAAGAAAAGACTGAAAGACAGAAGATATTTTTGGAGAAATAGAACTAATTGGACTTGGGAACAAATTGAATGTGAAGAGCAAGAAAATAAGGGACCTCCTTGAAGTTTTATGGATGTTGTTGTCACTTAGGATCTGAACCAAAAGAGATAGTTGTCAGAGGTCCCACAGAGACATGCCTTTCAGAAGATGTGATATGCACATTTGAGCACTAGCCTGGTGTCTGAGAATGTATAAAGTGGGTAGGCATTCAGAAGAGGTAAGGCTGGATGGAAGGGCTAAGATGGCCCCTGGCCAGTCAAAAAGGATTAGAAAAGCACAGAGAATTAGAACAGAGGAAGAGAACACCCAAATCTTGGCTTCAGAAACTGACCTCATTGTGGCACAGGAATTGATAAGACAAGCAACAAGGCAAATGTTTTGGAGGGATTTCCTCACCAAATAACTGAGAACATCTCAATTCCAGCTAATATATGTCTGAGGTAGGATAGTTCAAATATAGGGGACTACTCAAAGAAACTGAGCAAAGGTGTTGGGTAGGAGGTGTGCCTGAAATAAGGGTATTATGAAAGTAATTCTAGGTGTACATTTGTTTCTAGTGTTCATGGACAGGGACAACCTTAGCTAATGTGGGCCACCTCAGAAGCTGTAGTATGAAAGAACAATGATTTGGGTTAAGATGGAGATAATATATAAAGGGGAAAAAAGAGTAACAGTATTTTACAAAGAAAAAATGGAAATGGGTTGAGGAAGTAGGAGGAGGTAGGACCTGGAAACAGTTCATGAGTGCTACTTGGTCTTTTCTTTCTTAACTCTGTGCACTGGCAACAAGCCAGAACAGTGCTCAGTGTGTGTAGCTTCATGCCTTGCTTCCTCTGCAAAGGTCAGCAGTCACCCACACAGTGGGAAGTCCACATCAGGGGAGCTAGTGTTGAAGAAGATCCTTATCTTTAACCTACATCTGTGCTTTACTGAGGAAATGCACACAAAACAGTGTGCTACCAGCCCCCATGGTGCAGCATTTCATCTTTTCCAGTTCTCCCTCACGGCAGGTGATTTGTATATGGGAAATGAATGACTCACTAGCATGTAAATATGAAAGTATAGTAGACAGAAAAGTCTGTGAAAGTATACTAACCAGCAAGCACTAGATGAACAATAAGGTAGCTTAGCAAATACCTTATATGTAAGTTCTGGATGTTTGCTCTCACTATGCTGTTAGGTTTACAACAAATTAAAAATTCTGTCACTTTGGTACCCTGGGGTTACCAAGTTACCATCTGTGAAAGAGAACCATCAAATCTTGTGATTTAGAAGAGCAGAGTGCATGAATGTATGTGTGTGTGTTTGTGTGTGTTTGTGCACAGAATTATAGTATATGATCTTATAAGGAAAAATACATAGAAACTACACAAATAGAAAACACTGATAAAACAGATCTGAAAAAATAAATATTAAACTTAATTATTTCTTTCCATGTATCTTATTGCAAATATCAGTAAGAAAACTTTAAACAATATTAATAAGCAATCTTTTCACAAAATATGATAAATAGAAAATGCTATGTCATGATTCATTTTAGCAACTAAAGGAGAGATAAGATGAATGTCTTCAATTGCCTTCCATAATGTCCAACCTCATTCTGCCAGTGACTGACAAATTATTTTGTATTGCATGTTGAGTACAATAATAAATTCACCCCTAATCAGTATTACTTCATGACTGTCTTGTTGCCAGGAGCTCTGGTTATTGTTCATGCCTTATTACTTTAGGAACTGTTACCTCTCTCAGTGAGGAGCTGTCTATTGCAAAGCAGTTTCACAGAGACACAAGCAATCAAAGTCTCCAGCCCTCCTAGCCTATGAGTCTGATCATCCTCACAGAACGGGCCCCAGAATGAACCGTGGAAGGCCATCTCTCGCTAAGAGGGCTCACAGGTTTAATATTAAACTGTAACAAAGAGATGTCACAAGAATATGATATGTATTTCATATCTGCTCTTTGGAGAGATTCCTTCCAAATTGTGGGTTCATCTTAGCTTCTTCCATATTTCTCTTGGAATATACACCAAGGTCCTCTCACAGGGACCACATTTCAACAAGTCACACTACTTTCCCACCTCTCTGCACAGTTGCCTTCCACAATCTTCCCAAGTTGTGCCTTGCTCTGACTTACCCTCTGTGACTCATTCATTCTAAATCTAAGGTTCTTGGCCCTGTCTCTGCCACATTAAACGCTTCCTACGGCAAGCTCATTTTGAGAAAAAGAAATCAATTGTTCGGATTCATTTGACATGAACTTCTGGGTATATATATATCATTTACCGCTGTCTCTTAGGCCAATACCTCTATGATGCTAGTATTAAATATTAAAGACTTCCAGAGGCACCATCCTTATCAGAATGCTTTGCTCGGTCAATATCCGAGAGAATGATGACCTCCTTCCTGGGCAAACACATTTTAAAACTATCAACTCTAATGCTCAAAGTTGTCAGTTTGTGCAGAATAACAAAACTACATAGGAACTCAACATGGCCAGGGAGTAGGCACAGGTGGTCAACTCCGCTCCTTCATCTTCCCTCCTGACTGTGACAGAAACTGTAGGTTTGTAGGCTATGGCCCTTAAAAGAAATTGGAAGTTAAAACTCTAGCCCATGAAGGCTGGAAGAAGCTGAGTGTAAAAATAGCTTTTGCACCTAAGCACAGGACAGTGGTGACTGCCCTCAAGCACAGTACCACACACAGACCGAGATTTGAGCCTCAGACCCGTGTCTGGTGTTTACATTCTGACCCATGAGGCTTAGTGGTAAGAGAGAATATTTCAGGCGAACACATCAGGTATTGGCACAATCTGTGTTTATTGCTAAAATATGTGGGTGGTCCTCCAAGTTTTTGTTTTTATCAGTAAGACTTGCTCTTGGCTTTATCTGTCACTGCTCTATATATGATGTAAGAAAGCCCTTTCAATGTGTCTGACATCTAAAGTTTATGACATAATTCTTATTATGTCTGATGGAATGTCTGGTCTTTCCTAGCTGTGACAGAGGGACTGATATGGTCATGAAGTACAATATGGACTATCTGCTCCATGGGAGTTCAAAGGAGCTGCTTCTGTACTGTGTAGATCATGATGTTCTCACAGGGGGCATAAAGTGTACCCTGTGTGTATGCATATGTCTATGTGTCTACTATGAAATGAATATGAACATATATATGTGGGACATATTTTTGAGCACACATGTATTTATGCGTATGTTTGTGCATGGGTGCACATATGTTTGTTGTATATATGTATATGCATATTCATATGTATATGTATGTATGTGTGTGTGCAGGTGAGTATAAGTGTGCACATGTATTATGTATGCGCTGTAAAATTGTATATGAATGTATATATGTGGGATATATTTTATGGACATACATGTACTTATCTATATGTATATGCCTATGCACAGGTGTATGTATGTTCATAATTTATATTATGCATAATATAGTAATATATATGAGGGTAGGTATTTGTGTGCCCACATGTGTGTACATGTGTATGTGTGTGTCTTGTACATAAGTAGGATGTCAGATTGCACTATGGAATAATTCCTGCACTTTTACCAGGTTAAACAAAGTTTTAATAACCATATAAATGCTATACAATGTATAAAATCAGGACAGAGCTTTGTCCAAAGTCCCAAACTATGGTGGAATACATTCTATATATAGTATATATTGCTTTTATATATCTAAGATTCAGGCATTTTTTCCCTCAAGTATCATATAACTTAGCTTTGTGTGACTTAGCTGCATCCCTCTAAAAAGCACAGTTTTATTTATATCAGAGTCTACCTCCTTTCTCTACAGATAAAATACCATCTTATGGGTTTCCAGAGTCTTCAAGTACCATGCTGTTTTTGTTTGTATATAGTCCTCACTCTCACCCATTCCTTTCGCTTCTCCCCTCAGCCTGGCTAAGTCTTTTTACTGGCATTGCCCTTTAGAATCAAACTGTCTCCAGAGGCAAAGACAATGGACCTTGCTAGATACTGCTTCACTGTTACATGTATCCCTTTGCTTGGATTTGTCAACACCTTCCACATGTATGCAGTCAATTATCACCGAGTGTTTGTCTACTCAGAGACAAATGGCCCTGTTATGTGCAGGGAGAATAGAAGATCTATCCCATTGACCCTGGGCAGCATATGTTATGACTGAAAAAGAGAAATTCCAAAACATAAGAATAGGAAGCAAGACTATGCATCTTGAAAGGTTTTAAATAAACAATGACAAAATGCCAATCAATTACAATACTATGTACAATACTGGCACCTATTTTTAGGGGTCTTGGGACCAACTAAAGGGCCTGGTTCCTTTATCTGCTTCTGCTTCACAAATAAAAATGTCCTCTCTCTCTCTCTCTCTCTCTCTCTCTCTCTCTCTCTCTCTCTCTCTCTCTCTCTCTTTCTCTCTCTCTCCCCCAAACTTAAAGCAATGACCATTCATATACAATGAACAATCTTTTAAAAAATTTTAAATTATATATGAAAAACAACTAACTCATAAAGGCATGTAATGTTCCTTTTGTTCCATACTTATTTCACATAACTTTTATAGTAATGAAGAATTGTTACGTGGAGATGATTAAAAGCAATATTTGTTATATTTGAGATTCTTAATTAAAAGCAAGAAGAAGCAATACCCTATGATCTCAGTATCAACAAAAGGCTACAATCTAGGTCTCAGAGGCTTAGAGAATCAGAAAAATAATTAGATTAAAACAACAAGCTGAGTCTCAGAAACACAGAAACCTGTCTGCTACCATAACTGACATGCGTCTGTTGGATCCTCAGAAACTCTGAATTGCAGTTGTAACCACCGACTTTGTGAGACAAGAGATTCAGAGACAAGACAGATTAATCAAAGTGAGTCTGTGTGCCTGCTTTTTGTCTCCGTGAAGTAAAGAAGTAAGGATTCCATGGTTTCCTCCTCCTTCAAGAAAACATACAACCTAGAATTTTCCAATCACCAAATGATAGAAATAGTGTCATCACCAAAATAGTACAAAGACCTTTTCTCAATGGTAAGTCAACAGCTCTCTAATTGAACTTATGGCATGTTAAGCACTAGGGAGATACTCCTGGTATGGAAAACCTAGATAACTACCTAGAGCTAGTGAGGCCATGGATCTTGAAGGAGAACCTGTAACCACCACTTAACTAAACCAGGATAATCTCCACCTACATCCTGAATATTAGTCCTCATTCCCACAGTTAAGTGTAGTCCTCACACTTGAAAGAGAGCAAGGAGCAAAGGGGTACCATGGGAGGGTTTGGAGAGAGGAAATGTTATAACTATTGTAAATCTCAATAAAAATATTTAAAGGATCTATGGAAACTATGTAGGTTGATTAATTTTGATCATCAATTTGAAATTGAGAACATACTTTCTTATTTTTAAATCAACAAGTGTAAGTAATGGTATATACACAGTACAAACCTGGGCTTTCAGAGGGCAGCCCTGTGGTAGTCCTTCCTTAGAAATCTTACATTTGATAGCCCACTTCTTTTTGTGTATTCTCCAATGTGTTCTCCTTAGAGTTGAGTAATCACAAATAAATATTCTGCAACCAGAGCTGTAACATGTCTTTAAAAACCAAATAAATAAATAAAAATAAAAAAGTTATGGAAGCTCCTTGGCTTTACTTTTCTCATAGCTGTGACACATGGAGGCTTTTGGCTGGCTAGCGGTTTGACTCACTGTCCCGGAGTGAGGAGCTATCAGACCCCTTCTCTTTGGCAAGCCTGATGCTGAAGGCAAAAATTTTGTCAGTTATCCTTAATGCTCTAGTCTTGGAACTCATGGTCGGCCTTATCACACCACAGAAATCAATAGGCTTTTGTGAAATGAAATAAATCAAGCAGCCCTTCTAGAAGTGAAATGTCAGGCAACTCTTTAGATCTTCTCATTAGAAATACCGTAAGATGGCCAAGTGCTGAATAAAAGCGAGAAACTTAACTATCAGAAAGGTTTACTGGGTCAGATTTTCAACTTGTACTTCTGCAAGTTTAGAAAGAGATCTTGAACCCTTTAATGTCACGGGTGTTCTATGTGAGCACCCATAGAGGATGATATGAAAAGGCGCGGAATCTACACTGCAGACATCAGCAGTCAGGTGAGAAGTAATTTGTAGATTTGCAGACTCCTTTACTGCAGATATAGGGCAGACCTAAATACTACTTCCTGGTTTCCCATTGGCAGCTAGAGACTCCCCTAGCTATTCTGGCTCTCTCTCATTGATTCTGGAATCTCAATAATGATGCATTAGGCACAGCAGCGGACTCCAACCTGGCTCAGTAGGAAGTGGCTGGTGCGCATGCCTAGGACATCTCCCTTCCCCCCCACACACTTTAGTATTTTGAATATCCTACAGTTCTCTAGACCCTTATAATGCCTCCCTCTTACTTCTGCAACTGGTTGGCACTGAGTTTCTCAGAAGAGAAAAACAATTTAGATTGTTTTGAATTAATAATATACTATCTATTATAGACTACAAGCTGGCAGTTCGCAAAGTTGGCTCTGCCATCCCTTCTAAAGCACCATGACTGGTCCTGAAGGAGGCCCCCACAACCCAAGATTAACTTTATTCCTGAAAACCCTGTGCAGACTTTTATTTTCACTCTTTTCTTTATCTAAAATTTTCTCAGTTACCCATGACATTGGGAAGAAAAGAATTGTCAAATTCTGACAAATGACCTCTATACCAAACAAATAGGAACACTGGCTAGTGAGCACAGCCTTTCATTTTAGACCAAGCAAGCAATGGTTTCCTAGATATTCCAATAGTAAACTTAGAGTGTCAAATTCAAAACCACCTCCTTCATCTAGTGATAAAAACAGTAAAATTCTGTGCACTCGTGAGGCATTTTACAACCATGGAAACGGGGAATTGAAAGGAAGCCAGGGAATTGGTTCCACAGTCTCCTGCCGATTTCCAGTCTCCATTCGTCACAAACCCGCACGTGTAATAAAACACATCCATCCCTCTAAAATTTCACCCCAGCTACCGTTCTTCCACATTTCACAACTGGATCAACAGCAATGTAAAACAACAACAACAACAACAACAACAACAACAACAACAACAACAACAAATTCTTCTTCATCCTTGACCACAAAATGTGGTTGTGTGGCAGTCAGGTTATTCTTTTAGGAACATAATTTAAAAGCCTTTCATATATTTACTCCTTTAGATAAATAATGAATTTACGTAATTTAACTTTCTGAACACTAGAAACTTTGTGGCACTTAGGGGTGGGGTGAGGACCTTCTATAACTGACAATGTTGTATAAAAAGATCCTGAGAACTTTTATTTATTTAATTCTATATCCAGAATGTTGCCTCAAAGTAGCCCAAGTTAGTAATTTGGAAATTGGATAAGAGGGTGCCTATATTCACTTCATAAGCTTTTGTTAATGCTTTACAGTATGCTGGGTAGCTGACCAGAGAACTGTGGCTAGAGGTGTGGCAGCGAATGATTCAGCCTTTGTCCCTAGTCTTTAATAGCAGATTCTGTTGCAGATGGTCTGTTCAGGGCTATATGCCAGTGTTTCCTGACTACTTTCTTCCTTCTAAACTTCTAAGTCTACTGTAAAATTTCTCAGTTATGTCATGACAATCCAGTACTGGTTGGTTTTGTCGACCTGACACAGACCTAGACCTGGGAAGAGAAAATTTTATTTGAGAAAATGCCTCTATAAGATGGACCTATAGTCGGTCTGAGGGGTATTGTGTTAAGGATTGAATATGCATATGAAGATAAATGTATCTATTTTTTTAAGTTCAATTCTTTTTTAAAAGAATTGCTTATTTTTCTTTTATATATATATGAGTGTTTTGTTGCATGTATAGAGGTATGAGCACCATTTGTGTTCCTGGTCCCTTCAGAGATGTGAGATCCCCTAGAACTTGATTATCAAGAGCTTGAGAGCCACCATGTGGGTGTTGGCAATCAAACCTAGTCCTCTGCAAAAGCAAATGTTCTTAACCACTGAGTCATCTTTTCAACTCTGTGCAACTATTCTTTTAATCCTCAGCAATTAAATTTTTTCATACCTTAAACATCTCTTACTTAGCTACTTAGTATTTTTCCCTACCACAATTTTCTTCTTTTTCTTCATTAACTTGGTGGTAAGGCACATATATGTAAATTACAAGGGAATCAAACAAAAATAAAAACGAGAGGCACAAAAAACTTTTGGCTAAATTATTAATGGAAAAAACACAGACACTTGCTAAGAGGTGGTAACACATGCCTTTAATCTCAGCACTTGTGAGACAGAAGCAGGGAGATCTCTTAGCTTGGGGCCAGTCTGGTCTACAGAATAAGTTCTAAGCTGCCAGGGCTACACAGAGAAACCCTGTCTCAGAAACACACACCACACTAGTCCTTAACAAATATTTGTTGCTTATAAAATTTCAAAGATTTTAACCCATAGGACCAACTAACCTAGGTTCATAGAGGCTCACAGAGACTGAACTGCCATCCAGATAGCCTGCCTAGGGCTGACTGACTGCAGCCCTTTGCATGTATGTTACAGTTGTATACCTTGATCTTCTTGTGAGACTCCTAATAGCGGGAACAGGGGCCATCTCTGACTCTGTTGACTTCTCTTGGGACCCTTTCCTTCTACCAGATTGCAGTGAGACTTGGCACCTCTTCTATTGTGTAACTTCCAATAAATATACCTTTGTATGGTTGTTTGGGGTTCAGTCCATCAGATGAGGTTGCACTTTCCTGCTGCCACATAGATCTTAATTACACAATAGAATAGGTGCCAAGTCTCACGGCAATTTGATATACCATGACTGGCTAATATCCATGGAAAGCCTGCCCTTTTCTGAAGAGAAATAGTGAAAGAGAAATAAATGGGAGTGGGGGAATGCTAGGAGGAGAGGAGAGAGTGAAAACATTGGTCAGAATATAAAAACAAGAACAAAGATAAATAATCAAAAAATAAAACAAAATAAAAATTTTAAACATCTTACTGTAAAATATAGTTATGTGTTTACAAAGAATTCTTAATTTCAGCTACTAATTGTTGTTAAAGGTTCTGGCCTGGACTTTTTGAGCCTGGACCAAGGTTTAGGTCCACTCTCAGCCCTGCTTAGCTTCAAATAGTCATACACAGACTTATTCTTACAAAGCTGATTGACCTAAGGCTCAGGCATATAATTGGCTAATGCTTGCTCTCAATCTAACCCATCTTGTTCAGCCATGTGGCTAGGTATCTTTTCTCAGAGCAGCATTTCAGGTTCTTTCCTCTGTGTCTGCTATGTTTACTCATGTCTGTGGCAGCTCTCTCTGATGGGTCTCTGGCATCTGTCTCTGTTCTTCCTGTACTCAGAGTTTTCTTAGCCTGGTAGCCCTGCCCACACTTCCTGTCTGCCTTTTGTCCAATCAGCTTTTATTAAACCCATAGGCAGGACAAATATTTACATTACCAGCATAATCCCACTACAACTAAATTACAGCCTGTCAATGGTGAGAATCATTGGATAGCATAAATTATCACCAAATCATATCCATTGCCGTCAGTGGTTTTTCATTTTGTTGACCTTGGAGATACATATATAGTACTGTGAGTTCTTTGCTACCATTTGACTTACGTAAGCCTGGGGCTCCCTTGGTTCCGTCAAGGGTACGATAGCACCTTCCATGAGACATCCAATGAGACACAGAGATACAGTGGTTATCCTGCCAATATGAGGTTTTCTCCCCCTTTTCCTAATGCCAGCTGGCAGGCACACCACACTGAACAGAATAAAGAAGTCCCGTGTTCTTCTTTTTCCAGACAGCTGGTGACCCAGACATCACAAATGCTGTATAAACAAGGTTGACTAATTTTTGCCACAGCTGACATGTATACAATGTAGCCTGGCAGTTCTTCAGTCAGGCTGCTCTCTGGCCATGAAATAATGGGATTGTTTTCTTCATTACCCTGTGTGATGGGACCAGATTGGGATAAAGTAGCAGTTTTGAGCATTTCATAGACCCAGTGGAATTCTTTTACCATCTCATAACACCAATATAAAAATGCTTTTCTTTGCCTTCTTCTAGTCTTCAGTGTCTGGTGCCTATAACATCATTTTCTAATCTGCAGAGGGGATGTATATGAGTACAGGCTAAGCAACATACCTAACATTACCTGGGGGAAGCAACAGAATCAGGATTTGACTCCAGATGCCCCAACTTCAGAGTCTGCACTGGAATATCACAGAAAAGTCTTCATTCATACACTCCATAATGTAAACTAGGCATTAATTCCCACTTGTTCTACACTGCATTCAGTTGCCTGTCAGACAGAAGGTAGAATACATCGCTATATGTTTACTATACTTGTTTCAGAAAGAAATTTCCTTTTGAGGGACATGTATGCATCCCATCTGTGTTGCCTCACTTATCTACAGCATGTATGAGATACAAGCTCAGCAGGAAAAGGCTTTAAATTATATCTGAAGTAGTCAAGCATTTAAGGGACACAGTCCTGTGTGTTTCCCTTACTTTTATCTATGGGAAAAAGGTGAGGTTACCTGGCTGATGAAAATGCTTGGGTGGCAATCTACCTGTGATACAGAAGAAAGATTATATTTATTATTGGTATTTCAATTTTGCTAAAGTTGCTTTGTACACAGGTACACTCAGGTAAGGAAAGAAGAAGAAATCCTTGTCATTACTTCAACAAGATAAAGGCCAACTTTATTTGCTTTATGCATATTGGACCCTTTCTCTAATCTTATTGGAAGAGAACATTCTATAAGGAACCTTAAATAAAAAACATACTACTGCCATAATAAAATACAATGATAGTACTCGTCCTAGTTAGTTCCTATGGTTGACTTGACACACCCTAGAGTCACCTGGGAAGAGAGAACTTGAACTGAGCAAGTATCAGATCCAGTGGGTCTGTGGGCATGTCTTTGGATGTTATCTAGATTAAAGATGGATTTGTGAGGGCCTAGCTCACTTTGGGCATCACCATCTCTAAGCAGGTAGACCTGAGGTATAGAGATAAAGCTAGCTGAGCATGAGACAGTAAGCAGCATTCCTCAATGGTTTCTACTTCTGTTCCTGTTTGAGCATATCCCCTAACTTTCCCATGTGATGGACTGAAACCTATAAACTGAAACTGAAACAAACATTTGCCTTCCCATCTTGTTTTGGCCATGCACTTACAACAAAGAAAACAAACCAGATCATACGAGTGTCTAGTATATACACTGGATTTCTATTAGCCAGCAGAAATTTAATTCTAATTGTTACTATATGAGGCAGATTCTATTATTCCTGCTTTACAGGTGATAAAACTAGAGAGGCCAAGGGCTTTGTCTCAGATCTCAGTAAACAGTCTGAGTCTGGGCTCCAAGACGCTATGTTATATGGCTTCCAGACAGTAATAAAAGTTACTCTTATTATATATTATGTATTTCTCAATTTCTGTTTTTGAACCAGAAAAATGAACACAAGTATTCTCACCTAGCAAGGAAAGCTGCAAGCCAGAGGCTTTCATATTTATATACATAGAGATTCCATTAAAGGATATGTGCTACATTTTGGGTTTCAACCCAAATTTTAGTTCAGGAAGACCCCTTATGCCTCAAGAATACAGCAAAAGATACATCTATTGCCACAGAAGCTGAGTTAAGAGATCTCAGTTCACCTTGCTCCAAGTAAGTACTGATGTGCT
Organism: Sigmodon hispidus; assembly: GCA_004025045.1. Taxonomy (NCBI): domain Eukaryota; kingdom Metazoa; phylum Chordata; class Mammalia; order Rodentia; family Cricetidae; genus Sigmodon; species Sigmodon hispidus. The sequence goes on along the minus strand of PVIH01001996.1, from coordinate 7,968 downwards.
GCAAGAGATTGAGAAGCCCTTTCATGAACTACCAGGCATCACATGAAACACTCCTTTAATCCTGTCACTGAGGACAGAGTGGTTCCCAAACTGTTGAAAAGATGACAACTAGGAATGGCCTTACGGTACCTTCCTTCCCTGTCATGATGGCTATAATCAAGGTTTCATAAGGACTTTTTTCATCGTGAGATACTATGTGTTTTTCAAATAGCACAGGATTCAACCAACTAACAGACTAATGTTCTACTGAATGGAAGTAGTCTACCACACAACTATTTTGAATTTTACTTAATAATAATAATAGTAGGCAGGTTTAATAATGTGTATTCATTGTGCTAACTCTACCAGGTGTAACAGAAACCATTCCAATGGCTCTATTATCGTGGTCTTTATAACACTTTAGACAGATGAAAAGAAGAGAATGAAATGCAATGAGACACTTAAAATACTCAGCACTTTTACATTTGATACATTTATATATGCTGTCTGGTTGGGTAATTGATTTACCTCTCCATCTGCTTGTGCCCTTCATACATGAGATTTGTAACATGAATAAACAGCTGATCAAATGACATGATGGATGTTTCTAAGCCAACTTCAAAGCTATTACAACAAGTTATATCACAATGTCTAAATTATTGATTGGATTTTGATTTATAGAAGCTGTATTTCAGCAATGTTAATTTATCACAGGAGGGGTCTCTGTAAGTATTCATGACAAGCTTTTACTTTAAAAATGTCAAGTTTATTTTTTTTAAATATAGAACCCAATCATCAAATCCAGTTCCACTAAATATTCCAAATACCCAGAGCAGTTATGAATGATAAATGAATCATTTCACTCAAATAATAAGGAATGAGACAGAGACACAGAGAATGTCACATATCAACTATAGAGATGCCCACAAGGCCACCTGATTATGGGAGCTAGAGAAGACATCGGACATTGTCCTGCCCAAACCTCCTCTCCTCTTCATGGCATTCACTCATGCATCTGCTGTACTTGGAGATAAGACTTAAAATGCAGCTCAGAGAAAATAATTCCTTAGGTCTCTTGAGAAACTGTCAAGTTTTAACCAGTTTTCTTAAATACATTTTAAAATCAAAGTTTACTTAGTGTGGTGGTTTGAATGAAAATGTCCTCTGTAGAAGCAGATATCTGAATATATGGTCCTTAGAAGGTGGAGCTGTTTGGAGAGGTTATGGAGCCTTTGGGGATGCGGTATTACTGGAGGAAGTACCTCTCTGGAGAAGGAGCTTTAAGGGTTGGTAGCCCTTCTAATTCCCAGCTCTCTGTATTCCTATGTTTAGCTGAAGATACCATCTCTTAGCTTCCTGTATTGCTGACACCCAGCCACTTGCTATTTCACCTTCATTCAAAGATGGACTCATCCATCTTCAACTGTAAGTGAAAATAAAAACTTTCACCTTGAAGTTGCCTTTAATTATGGCATTTTATCATAGCAATAAAAAGTTATTAGGGAGTGTGGGCTTAAACCATAATGTGCTTGGTGCCCATTTGTTTTTAATCTCTCCAGTCATATGAATGACACTTGGTTTCTTCAGATGGGTGCTTGGTTCCTTCTGAGTTTGTCTTAAACACTGGTTAAAACCACTGGTGTGACTAAGATATTTTTAAAGCTAAAATATCAGCCAACTATATATATGTATGTAGCATTAGTGATTTATCTTCAGTGATAAAAAAGTTATATGTAGATATAATCACTGTTAAGGAACTTCAATTTTGAGTAAATAGCATTGATAAAAGTTAAAACAGTTGAACACTTGATAGTTTCCATCTTTATGTACACTACTCAGTGCAATATATACTCTCCCCTCTTTGAGCAAGGTACTTTGAGACAAAAAATATGTTAAGAAATAAACACTTAAAATGATTGCTTTTGATGTTTAATATAACTTTCATAATTACTTTTATTGGTTGTTTTATGCTTCATTACTATTTTTAAAAGTAGTGGAACAGCTGTTGCTATTAGTCCATTGTCATGTTTTTCCTCTGCAGCCAAGCAGGGATCAAGCCACCATTGGACTGCTCTAAGCTAATTAACTCTTCATGAAAACACCACAAACAGTGGTCAGGTTGCTGCAAGTGACTTATGATGTTTGAGAGAACTTCAAACAGATCAGAATCACAGCATCAAATGAAGAAGCTGGCCTGACTCCGTTAAGCGGGAGGCAACAAGAAGAGGATAAACAGAAAACCCACCAGGGGAGAAGACAGAGTGAGCAGGTCCCCTGCAAGGCTGTAAGAGGAAGCATGGAAGTGTGGACAAGCAGGTGTGTCCACTGGGCTGTATCTAAAGGGAATTGTGCCTCAAAGCATGCATGCAAAGGAGAACAGCTCACACAAAGAAGGGTGCAGGAGCGCCACTCATGTGCAGAAATAATTGCAATAAACATTTTAAAAATACACGTTTTAGTGTGGTTATTTTGACATTTTAAAGACAGATTCAGAAACATCAAGTCTCTCTTGAGAACTAGTATCCCTGGTGGTTAAACCACAAGCTGTGGAATTGGATTTGAGCTCTGACTCAGCCAAGAGTTGACTGGAAATTATTTAGCCACTGTCTCAATTTCCTCAACTGCCCAATTTCCTTATCTGTTATTTATAGCACTGTTGTGAGAATTAAGAGCATTTGGGTGTGGACAGCACTCAGGAAAGTGGCTGGAATAATTCTTACTATGCAATATAACATTTAAAGACTACTAAAGAAAGATTGTTGGGACTTAAATTGTTTCTTCTGCTGAACCTACAAATAGTGAAGCAGATCTGAGACTTGGCTTAATAGAGAAAAGTACCAATTCTCTGTCCCAAAGCTTCATTCTTACGTAGGTAATGTATTTGGAATATTATCCATATCACATTGGTTTAATTTGGATCAGAGTGTGACCAGCGTTGCGTGTGTCTGTGTTGTGAAGGTTAAGGGAGCAGACCTCTAATCATAATGTACTTTTATGGCATAATCATGTGTCACTTCAAGGCCCCACCCATGAGAACTTTGCTTCTGACTTCCTCTTAGGATACCACATTTGTTCTCTTGCTATTATAAGCACTTTCGCAAGATGACTTAGGGGAAAGTGTAATTCAGTCTCTTTTATTTTAAACTTGTCCCTATTTGTCATCATGCACCTTTGACTTCATAACCTCAACTTTTGTCTGACCTGCAATTTTAGGCAAGGGCAGCCTCTCTCAGGGCAGAAGGGCTGAACTGAATCAGGAGTTTACCATGTCTTTTCAATCACTTAGAAGATACTTCCAGACATGCAAATGCCATAAGACTGGTGTCCTTATCAAAATGAGAAATTCAGACACAAAGATACTTGTCAGAATGTAAGGTTAAGGGACAGAGGATGAAAAGAGTCATCTTCAAATAAGAAAGTGAGTCTTCATCCAGAAACTGAGAGAAAGCCCTGATCAGACCATTTATTTTCTTCTTCTTCTTTTTTTTTTTCTTTTTTTTTTTTTTGATGCACTGTTGAATCAAATGTAATGTGAAGGATATGAAGACAATGGCTCACACAGATAATAGCACAAAACACAAAAGAATTAATCCTACTTACACCATAGGTGACAATGATATTCTCTCCTACATCATCAAGACAGAAACATTTTACCTCTATAATTTACTAAAAACTGCACTTACATATAACCTTCCATTTCAATTTGTCTCATTGAATCCTTGATAGCCCTACAAATTACTGGCAATTGCTTTTCTTTATGAATCATTTCATAAAGATACAAAGCTTGTTTTCTAATGATCACACCATTAGAGTTAGTAGTGTGCAATTAGTATAGGTAGAAATAATATATTATTTGTGAAGAGATGGACAAGAAGTCTGGGGATATAGCTCAGCTGGTAGAGTGCTTGGCAAAGCCCTGGATTCAGTTTCCAGCACTACATAATTAGCATGGTGATTGTGACCTGTAATCCCGTAGGTGGAGGCAGGGGGCCAGAAGTTCAAGGTTATTCTTAGGCTACATAATGACCTTGAGGCCAGCCTAAAATGCATGAGATCTTGTCCTAATAAGAGATCTTGTCTTAATAAAAAAAAAAAACATTTAAAGTAGAAAGAAGAGGATGATGAGGATATTCAATTAATTTCACTAGCTCATTAATGACTTTCTGCACATTAGACTCACAGTAAATGCATTTCTCAACAGACCTGATGACTAATTTCTGGGATATCATGAAATGTTATTAGATTTTTGTTGTTGTTGTTGTTATTTTGTTTGCTGGTTGGTTTTCAAGTAACACAAACTACATTCAAACTTTTGATGTAGTTCAGGCTAGTCTTGAATTCATCTGCCTGTTTCTTTTTACATGCTAGGTTATAGATATCTACCATCTGAATGTTTCTCCTTCTAAATAAATAAAAGTATGATTGGAAACTAATGAAAAGTGAGGTGTGCAGACCTGATTTTTGATACTTGGTCATTGTATTTGGATGGGTTTGCTTTATCTTGATACTTCCCTGCTGGAGGCTAATCCTGTTCTGATAGAGTGTTTGTGACATGTGAGAGTTTGGGCTTTTTCATAGAAAAGACATTGCCTTGCAAGGAAGCAAGGACCATAGGAACAAGTGTATCACAAAGCAAAGAAGAACCAATATTTGTTCTTCACAAATGATCTTGCAATTTGGGGCCTGTGTTCAGCCCTTGATTCCTGCCAGAAATCTCAGACATTAGTTTCTTTCTCTTTGAGTTAGCAGGCGAATCACTTTTTGTGTGTTCAAAGTACATGGAGTTACTCTTTTTTTTTTCTTCCTTCCTATGAACCAATAATGCATTCCTGTAATCAGTGTGTCCACACTTCATTATTGGTTGTGGTACTAGGCATGAGGTGGGGGAGGGGATCAGGGAAGACTTTGAACATCACAGGTAAATCTGACTTAAAGAATTCAGATAAGACATTTTAAAGTATCCTTTCACCCACTTTTCTTTTCCTTCATCCCTCTGTCTCCTTCCCATTCTTCTCTTACATAGTCACCATCAAACACAGATAAGTGCCTCTTTCTGAGAATGCCATTGAATTGGCATTGGTGGACGTCATTGGTAATGATGAGACATTTCTTTTCTGGTAATCACACTTGCCCTCTATTTTCTTCTGGTTTTTCTAACTTTCTTTAAAAATCACTGCCCACCCTTATCATTTCACTCAATTAGGAAAATTCACAAATCCTGGTAATCCATTTGTTAAGATATTATGATCCATAATAAACTTTATATTTTTATCTGCTGTGGAAAACCTGTGTATATATTGTAGCACATATACGTGACATAGGCTAGTTTTACAAATATAAAACTTAAGCCCCAAAAGACTAAATATCCCATCATTCAAGGTTCTTAACTGAGGTCTAGCTTCCTATTTTCAGTGTTCATTGCTCATAGTAAATATTTCTGATAATTAAGGTCACCCCCTGCTGATATCATGAGCTTTATGTTTTCCACTTAGATATTTTAGCATGCACACTTCCGACCCTCATACCCAACACTTTGACTAATTTTATCAGTAATTGTTTCTGAAATTGTTTGCTCTACTCAAGTTTCAGTTAAACATAAATTCTCAAATGTTTAAAAACATTTATGGGCTTCTTAACTAATAGAAGCCCACAAGCAGAAATTCCAAGTATAAGTAGGTGACCTTCTGTTTTCAGTGGCTGTAGCTTTTGAGGTTCTGTGGATTTGCCTTAATCTGCTGCTAGGAACATTGCACACTGCTCTAAGCAGGCTGCTAGGCTGAGAAACTGCGTGTGAATGACCTAAGTGTTTCTGTCACTTAGGTCACAGTATCGTGGGAGATGTTATGGGAGGTTAAAGAAGGGAATTGCAGGATAAGGAAATTAGCCAGAAGAACAGAAAGTGAGAGATAAGAAAGAACCAGCTCAGATGAAAGAGAACTTTTCCAGTTGAAGCTCTCCTGCTCACCAGCTTGGCTCCTCAGAGCTCTTGATTGCTGGCGGTTAGGTGCAGTCCAGCCTGATACCTCTGGAGCACCCAAGTGCAGATGACAACTCCTCTTCCCATTGCCCTAACAACAAGAATTCCAGACTAGAATTCTGTACATATTGCTCTGTGAGGACTAGGTAAAAATCAGACTTAGGAAGGAATGGTAGGAGCAAGGAGGCACTCTGGATTCTCACATAATACTCCTGTGGTTCTAGTATAAAACATATTATAACTACTCCAAAATTGTTTGTTCCTGGGGGCCTAAAACGGACCGCTCATTTCTGCTACAGTTGAATGCTTGCTTTCCTTTAACCCCCTAGCTTATGGCAGCTAAGAGACACTGCTACAGCGTCTACTGTGTGCAAGTAGGCACACACTAAAACCTGCTTCTGTAATACTCCCAGCTTCATAGTTTATGTCTTGGAGTCCTTTAGATTTATTTTTCTGTATCAGACATTTTGTCTTTTCTAAGTAAGGCCTTATAGCAGCATATGATGCTCTTATTGACTCTTTCTCTCCCCCACCTCCCAACTTTGAAATTCCACATGTTCATATACTAAATTCCAGTGGAAAATGCCAATCACTCTATCCCTGGGATGGGAAAAGAAAGCAGTGAGTTAATTTCCATTCAAAGAAAAAATGTCTTTTCTACTCTTTAAAATATTTAAGGAATGAAAAGATGCAATGCATGGGAAATGGTTTGGTTTTTGAGGGTCCTCATTTGATTAAAGCAGAAGTGGAAAAGTTAATCTATCCTAATTCTAAGCTAATCATCCTGTGCACTAGTTAATACCAGTGTACCCTGTCACTGAGTTGAAAAGTATAGTCATTGCAATGGCAGTTTGCCAGGTCAGCTAAAACTTGAATTTCTAACTAATTTATTTATGTCTCTTGGCACATTTTATGTTTGCTAGTCTAGGCATAACTGGTTGTGGGTGCTTGTATGTGATGAGGAATAATGCTTTTGCTTGGTCAGCATAATCAACATTATTTTTAATGTCCTTTCTTTGTTTTGAAAATCAAACTGACAGCACCATAAAGGCTTGTGGGGAATCTTTGGACAATCCTGCCACAGTGTTTGGTTGATTTACTCATTTACTGAATGTCTGCCATACCAAAGGGTTTAAAACAAAATTGAATGGCAAATCTACAAAGATATCATTCCCTAAATCAATTCTATTCTAACTGGGGGTGACTAGAACCCTAATTTAGAAACATTTATTCTTGAGATCTAACTCAAATGATAGATGTACGGGGCAATAAATATAGTAGGTCATTTAATAAAAAGGATTTATTACTTTTCAGTCATTCCGTTGGCTTTCAGTATTGACTCCAGGGAAAAATGAAAATTTTGGAGATTTGTAAGAGAAATATAGAAACAACAGAAGATGATTCTTTATAGCTATAAAATAGCATCTCTTGACACAGAGGCATGTAGCGAGTATCCCGGAGGCGTTGTTTACAGCGCGCGCTGGAGCGCGCGGCGGCGGCGGAAGAGCGGCGGCGGGCTTCCGGCTCAGGTGCGCGGCGGCGGCTCCGTATTGTTGTGGCTGGCTTTTTTGCTCGTAATTATAACAAAATAAATCTTATTTGAAACATAGAAATTGGTGGCGGGTTTATTCCACGACATTTGGCGGCCCAACGCGGGGCAAATTCCCCAAACCCCCTGAATTCCGCGCCCGCGCGCAGCGGACTCCCGCCGGATTCAGCGCCCACCTACACCGTATTCGGCACAGCAGCCAGGAGGGAATCTGCGTGCGGAAGAGCTACTGAGACTCAGTTCTGAGAGTGCACGCCTGGTAGGATTTGTGGGGGCTTACTCACCACCCCGGTTCAAGCACCATTGCTGCTGCACTACGACACCTGCGGACCGTAAGTTCTCCTTACATCTGGGTAAGACAAAAAATTTTTTCTTTCCTCTAAAATGTCTGATCAGATAAATGTTCACAATTTTACTCACTTTTTCACCATGGTGATGGAGGATTATTTCCAGGATTATACAT